>JAIWQS010000193.1:0-135031 GCA_029891385.1 Erythroxylum novogranatense | reverse complement strand
TTATCACAAGAATGAGTAGATTGTTATTGGTTGGTTTTACCTAACACAAGAATGGGTAGATAGTTATTGGTTGGTTTTACCTAACACAAGAATGAGGATAGATGAGTTATTGGTTAGTTTTACCTAACACAATAACATATATGAAAGAGTGATCACACGCGCTGTTAGCTGGTTAAAATGTCTTATAAATAGATGGTTAACTTGATGTATGATACACCATTTTTTCATAGTAAGAATTCTCCTCCCAAATATTCTTCAAGTTTAGCTGCTTTATAACACGTTATCAAGACGAAGTTCTCATTTCAAAATTCAGCTTATCAACATCGTAGTTCTTCCGCCACCTACATCGCATAAACGTTCTTCTATTACGTGACATCAAACAAACGTAAGTTCTTCCGCTTATTTATCATAGTTATGATGTTGTTAAAATAAAGTTCTTCTTTTATCTACATTAATTCTACTTATGATATGATTAAAACAAATTATAGACGACTCATTTTTTTACCTTCTTTAAATAATGAAAAGTTTTTACCACCTCTAAATACGTAATTTATTGTATAGTATACATCATCGATGTTTAAAAAATAAAAAAATGTATAACTATTATATATATAATCGGTAATATATATATATATATATATAATCTAACTTTATAACTAAAAGTAACTGTAAAAAAATTCTTTCTATAAATAGATATCACCTTCATAATTTACTTCATCCCCACTCTATTTCTTACCTCAAATTTCTTACAAATTTTTTTTCAAATGTTGTCCGCTATTTTATCTTTTTGTATAATTCTTATCATTATATATCTTTATCTCATTCTTAGGTAGTAGCTAGATAATTCAGTTCGAGATATATTTTCTCTAGAATACCATGTATTATGATTCCTATGTTGTTTCTTGGCAGATTCAACAGACATGTAATTTATTTAATGTAATATCTCTTTGAATAACTGCCTTAATTATTTCTCTATCAGTATAATAATGCCAACACGTCCAATCTTGCCAAAATTGAGTTTGTTGCTTTGATGTCATGCAATAATTATATGCCAGGATGATTGATGTCGAAATGCATCTTGAATCAATGGATCTTTTAGATACCATTAAAGAAAATAATACAACATCAAAACTAGATAAAGCCAAAGCGATGATCTTCATTCGTCGTCATCTTCATGAGGATTAAAATGTAATACCACAATTAAAGATTCAAGTCATTTGTGGAAAATTTACAAGAAAGATATGACCATCAAAGGAAGTTTTACTCTAGCTTCATGATGAATAGAAAGCGCTTTACGCCCAAGATTTTAAAAAGGTCAATGAGTATAACTCAATATGCTAGAATTGTCTCACAACTACAATTTTGCGCCAACAATCACCGAGGAAGATATGCTAGAAAAACATACTCTACCTTCCACGCAAAGAAATGTAATATTGCAACAACAATATCGAGTGTGGATTTAAAAATACTCGACTGATTTCATGCCTCAGAATGAGAAAATAATGAACTTTTGATGAAAATCATCAATCCCGCCTTCATCGCGCAAGAAGATTTCCGTAAGCAAATATTGCAATTAAATGAAAATGAAAGAAAAATCATCACGGTCTAGTCGGTCGCGGTCGTGGCGCGTGGTCGTGGCCATGGTCGAATTATATTCGTGGCTACGGTCGTGACGGCCGGGAAGTTATCCATATAACTCTTTCAAAGAAATACGAGCCACCACAATAACAAGCACCATATTAATGATGTTCATGGAAGTTCTTATAGACTTCGGAGATTCTTGCTTAGATGTGCATACAAAAGGACATTGGGCTAAAGTTTGTCGAGTTCCCGAACATCTATGTCGCTTATACAAAGCATCCTTAAAAGGAAAGAAAAGGAAGTGAATTTTATCAACAACACCCTTTAGTGATTCAAATTGACTTTGGTACTTTTGATTTTGATTTCATTGAGAATCGTAATCCTTCGATGACTCTACATATCCGAATGCTTGGATTTTATCGATGATTTTGTGGATCGTGACATTGTTGGTGGCGATGTGAATGGAAATTAAAATAATGTACTTATGTTTGTGTTAAGTATTATTATGCTTATTATGTCACTCACCTCAATTGCTTATTATGTTACTAGTTTCAATTCCAGATTGTTTTTAAGTTAACATAACATCTTTTCTCATTAGATTATTTATTTTTATGCGAAGTTTTGATATGGATCGCTCAGAAGAGGCGGCAAATAATGATAATTTATGCATACCGATAATGGCACAACGACACTATCCCGAAAGATAAGAGATTCTTTCGTAATTAAAACCAACAAAACAATTGTGAACACAATATCGTCCCTATAGACTTGATCAAGGAATTGGCAAGGCCAATTTCACATTACCAAATGGCACAAAGTTCTCAATACATGATGCCTTATTCATGCCTAAAGTCTAAAAAGAAATTTGTTGAGTTTTAATGATATATATTCTCATAATATGATACTCACCAAGAATCGAGGAAATATGAAATATATGTATCTTACAACCCGTCAATCAGAAAGATAAACATATTGAAAAACTACCAATGCTCCCTACCTGATTGCATTATACATATATAAATGTGATGGAATCTAATATGGTAGTTAAAGCAAAACACATTGATCCTTCAATAATCTCTATTTGCCATGATCGTTGGGTCATCCAGATCAACAATGATGCGAAAATAATTGAGAATATACATGGACATCCATCGAGTAACAAAATGATTACTCAAATAAATAAGAGTCCATGTACATCTTGTTCTCTTGAAAACTGATCATCGTGCCATCACCGAAAAATAAAATTGAATCACCACTTTTCGAACGTATTCAAGGTGATATATATGGACCAATTCATCCACCATGTGGACCATTTCGATACTTTATGGTATTGATAGATGCCTCTAGCAGATGGTCTCATGCTTATTACTATCAACTCGTAATATGGCATTTCAAAGATTTCTTGCACAAATTATTAAATTACGAGCACAATTTCCCGACTATACAATAAAGAAAGTCGACTGATAATGTCGTGAATTCACATCCCAAACTTTAAATGACTATTGTATGTCAACTGGGATTATGGTTGAGCATCCTGTTGCTCATGCATATACACAAAATGGTTTAGCTTAATCTTTAATTAAACGACTTCACTTATTGCTAGACCATTGATGATGAGAACAAAGCTTCCACTTCGATGGGGTCATGCAATTTTACATGCCGAGGCATTAATTCGCATCCCACCAAGTGCATATCATACATACTCCCACTACAACTCAGATTTGGTCAAGAGCCAAATATCTCCCATTTTAGAATTTTTGGTCATGCAAGATATGTGTTTATTGCACTACCACAACGTAGTAAAATGGGACCTCAAAGAAGATTGGGGATATATGTCGCTATGAAAGTACATCTATTATTAGATATCTTGAACCTCAAACGGTGATATATTTACAAAGACGCTTTTCTTGATTGTCATTTTGATGAAAATACTTTCCGACATTGGGGAGATAATAAACAAATGATGAAAGAAATTACATGGTGCGAACCATCGATTGTATCTTGATCAACGACAAAACAATGCGAAATGTAAGTGCAAAGAATTGCAAATCAATTACCGGGATGCTTTCATATACAAAAAGAGTGACTAAATCATTTATACCACCAGAATGCTCCCGCGCCGATTGAAATCCTAAAAGGACAATCGAGAATATGGTCACCATGAATCTACGACACGCATGAAGCGTGGACCAATCGGTTCCAAAGATAAAATCCTCGAAAAAGAAAAGGAGCAAATGTGATTAATGACCCAAGATAGATAAAAGTGTTCCTTTAGAAACACAAGATGAGGATAGGTCCTAAGAGACACAAACCGATATTAATCAAGAAATCGCAATTAATTATATTCACACAAAAGAATTATGGAACCGGAATGATATGAAAGAGATTGATGAAATATTTTCTTATGCTATAAAGATGTGACATCATCAATGAAAATGAAGATCCTCGAACCAAGATCTATCATTGAATGCCAAAATAGACATGATTGGGTTCAATGGAAAGATGCTATTGTTCAATTAAATTCTCTTAACAAGCGTAATGTGTTTGGACCTATTGTCCTTACACCCCAAAGTGTAAAGCCTGTAGGTTACAAATGAGTTTTTGTTCGAAAACGAAATGAGAAAATGAGATTGTGAGATACAAAGCTCGACTTGTTGCACAAGGTTTTTCTCAAAGACCTTAATTGACTATGAACAAACATACTCTCTGTTATGGATACAATTACGCTTAGATATTTAATCGCCAACAGCCTTCGTAAACTGGAAATGCGTGTTATGGATGTTGTTACTACCACTTCGCACGGATCACTTGATAGTGATATTTACATGAAAATCCTCAAGGATTCAAATGCCTACAAGATTAAAATCACAACCAAAGGAAATGTATGTGATCAAATTGCAAAGATCCTTATATGGACTAAAGCAACTGGACGCACGTGGTACAATCGTCCTGCCGAGTATCTATCAAAGAAAGGATATGTAAATAGTCCTATTTGCCCTGGCGCTTTTATAAAGAAAACAACATCCGGATATGTGATTATTGCCGCCTATGTTGACGATTTGAATATCATTGGTAATCGCTAAAGAAATCCAAGAAATGAGTGTACTTAAAGAAGGAATTTGAAATGAAAGATCTTGAAAAACTAAATATTGTCTTGGTCTCAAATTGAACATGTACCAAGCGTAATCTTTGTGCATCAATCGACATATACGTAAAAGGTATTGAGGCGCTTTAATATGGATAAAACAACTCCATTAAGTACACCAATGGTTGGTAGATCGCTTAATGTCGAGAAGGATCCATTTCGCCTCATGAAGAAAAACGAAGAAGTTCTTATTTCAAACGCCATATCTAAGTGCGATAGAGCTCCATGTATCTTGCTAATTGTATTAGACCGATATAGCTTTTACTTAATCTACTAGCAAGATTTAGTTCATCTCCTATTTAAAAGGCAATCTGAATGGAATTAAACATCTATTCCGCTATCTTCGAGGTACAATTGATTTGGGATTATTTTACACCAAAATGCAAAACAAGTTTTGTTGGTTATGCAGATGCAGTTACTTATCGATCCGCGATAAAGCCGGATCCCAAACAAGTTATGTATTTACGTATGGAGGCAACTACCGCAATTTCGTGTTCACGTAAACAAACACTGTTGCTACTTCTTCAAATCATGTGAAATCATTGCACTTCATGAAACAAGCCGAGAATGTGTATGGTTAAGGTCAATGACGCACCACATTTTAACAACTTGTGGCTTATCGATCAACAAAGAACCAACAATCATATTTGAAGACAATGCAGATGATCGCTTCAAATAAAGGAGGTTATATCAAAAGTGATAGAACCAAACATATCCCTCCGAAATTTTTCCAATTCACCCAAGATCTCGACAAGAGCAAAGAAATCAACATCCAAAGATATTCAATCAAGCAACAATTTCGGATCTTTTCAAGAAAGGCACTTTCTACTATACCTTTCGTGAAGATGTCCACGAGATCGAATGCGACATCTAAGAAATTTATGAGGAAGAGCTCATTGTGTTAAATGAAGGGAGCTTACGCTTGCACTCTTTTTCCCTTATCATGGTTTTTATCCCACGGGTTTTCCCGATAAGGTTTTTAACGGGCAACACCAAATGCGCGTTTAAAGCGCCGTAGAAGAGACAATTATGTGGCACACCAAGGGAGAGTGTTATAAAAGATAGAAATAATATGGTGTACCACTAATTGTAGACGCACCATTTCATAGTTAGTGTACATATGAATTGGTTTGGTTTTACCTAACACAAGAATGAGGTAGATGGTTATTGGTTAGTTTTACCTAACACAAGAATGAGGTAGATAGTTATTGGTTAGGTTTTACCTAACACAAGAATGAGATAGATGGGTTATTGTTAGTTTTACCTAACACAATAACATATATGAGAAAGTGATCATACGCTAAGTTAAAGTGTTAAAATGCACTTATAAATGTAAGTGTTAACTCGATGTATGATACACCATTTTTTCATAAGAAGAATCTCCTCTCCTAAATATTCTTCAAGTTTAGTTTCGGTTTATAACAATTTACTTATTTTAATAATTATTTCATATTTTTATTTTGAAAATTAAAATATATTTAATCAGCTTAATTTAGACTTGATCAAACTTTACACTGTTTTATTGTGGTTGAACGCGAGCCCAGATGAGAGCATCGGGCCGAGGATGGGTCCGAATATAAAATTTTGGGCTGGTCAGCTATGAGGGCAGTCGAGGTAATAACAAGATCGATCAAGCGCTTTGTTGACGTTTTCTTCATAAAGAAAACACAACGATCGTGTTCTGGCGGGAAACTTAGACGCAAATATCATTTCGCAGCTTCTCATTTGCCGCTGCAATTATGGATTCCGATTCAGATTCCGGTGGCTCTCACATCTCCGCCACTCCTCCTCGAAACTCCAGTCCAGTATCACCATCAGCGCCCTGCTGCCGAGGCCGGTACTATCACCCAAGTCTCTGATATCCTCTCACAAATCCGCAACTCGTAGCGCCAAAACGTCTTCCTCTCAAAACCTAAGAAACCACCACGTGAAGTGACCAAACCTCCTTCTGACCGTATTGAAGATGACTTTTCTGATAAATTCGGTCCACCGTCAGCTCTGCTGTTTCAGATTTGCAGGCCGTCGTCTCCAAATCACCAAGGGCTTACTCTCAACTCCATCGACACTCTTCCCGCTGGATATTTCGCGAAGTCCACATCCTTCTCGAAGCTCCAAAGAGCCTCTCTCAGTTTTGAGTCATCTGAAGCGTCCTCTGCAGCCACTGTGCTCCCAAAAGTGGACAATCTCTGCGTCACGAAGAAGAAGCATCTTAATCTGATAAGAGCTAACGAGCCTTTGCCGCCAGCGAAATTGCGAAAAAATATTGGGAGTGAAGGCAATTTCGTTAAAATGAATTTGAATCGCAATAAGAAAAGATTCACGAATCGAAAAGGTCAAAAGTCGAGGTTTAATTATAGAAGAAGTAAAAGAAGGGTCAAAAGTAAAGGTGAAGGAGAAGTTGAAATGGAGGAGGGTTTTGTGGTGGAAGGAACGCAAGAGAAGAAGCCGAGGAAGAACAACCATTCGATTGAGGAGGCTGTGTCAGCTGCTAAGTACGACCCTTCGGATGAGAATTTGGTGAGACTGTTGAATGAGATGTTTGGATACGAGTCGTTTAGAGATGGGCAGTTGGAAACTATCAAGATGGTGCTGGATGGGAAATCGACGATGTTGGTTTTGCCTACTGGTGCTGGTAAAACGATGTGTTATCAGATACCGGCTGTGTTGTTGCGGGGAATTACTGTAGTCGTGAGCCCTTTGTTGGCATTAATGATTGATCAGTTGAAACAGCTCCCTTCGGCAATTCCAGGAAGTGTTCTATGTAGCAGTCAGGTGATGTTACTTACCGTCCCTCTCTTTATGGTAACTTGATGGCTTTGAGTTTTGGCGGGTGATTTGATTTGTTTTCTTGTAATTGCTGCAGACACCGCAAGAGGCTGCTCAGACACTCAGGCTGGTTCAAGATGGGGTCATAAAGGTGAGTCTGATGGTAATTCAAATGGCAATTAAAAGCTCCTAACTTGATTGTTTGATTATGTTATTGAACTAGGATGATAAGGTTTTTATATAGTCCACTGCTGCTAAGGTTTTATGGTTTATGTTTCAGGTACTTTTTGTTTCGCCAGAGAGGTTCTTGAACGAGGATTTCTTGTCAATTTTTTCATGGAATTTTCTGTGTCGCTTTTAGTGGTGGATGAAGCTCATTGTGTTTCTGAATGGTGATGTGCTCATAGTCGTTCATTGTAAGTCTTCTTAAGTGCCCGTCTAGTCATCTAGGCTTCTGACTCCATTTACTTTAAAACACCTTGACAGGTCCCATAACTTCCGGCCTTCTTACATGAGGCTCAGAGCATCTTTACTTCGTGCTAGGCTTCATGTTGGCTGTATTCTTGCAATGACAGCAACTGTCACCACCTCAACGTTGAATGCTGTTATGTCTGCCCTAGAGATCCCTTCCACCAATCTTATACAAAAATCAATTTTGAGGGACAATCTGCTGCTGTCAGTATCTCTGAGTGGAAATAGGCAAGTAGCTACAGTAATCTCTTATCGGTTATTTTTTTAATAAAAAATCTGAATGTTGTTGACTGGCTTCTTTTTGTCACAGAATGAAAGCTTTGCTGAAGTTAATCAAATCTTCTCCATTCACTGAACTTCACAGCATCATCATATACTGCAAATTCCAGGCAATCATCTTTTCCTTCGCATTTTAGACTGATACTTTTCTTTGTCCTCAAACTGCATTAGTTTTATAGGAATTTCCACCTGTCATTTGATTACTCGCAATTCCATATTAATCTTACTACGCATAGATCCTCGGATAGGATCATAAACAAAACACTGATGAGATTATCCTGACAGAGTTGTTCTAAAAGTCGCAGAAAATTGCAAGTACATAAATTAGTACATAATTGCAAGTACATAAATTAGTTCATAATTGCGATATGAATGTTTGTATGTCGATATGGTTCATCGATTGATGTATATATTCATCCGCCATTCTGGAAACATGTATATATAATCTTATCTCTCTCAGTATATTCAGAATATGCTTTAAGATTGTTATATTGATGTTGCAGTCAGAGACAGATATAATTAGCAGATACTTGTGTGATAACAATATCTCTGCGAAGGTTAGTACAGTTACATTCTTCCTATATGTGTATCTTGGATGCCAAAATTTTAAATCCAACAATTTCACTTTGTTTTGATGTCCAGAGCTATCACAGTGCTATCCCCTCAAGAGAACGCTGTCATATACAGGAGTTATTTTGTTCAAACAAGATCAAAGTGGTGAGGAAATAAATGGCACTAACTCCAACTGCCTTTAAAGGAAAGAAGAGAAAAAGAGAACATGCAGACCCAAGCACATCTTTGCGAAGCCATGTTTAGGATGTCTTTATACAAATACTACTTGTGGAGTAAATACAAAGTCCTAATTTTCTTAACTGCTGTTTTGTGTTCACGATTGAAGGTTGTTGCAACTGTGGCATTTGGAATGGGCCTTGATAAGAGGGATGTTGAGCTGTAAGAACAAAACACACTCATGCAAATGCAATGCTTTGTTTGCAACTTTTCAGTATCTTATGCTGCATTTCATTTCTCATACCATTCAAATATCAAATAATGGGGTTGGGTGTTTCTATTTATTCCACCCGAGGATTGCCTTCAGACAAAAACTTGTCTACATAGAATTTTAAAAGAAGAGTGATTATTCCCGGGAAAGCTAATTGCTTCATTTGCTAGTTCATGTAATAGCAAAGTTTTTACAATAGCCTGTGTTTTTCTTGTACCAAAAAAGAATTCGGAGTTCTGCAGAGCTTGGAGGGGTTTTTAATGTCTAGGAATGGAGAACAAACATTTTTTCTTTTTGAAAGTCTTTGAAAAGTTTCGTAGTTCCTGCCACACTAATGTCTGTGCTTGTATTAATTGTGGAACTCTTAACCGCTTCTGTTTCAGGTAATTCACTACAGTCTGCCAGAAAGCTTGGAAGAGTATGTTCAGGTTGAAATCTAGTTTCGAGCTATTCTGAATTAGATGAGATTTTCTACATTTAAAATTTGATGTTACAGATTTAGTAACATGCAGGAAATTGGACGCGCTGGAAGGGATGGGAGGATGTCCTATTGCCATCTCTTTTTTGACGATGTTACCTATTTCAAGCTTCGAAGTCTTATGTACAGGTGATTTTATGTTTATGGTTTTCAATATCAATGAGGCTTTATGTTTAGGAATTCCATGTGATTTGGTATGCTATGCTTCTCAGTGAAGGGGTCGATGAGTATGCAATTAATAAGTTCCTCTGCCAAGTCTTTGCTAGTGATGTGAACTCGCAGGAGAAAATTCACTCAATAATCAAAGAATCTGCGTCCCGCAGATATGATATGAAAGAAGAGGTCCTTCCATTTTACTTTTGTGAATGATAAATACAGATAATATTAAGTGAAAATTATCAATCATTTATGATATTCTTCTAATGATGAGTTTTTGATAGTGCTTGAGATTTATTAATGCTTAAAGTCAACTCTATTAAGATTTCCTCATTCAGAATTGTTTTGCTTGCTTTATTGCTGGTCTCTGATTCTGGCAGGTGATGCTGACACTTTTAACACAGTTGGAGTTGGGGAAGTCCAATACTTACGACTATTACCACAACTAAATGTAACATGCTCCTTGAATTTCTACAAGGTTGGTATTTTTGTGTCTGTATAGGACTTATAGTAGCTTCCTCGAGTACACTGGTGGCCCAATAGTTTATGTTTTGTATGTTACTGAGGTTCTATGAGTCTTCAAGAACTAGATTTGAAGCTTTGAGGAATCACAGAAACCCTAAACTAGTCTCAGTTGAATATCATGCAGTTTATACAGCCTTCGGAAATTAGTTTGAAGGAAATGTTTTCATTGATGATGAAATTATACTTTTGTCTGATCATTTCACAACCGTGTTCTCCTGATATCTGAATGTTGGACGTGCAGACTTCTCCCTTGCTACTTGCTGAGAAGGACATTGTGGTTTCAGCAATTCTCAAGAAGTGGGATATATTATACCGGTAATTCTTAAACCAGTTTTGCCATGGAAACAGTTGTAATAATGAGACTATGCTTAATGACATGTCAGGTCTGAGGCTAAGCAAGGGCAGTATGTGTTTGATATATCTGTGGTGGCAAATAGCCTTGAATTACACCTCTGGATTTATCAAATCATCTGCAGAATCTAAAGGTTTGGAATCCAACAGAAATCATATTTTTAACTTCGAGTTAATTGCTGAAAATCAGAAAGTAGTTACCGAACTAGATGGCAAAGAACATAGAAACCATCTCTGTTCTTTGCAAAACCTTTTACTACGAGAGAACATATCTCTATCAGCTCCACGAGTTGAAGTTAGTACCATTACAAGAAGTTTACAACTATAATCCAGTATTAATGAGGCTTTTGGGGTTGTTAGGGCTATTAGATTTTGGTTATGATGATTGCAATAATGTTCTGTCACTTTTAATGATCACTGCTTCAATCGTCAACCCTACTATGAGCATTTGTTTCTTCACGAAAGACTTCGTAGATTTGTTGTCTGAAAATTGAGTTTCTAGTTAAACGATGCCTTCCTGTTCAGACTAGTGCAATCTACATTAAGAACATCGTGGATCTGTATTCATAAGGTACTCCTTCCATGACCTTATTAGCTGAAGGGAGAGATAACTTATGAGGTCAAAGATCCAGCCTTTTGTTATTCAATCGTGAAAATCCCTGAGGATTTCTGTTCTCTCTCAACTCATCTCACCAAATGGCTGCTACAGGTAGAGCGTTCTAAGGTAATTCATCTATACTATTATCTCATAAATTCAATGAATCATATTAGATTATAAACTACCGTATCTAAAATGATATATTTCTGGATGGCGAAATTAATTCAAGTGTTAACTCTGCAATTCTGTATAGAGAGCTAATCCAGGACACATACAATAATTATGTATAACTGTATTAAAGGTATTGAAAATCTGTTTCCTTTTGTAATTTATCCTGAAATCTTTTAATATCTACTGCAGAATGAGAGACTTAAGTCTTTCCTTTCCTTGTCTAGTTGAAGAGCTCCAACAGATTGAAAAATCTTACCTCTCTTTTGACGCTCAAGAAGAGCAGGAAACCTAGTTATTTTATATAATCATCCTATGGGTCTCCCCATCACAGGCAGACTTAGATTACATGGCCTTAACTTATAAAATCCAAATTTATTGGAACTATACCAATTCCACATAATTGGATTCTTTACTTGGTAATCTTAAACTTTGTTATAGACTAAACCTGTTGCTAAATTTTATAGTAATACATTTCACAATTGATGTCAGTTGAATTCAGGAAAATTATAGCAGTTAAATCACTAATTCTGGCAAGTTGATAACTGTAAGATAATAAAGGTTTTATCGTTGATAATCAACAAATTGAAATGAGCTTTGCTGATTACTCTTATAGATTGTCTCATTCTTTTACTGCCTAGTTATGGTAATTTATGCTCAGGTACAGAAACTAGATGCAATGTTTAATGCTGTAACCACTGTGTGAAAGAGAGTGGAAAGCCACAAGGTTTCCACAGTCCGCAGCAAATGCTGTGCTTGCAAAGAGAGATTTTGGGTTACTTTAAGGGAGATGGTTTACATCATGTACCCAGCAAGACAAACCAAAGCAGGTTTGCAATGATTGTAGCCCCTTCTCGACATCAATTGGTAGAATATTAGGATAAATTATGGTTCCATGTAGTAGAAACTATTATCTAGTCGGTTGCTTTTAACTATATTAACAGAAGTGCCATTTGTTTGCAGCCCTTTTCTGCGAGCAGATATAAAGGTTAAAGTCCACGCTGATGTCTATATTCTACTTGAAGAAACCCATGTCTTGTAGAATTAAGTATCTTCTTATTTTTGCCATACAGGTATTTCTGCAGAGCAACTCACAGGCCAAATTTACACCCCGAGCCATTGCAAGGATAATGCATGGCATTGGCAGCCCAGCCTATCCTTCTGCTACTTGGGCTAAAACTCATTTCTGGTATAAGCTCTTGTTTACCATCGTTTTTGCAGAATTATTTCATAAATAAATTAGTTGAATAATGTGGGACAACGTGCTTGATAGGTAAAATGTGGAGGAAAGTTGGGTAACACTCACAGCAGTAGCATAGGACATTTCTAGAAGTAGATTTTCAAATCCAGCACTTTCGCAGAACTTCATCTATAACACCAACTCAAAGTTGCTTTCATTGTGCTTGATTATGTTTCAAAATTGAAGGATGAGTCTGAGCTGGTGGCTATTCATTTATTTCAGGGAAGGTATACGCACGTAGACTTCCAAGCGATTATGGAAGCTGCGAAGGCAGAACTTATGAATTTCGTGGGCAAGGATATAGGTTAACTGGGATCACTGGACACTCATAATGGACTTATTTTGTGCTCTTCAATGGCAGGATAAACAATTTCTTCTCAGAATTTTAGAAAGTATACAAAGAATCTCAAAGTCTCCAATAAGAGTTGAAGCACAGAATGAAAGTTACATCTGGTAAACCTTCTTCCTTGTCCCTTAGACAAAAGAGTCGCCATTGTGTTGTTCCTAATCAAGTGGGATTAACTCTTTAATCAAACATTTCACGATTAGTGCATTAAGCCCGAGTCTTCCTATGGCAAACCCTCACAGTATTCAAGTTCCGCATATTTGATTTGTTAATAGAAATAACAAAGACATGTTCGTAACGTACTATTTGAGTGTTCTCAGGTTTTTATGTACAAACCAGTGGAGTATTATTTACATGATTACGATAATCAGTGCATTTCAAATCACCAGTGATATAGATGCAATCATAGGCAACGACATCTCCAATCTTGACTGAAATATTATGGACTCAAATTTTCTCATTGTCCTGACGTATTTAATGCTTCTGGCTCAGAACTACTACAGTGCTAGCAGATTCAGATAGCATATATTTACTTCTGGGGAAGTCGAAATCTTCAAGTGTTGATCGAATCTCAACCACTGAAGGAGGTAAAGTTGATTAAAGGCCGTAGTGATCATTTGATCATTTGTCATGTACTTACTGCCCTTAAAAGTACATGAACTTTGCATGTTCTACTTGTCACTAGTCATAGGCCTGAACTTCCATTATCGGCATTTGTAAGACAATGTAAAACTTCGTAATTAAATTTTATTCTTTATTCATTTTCAATGTAGGATTTGTTAGTTATTTTAATGCTTCTCTCATATTGGACATTTTACTCGTCTTATTTTTTTTTAATAATCAAACCTCTTATTCCATTAAGCTTTTAATTTGATTCTAAACTCAAACTACCCATTGGTCCCATTCTCTTCTCTGAAATCATTGAAAAGGTAATCGGTTGTTGTCGATTGCAGAGTCCGTACGGAATGGTGAAACTAAAAGCTGAACTAGTTAAATTTTATACTCAACTTTTATCAATTTAACCTAGAAAATTACCTTGCTTTATTAATTTATTTATTAGTGTTGTTGCTTATCAATTAGATAAGAAAGTATGCAGATTATCTATTTATTTATTTAATGTGTTACAAAAAATTTAAAAAACCTTCAAAACTAGTTTCAAGCAATATGCTTTTTATGAAGAAAAAATAATTTTTGATTAATAAGTTAATTAAATTATTTTAAAATTGTAAATTGAATTAAGTTCAAATTTTAGTTTAGGTTGAAAAAGTAAATTCAATTTGATTCAATCAGGTTTTACAAGAAATGAGAGTACATAGCGAAGGTCACTCACGAAAACAACCTCTTATAATGTCTTATACAATATGTCCGAATCATTAGCAATTTGACTTGACTAATAAATGGTGATGAAAGCAATTCTCCAACTTTTACTTCTATAACAATTAATAATTATTGAATTATGAGCATATCATTAAATCGGTTGAAATCCGATCTGTTACAAATCTAAATTCTATCTTGATATTTTTTTAATATCAATCGATTAAAAACAGATCTAATTAAGGAGTGACTAAAAGCTTTATGATGATGGAACAAACATAAGAAGAGCAAGGAGTGGCTCAAGTGATAAATGATCAGGATTTCATCTCTAAATGCTAAGTATTGACATATTCAAGATACAAAGACGGCATATTCAGTTAACAAAGAACTCAGAGAGACCGTTAGTTGTCTGATTGCCAAAACTTTGAAGAAGAAACCCAGACCAAATCGCCAAACGCCAAACGCCAAACCGCGTCGTTATATAAACCTTTTCCAGTCGCAGCCATTCCCATTCCTTTCTCTTCATTCAAACCAACCCAAACTCTGTTTTTGCTCATTGCAGCTAACAACACAAAGAATTTACGAAAAAGATCTTTCCTTTTCGCAATACTGTACCATTTCTGCATATTCCTGCAAGATTCCTCCTTTCTGGGAATTTTATTCTCTGCCCGATTCCTAGAAAAGCTTGAGAATTGACCGTGAATTGGAGGAGATGGGGTCTGATGCTTCGACCCAGAACGCGATTTCTTCACCGTCCTCGTCCTCGTCGTCGATATTGACCAACTACCCTCTTATATCTGCTCTTGTTGCCTTCGCTATTGCCCAATCTATCAAGTTCTTTACCTCCTGGTATTTTGTCTTTGATTTGGATCTGCTGTCTGTTTTTTCTTTCGGTGTTGTGTTTATTGTTCCCTTTCTTCGTTCTCAAGCGTCGTCTCTAATTAGATCATGTTGTTTATAGCTTAGTCGTTGACAAGAATCTTGCTTGCTTCTACTTAATTGCACATGCTTTAGTTGGATCATGGAATGCTTGTAGATTAGCATTTGAAATCTCCAAGTCAACAGAACATAAATTAGTTCTCTTTTTTTGAGAGTCTAGTATCATGATCCTGTCATATTTCAGCTGCCAAGATGCAGGAACCTTGTCATTGGATACAATTCATTTGCTCTAGGAATCAAATGCGATTGGTCAAATACCTTATCTTTCTTTGAAAGCAGATAGAATGAGAGAACTAGTTAAGAGGTTTTTGGTATCATGAGAGCCTAAATGTTAGAATCTTTGCAACTCATTTTTCGTTGGTAATGGCAGCTTGTAGGCTTGTCTAGACTACTTTTTCGTGCTGTGAAAATCTCATCTGCATTCTCATGCCTTCGTGCCATTATTTTGTTTTTTTTATTAAGAGTCTTATATATTTACTAGATTTGCAGGTATAAAGAGAGACGATGGGATGTCAAGCAACTTGTTGGATCTGGTGGAATGCCTTCTTCTCATTCTGCTACTGTGACTGCTCTTGCTATGGCAATTGGTTTTCAAGAAGGCTTTGAGGATCATTATTTGCAGCTGCATTTATCTTAGCATCAGTTGTATGTTCCTTTTCCCACTGTTTTGTTCAGATACTCATAGAAGAAAGTTTTTGATGTAGAATATTTTGGCAGGTAATGTATGATGCAACTGGAGTAAGGCTTCAGGCTGGACGCCAAGCAGAGGTTTGATGATTCACTTTCTTTCTTTGATTATCGCTTTCTTCATCCTCTCATGTTTCTTAGTCTTTCTCCTTTCTTTTTCTTTGCATGATTCATCACTGAATTGTGATAGGTGCTTCTTATTTGATCATTTCCAATTTAGGCCAATAAGATGCATGTTCACTTGTTGCTTCTGTTTTTTCAGGTCCTGAATCAAATTGTATATGAACTTCCTTCCGAACATCCTCTGGCTGAGAGCAGGCCGCTTCGTGAACTTCTTGGTCACACTCCTCCTCAGGTTTGGCATAGTGGATTGTGTTAGATCATTATGGCATAAGATGACAGCCAGTCAATCAAGTTCTTGTAGTGCATGGAGAAGATGATGATTTGCTCCTTAAATTTACCCTGTAGTATTGAAAGTACTAATAGCCTCCTCTTGAATTCTGAAAGGGACTAAATAAACATTCTACTTGAGGTCTGATAAACTATCGTTTAAATTGTATTAATCTAGATAGTTTCTTATCCCATTTGAGGTGCTCTTTTCTGTTTCATCCTCAAAATCATCGGATAGTCGCCTGTGTAAAATCAAACTCTATTTCAGCTGCAACGTTTGCCTTGTAATGAGTTAGCAATGGGGTATCCTTCTGACAATTACAAAACCAACTAAAAGCTAGTATAACTTTTGGTATTACTGTTCTTTCAGGAAGCTTAATCTGGGAAAGTATGTTGCATGTTTCATCCTGCTAATGAGTGCCCTTTTATTATAGGTTATTGCTGGTGGTTTGCTCGGTGTTGTTACAGCAGTTATTGGTCGATTGATTGTCTTAGCAACTGATCAAAGATAATACCAAAGGGGATCGGAATGTCTTCGTATCATCAAACCACATGGCCAACCTCACAACAAAGAACAGAAGAATTGTGCCATTTGCCATGTGATCTAATCCGACCTTTAAAGCTTGCAAACTGAGCTTCTATTGTATTTACTGGAAACATTCATTCATAGAACAATTGTTATTGAAACATTAAACAGATACAATTCCGTTGATTGAATTGTCTAATATAATAGTCATTAATGTTAAAATTGTCATATGTAATTCGATAAGTATACAAAAGTGTTAAATACACCATACTATAACCGTTCAACTAAACATCAGATTGCTATGACAGATGCAGAATTGGCAAGAAATGGGCAGTGCAGCGGAATGGTCACTATTTGCTTTTTGGCTCTTTAAGTTTTGCACTTAAATTAAGAAAATCAGGAACTAATCCCCTAAATATGATTATTAAAAAAAACTTTGGAACCTTGTTGTATCTGAGCAAAAGTTACCTAGAAACTAACAGTGAATGAAGAGTTTGCATCAATCCTGTTGTTATTGACATTTCAAGCATTCAACAAGTACTCCATGAAATGAACCTCTTTTTCAAAATAAAGTACTCCACAAACCCGCAATTCTCCTCATCTGTTTCTGCGAGTATTTTAATCTTTGTAAATAAATTGAAAGTTATTAAGCCTTACTATGTGAGCAGCTACAACTTCGTTTTTCAATAGCGAACCAGGTCAAACTCTGAAGCTGTCACAGCAGCTCCTACCCCGGTACTTCATTTTAGCCAGATTACAATGTTGGATCATAACAAAAACTTCCTCTTGAATGATCAATGGCAAGCTTTCGATGGAATGTTGACAATATCCCAATGCTTAATTGCGAAAAAGAGGGGAAGACAGTTCTCTAATTTATTCTTCAACCTTGATATTTCGGCATCAAAACAGAAGAGAGAACCCTTTTCATCTCTAAAACTGGATCCTTCTCAACAGCTGATTTCACTCGCCATGCTATGTGATCATCAGGCCTAACTAGGATGGCGCCTTTGTCACTCATCTGACACATACTCCACCAAGATAATGAAGTCTGTGGTTTTTTAACTTCAACAACATCTACATAGTTCTGCCAAGGTGCCATTGCCCTTTTACTCGTTTCAACTCCCTTGGAAATCTCAGCAGACCATAATACACACACTTGAATGGGAACTTTAAATTCCTCAGCCACTTTGAATGCACTATGGGCAAGATGGTAGGACTCCTTGAGTGGTGCTATAATGAGAAGGAACTCAAGCTTGTCCACAGACAAAATATCAAGTATTGAAATAGTCACCTACAGAAACATTTGAAACCTAAGAATAGAAATCAATTCAAAGTGAAACAAGCATCCTTTACAGATGTGACTTATTCCCAGTTCTGAAAATTAGAAGTAGACAAATGGTATGAGAGAAATTTTAGTTTAAGGTTACCAGTAACCAACTCCTTAACTTGAGAAACCTAGTTTCATAGTCATCTCTATCTAGGAAGTGAAGAGGAGAGGTCGCATTTTGTTTGAATCCTCTCTTTGGATGTCAATAAAAGGCAATATTAAACAACATAATTGCGTACCTCACTTGGCAAATTAGATAGCAACCGGACTTCCATATGGGGCAACTTTGATCCTGGATTTGCAGAAGGGACATATTCCCTTCGACGACCAGTTGGTGGCTCCTGTCCATCCCTCACGTCAGAAACATTATCAGGAACTAGCGCTCCTTTCAAGTACCTAATATTAGAAAACTATCATGAATACCTGCTGGAATCGATTCAAACATGTATTCTTTTCTTTCTTGAAAGTGGAAAAATGTCACATCATTGAAGATATTATCTCCTTTAAAAGAAAAGTTATCATCTTGTTTTCTAAGAACTACTCTACAGTTCAGAACAACAATTAGTGAGAAAGGCCTATCGTCATTCAATAAAGTTATGAACATGATCATACATCCACCAAGATGCCATAAGTTAGAAACTAAATGCAATTTAATCAAAACAAAACCTAGGAACTTAATGTCAGTAAGACTTAAGAGGCCCTTAGCTTAATATTGTGATAAGTTGACATTGAACAGTCTATCTTATGTTAAAATTGAAAATTTCATGTCTCCCATATACCTGAAACCGAGATCCTCAGCAGGAAACTGAAGTTGTAGGCTCTTTCCTTCTTCAAATATACGCCTTAATTTAGCAATCCTTGAAGATCCAAGTGGGTTTCTCTCACTTAGAAGAGATTCTGAGAGCTGTGCACGACCAAGTGTGAAAATTCCATCCAAAATTACCTTCTGTACTCCAGAAGGGAATAATGAACCAATTCCACTTGTCATGACTCTATGCACTGATAATACAGCATGGAAAGCATTTTGAGTATTGGTATAGAAAGAACTGGCTATAGAGGTTAATTATACAAGGAAAAGAAACACCACAATCATGTAGGAAACAAATATTTGGTAAAATAGTTTCTTAAACTGAATGAAGTTACCATTAAGACAAGTATGAACAAATAAAAGAGTAACAGTGGCCACCTGAATTTGCAACGGTTGGATTAAGGCCAAGTGCAGTAGGAACTGCCATAGCTGCTTTGAAATTTTGGACACTAAGAGCTGTATTAAAAATTGCAATCTGAGGGACAAGAACAGATGACAGTCAATAATAGAATAGCAGATTATGATACAGACACAAAGAAAGACTAGTACCAGCCTCCGCTCTGATTCATAAGTACGAAGAATTGAAGATGGTGAAATCCCCTTTGTAACAGCAGCTATCTTCCAGGCAAGATTATGAGCATCTTGAATACCGGTGTTCATTCCTGCAATATTAACAGATCCTGCTTGTCTTAGAGAGTTACTAAGAGCATATCTGATAGAGTAAGGATAGGGAATTTCCAGAAAATGGACAATGTATATTGTTAAGACTCCATAGAGCTATAGCTCCCCAGCCAAAGGCCGTACAATGTACTGAAATTAAGAGCAAAAGATGATTTCGACATCATGTCTAACTAACTTATATTCTCCACCTAGAGTACCCGTACACCCTACACAATCATTCGCATATTCTCCCTAACGGTTAAGCATGCCTCACTCTCCAGCTCATCATGCCTCACTCTCCAACTCATCATTCTCTCATTCTCTCTCCACCTCAGTGTTCTGCTTCTTCTTCCTATGATAAACCAGTAATCGAATCCGTGCCCTGATCTCCTCCTTTAGTCCATTCAAAAACTGCCCAATGAAAAATTCTTCCGAACACCCCCTGACTTGCACTGCCTTGGCAACAAAGTCCTGGATAAATTCCTCCACTACCCCATTTTGGCGTACAACCGCTAAAGCTTCAAAAGGGTTAGTTGCCAGTGCACCTCCGAACCTAGTGAGTACTTCTTTCTTTACATCTTCCCAGGTCATTAGGGGCTTCCGATCTTGTAGCCAACTTATCCAGTGGAGAGCATGACCCTCCATGCACACTAAAGCCAGCGTGACCTTTTTTTTTTCAGGGGTCTCTTGCACCTGGAAATACTGCTCTGCTCGCCAGACCCAACTCATGGGGTCTGCACCAGTGAAGTTCGGTAGCTCGATACGTTTGGCTGCTACCTGCACATCGTCAAGAGTCACTACCTGTGCCAATGACCTTCCAGAAGTATCGGCCGAGCCTCCCTTTGTCATCGACGACTGCCCACCCAATACTTCTTTCTCCATCAAGCCCTGTTAATCTTTGCTCCATCGCTCCCAGACTACTCTCTACCACTTCCAACCTATTCTCCATTCTGGTGTTGGTCATGAGGATCCACGCTCACCGCACCAATTTGATAGAATAAGGTAGGGAATTTCCAGAAAATGGACAATGTATATTGTTAAGACTCCATAGAGCTATAGCTCCCCAGCCAAAGGCCGTACAATGTACTGAAATTAAGAGCAAAAGATGATTTCAACATCATGTCTAACTAACTTATATTCTCCACCTAGAGTACCCGTACACCCTATACAATCATTCTCATATTCTCCCTAACGGTTAAGCATGCCTCACTCTCTAGCTCATCATTCTCTCATTCTCTCTCCACCTCAGCGTTCTGCTTCTTCTTCCTATGATAAACCAGTAATGATTTCGGTCCATGGCTAACAATATCAATAAAAAGAAACAGAAAGGAAGTGCCTACTGAGCATCCTTAGTCAGATATGGACATAAAAAATAATGATAGTACATCCTTCCCAAATGTATTATCATCAATTGCTAAGTCATATCTCCGAACTCTCAACAAATTTCGCATATACAAAGTACAAAATCCATGGCAACTCACCAAAACCACCAGCTGGAGGGAATCGATGGGCAGCATCACCAGCAAGTATTACTTGATTATTGCAGTTTATGAACTTTTCAGCAACTTCAGCATGCATCACCCATGGCTTTATATCGATGACATCAATGTCAGAAAGTTCTTGACCAACCAACTTGAAAATTAACTCCCTGCACATCTACAGCAGGCTCAAACCTTCAAATAAAATGTTAATCAAATAGGAAAAGCAACATGGAAAACAAAGCAACAAAAACCTTATTGTCATCCAAATTTGTGATTAAATATTTTTTCAAATAGCAACTTTGGAGTTTCCATAGGGCTAAGAAATCAATGAGATCTTACGCTCAATCTAAATTTTGAGATCTTACGCTCAATCTAAATTTTGCAATAATACTGGAAAGCAGTAAAAAGTTATTGAGGATATCCTTCTGTTAAGTTTCAGTTTCCTGGAACTCAGCGACAATGAGTAGAGAGTACCTCAGGATTGAAATCTGCAAGATTTTGCTGTGGAGGATAGAATGGCATCTAAGAGTGAGCAGAAAACAATAGCTGATTGTTACTACATGTTTACTGAAGCAGGAAAAAATTGGAAAAGCAATCCTGAAAACTTTTCTACCTGTACTACAAATTCACCTTGTTGGAGATCATGAGCAACAAGAACCCCAATAGCTTCAGTGTTGAAAATGAAAAACAGCATTCCAGGTCTCACATTTATCAAGTATTGCCCAAGTTCTCTGCTTAAGAAATGGACACTGACAAGCTTTTGCATGTCCTTTTCACCCCTGAGCTGTATTCCCAAAAGCTTCCTCACAGTACTTCCTGCACCATCAGTACCGATAAGAATTTTGCAATGAATATTTCTTTCAACATTCTTCCCTTCCTCAAGACGAGAAGTTGTCACCGTAACAAATTGGCCACTGGATTTGATTGCCACACATTCATGACCCATTAACAATTCCCTTGCCCTGATGGGTCCAATATTTTGGTCTTCTGGTCCAGCATGTTTAAGAATATGGAAATTGAGGTCTTCTAGCTTCTTAAGCAGCAACCTAGTTAACTTGTACTGTGAAAAGTGCGCAACAGAGACTGGGCTCATAACTTTTTCAAAATCTGGGGAACAAACTAAAAGACTCAGTCTTTGTATGCCAAACCCTATAACAAGAATATTTGATTAGAGAATATCATGTATTTCTAGACTTAAGGGATGAGGGATATTCCCAAGCGTCAGCATATGTGGCAGTAAAACAATCATGTACTTTCATAGTGCAAGATCATGGCATGCTTACTAGGCATTTAGCAGTAAGATTATAATAAACATTATTCACAAACCTTGGGGTTGCATATGGTCTACTGATCCCAGAATTGGACCAGTCAGTGAAGTACAATATATGAATTTCCTCCATAAATCTACTGGTGGTTGTGAACTTTGGATCTCCTCAGCAAGACCATCAATCTTGCGAAAAATCTACCATTCAAATCATTGCAACAGAACTAAGTACACTACTGCAGAAACAAGCAGAAACAATATGATTGGAAACTATAAACAAGAAAGCAACCTCCATGGACCGATTGTTGATAAAGTGAGCCTGTGGATGGTTTGAAAATGCCTTGTTTTTCTCCAGAACAGAACATTTGACCCCTGCAGAAGCCATCAAACGCCCTTATAATTCCAAGACCATAAACAAGGCCTCAAGAACCTATCTTTCCAAAATACAAAAGCTCCCAGTAGCGGTTGACTAAACATGGACGAACAAGCTTTAAATATAGTTGGTTTTTCCCGAATTCTACAATCTGCAGATCAAAAACCAAAGTGAACTCATAACGCCAGCTCCATCCTATAGTTGAATTTTCACTACTGTCTCGTCAAATGACGTTACCATAGTCACCAGGTCAGCATATTTCATATTACATCATCAAAAATGCAGGAGCTTGGAAGTTCAAAACAATCTTATAATGCAAATATCATCCCCACCACTTTCTGTCTAACCAAACAAACAAGAAGAACACAAAACAGGTCCTAACAAAATAAAAATGACACCGAAAACCATAAAGGGATTTGATGAATTACCCAATTTGGTAAGAAGAATAGAGAGAACGAGACCGACAGGTCCTGCACCAACGATCAAAACTGGAAGTATTGAATCGTCAGCATCAGAACATTTGAACTGCGATAAGGCTCGTCGTTGTACATTATAGCCATGTGGGAAAGCTTTAGTTCTGGGTTTAGCTCTGTAGACACGAGCACTAAAACCTCTCATAAACCCTAAAATCCCCATCACCATGACAAAAGAACTCACTTTAGAGATTAGTCATGGGGACTTGACGACTCAAAACTCAAAAGACTGAGCAAAGCTAATGTTCCCGAAAAACGTATATGTACAGTTGGGTTGATCATGTCCGGTTTGAATGACAAGTTCCGAAATTAAATTATATATTATTTAATATATTAAATTTTAATAAAATTTATGAATAATTTAATTTAATATTTAATTAAAATGATTTAATTAATTTAATAATTATTCATAAATATAATTAAATTTTAAATAAAATTTGATTGATAATTAAAATATATTTAAAATAATATTAATTTATATATTTTTCAATCATTTATATTAATAAAATAAATAATGCATTAATAAATATTACATTAATTATCACTATTATTATCATCGTTACATCTAATTTAAAATCTCACAATAAATAAAGTCTAAAGAAATTATCATCATCATCATATCCAATCTAAAGTTCCATAATGAAATAAGATATTGAGAGATTTGATAATACATAACCTTATCTTACGTAACAGTAGACCGGTTACGTAATAGATAAAACTCTTTCTAGTAAATCCAGGTATAGGTGTAGATGTAATCTAAAAACTGGAGCCCTTAATCTTAATATAATTGTGGGCCAGGGACATCCCACGTGGCCCCCGGAAGGAAGTAGAGTCTAAGGCTGCGTTTGTTTTGAATTGCAATCGCAAAGACAGGACGAGATTTTAATAAGACGAGACCTGACAGATGTTAATCAAGATAGGAGATGTTTGGTTGCGATTTTACGTAATGTAGATAATTATCCTCGCCCCAAGCATGATATGTGTTTAGTTCGCCTCTTGAATGTAAAATGTGTTAATGATGTAAATGTCCTCAGTAGTGTAAAAAGGCTTGTAGATGTTAATAAATGTAATTTTATTATTATTTTGATTATTAATATTGTTAATATTATTATTATTATTATCATTGTTATGATTAAATTATTAATATTATTATGATAATATTAATTATAATTATAATTAATATTATAAATTGAATTAATATATTATTATTATGAGATTAAATTTTATACTATTATTATGTTGGTTAATATTATGAATATTATTTTGATTATTGCTATTATTATAATTATTATAATAACGAACTATTATTAATATTACTATAAGAATTATTATTATTACAAATATTATGAGAAGTATTATTAGGTCGTTTAAAATTATTATTATTATTACTATTATGAGAAGTATTATTATTGTTATATTTAAAATATTACTAGAAACTGCACTGGTCATATTATACCGCATACTGCAAATGCGTTATATCATAACCATTCATAAACATACAAAATTGTAAACATTAAGTAATTTAAAACCCTACCATTCATCATCGATAAATGTAGATACAAATACGCCTAAAATATATTATCCGATCACCAACATCACCGCAATACTAGCACAAACACGTATAGTTCAACGCATATTTACCATCATACATGTCCAAATTATAGTTAACATAAGCATACAAAGTACGGGAACAAATTAAAAAGTCAATGTGCACTCCGAACATCGCAATCACCACAGCGGGCAATTGTCGCGATAATGCTTTCTAACACCTCGGTGTCCTCGTTCTTTCTTTTTCCTCTAATCCGCTTGGTTCCGCATCGTATGTTGGAAGATGAGGCTGACGATCCAGCTTGCATGACCGTAAGCGAATAACAACGAGTGTATCCATTGGAAAGGTACAATGATTGTCAATATGATTAACAATCTTCACACATATGGGAGCTCATATTTAGTCGATATTAATATATTGTCAAGTCAATTGAGAGGCTACTTAATGAAGCATAGGTATAGAGAGAAATGCATTAGGGAAAAGATAAATATGATCACTTGTATATTCTAATTCCACTTCTTGCAAATTGCAAATGTAAGAACTAACAACTTTCAACTATGTATACACAACAAATGCATTGAATTGTTTTCATATGAAGGTAAGATAAAGAAGGACTTACCACTTTGAGAAGAAGTCCCGAAAATGCTACTTTCCAATGCAAGATGATTATGTTAATGCAAGTACCACACCACGTAAATGAAAATTTAATCTCATTGATTACTTGACTCAACAAAGAATTCGATATACCGGAAGGATGACATATATTCCACTCTTGCACATATACAAACTTGATTTTGGAAAAGGAATTTCATACAAGAAAAACATAAGCATAGTTGTCAAATGAATGTTAAAGAAGACAAGAATGAATTGGCACATTCATAATGTGAGTAACCTAATGTATTGGTCCTATAAATGATGGCCCAATCATATCAATGAATAGTTTAAACCGTTGTAATTCTTCTTGTTTTGGTTAGGTGTGTCATTATAAAAACTTCTATGTACCATTGTCTTTGGTCAAACAAATCGCTTAAATGCATTGAACAAACCGAAAATATAAAGTTCGAATCGGTCTTTAATGAAGAAAGAAGTCGATATAATATAATGACATGTAAAGTTTGAATAATAAACAAGATAGCCACACGGTTGCACCCGATTATCAAGGCCAAGTTTATCTGAGTAGAATTGCAGCCATTGTGGATACAATGTTGCCACTAAAAGCTACCAAAATGACTCAAAACATAGTCCAAAGACCGCCTTAGCACCCACTATGAAGAATACTTACCATCTTAATTTGTATTATCTAATCTAATGAAACAAATTATTGATTAACAAATAAGAAATAATTAGTCAAGTGATAGATAAGAAATAAGCTACAAGAAATCAACTACGCTAAGATGCGTAATCCTCTTACAACCTTTTACGTAGTTGAATTCTTGTTTGGTTTAATGATTAACTCTAGTTGTTTTCTATAGTTGAATCAAAAGACGGAGAATAAGGACTTGCGAGTAAATTAACCCGTTTTTCTTACGAAGATGCAACTCAAATTCCACATCACAAATGTTTCATATGATATATCAAATACAATGACAAAGAGGAGTACTACTTGAACACAATCTCAAACATCACATGGTCAACTTTAGCACACAAACATAGATGAAACAAACCTCAATTGGTAGTTCACCTCCCAACTGTTCAATGAAGCAAACAACTTCACCCTCCTTCACTGCTTGGTTCTCATATGAAGAAAATTATTATCATAATTTGCCGAATTATCATGATGGAAGTATTATGGAAAAGGGTGTGATCTAAGCACTTTGGATAAATCGTAATGATGAGGAGAAAATCATTTCATCCAATGCAATCTTTCTAATCTCTCAAATCAAGAAACAAAATGTGCCAAAGAAAAACAGAATCGAAAAATTAAGGAGAAAATCGATATAAACTAATCCTAACCTAGAAGGAATGGACCGATCGCAGAGGCAAACAAGAGCGAGAGAGAGAGAGCGATTGTGTTTTCTTTTCCTAACCTGACAGCCGACTTCTTGTACTCATCGATATGGACTACCAAAATGGGGTAACATTGTTGGAGTAAACAAGAATTTAGGAGATTCATAAATAATCAAACGAAAGTATGAGATTTGGGATGAAAAACGAAAGAGACGCCGACAGATGGAGAGAGCATTTGGACATTCGACCAGATCTCACATGGACTACGACTCCAAAGGCAAACAAGGGAGATTCATGAAGATCCAAAGCATTACTGCGGAGATTGCGAAGCCCAGCGAAGAAGGAAGAACGGGTATGGCCGACGGAAGAAGGAAGGAGAATCGCAAGAGACGGCGTGCGTTTCTTTACTGAACGACGCTTTTGGAGTTAGAAGGAGGTATTTTGACATTTCACCATGATTTTTTGTTCTTGTCCTTAGGACAAACATTTCTGTACCATGGTCTGGGTTTGGACAAAAATTTTTGTCCAAGTCTTTTGCGGACGGAACGAAAATGGATGTAGACGGCAACCAAACATCACTTTGGACAGAACCTATATGTCTTTGTCATCCGTCTTCGCGTCCGCAGACGGCAACCAAACGCAGCCTTAGTGGTCCCAACCAAAGGAGCAACATGCATTCCTAACGCTGCCAACTCGCTGTCACCAGTACCGACTGGTTGAGTGACCATGGTCAGAGACGTAAACGAGACCACACCCGATCAATTCCTAAACAGTCAATTCATCCAAACTATTATTAATATAATACTATACACCACTGCCCCACGTAACCCATCATAGCCACGTGAAAAGGTCAGAAGAGCACAACCTTTGCCCACCCACGAGCCACCACCACTCTCCGGTGTTTCTACCCCGTCCACGTGTCTCCCATCAGCAAGCGACTGCCGTTTAGATACCGTTAAAGGGACAACCGTGGAGGCCGTCTCACTTGGTTATAAAACTCTTGCACAAGTTTCAACGTGGAAAAAAAGTTATGGTTTTTGGTTATTATAATGTGTAATTTTGTTAATATTACTGCCACAAATGCTGGCCGGTTCAAGTTTCCACCATGCAATGTTGTTTGTTCTTTAGTATTTTAATGTTAAAGATGGATCTAAACCATCCCATCTTGTAACCCTCCTCCTGGTTTGTCTGCAAAATCTATAGTTTTTAACGGATTATTCTTTGGTGATGAGCTTTTCCTGTGAAACCCTTATGTGTCTTGGCTTTTACTGTTGCTGTGAAACCAAAAAGATGAGTTATTTGATCAATATTCTGGTGGGCTCTTTAACAATTATGAAGCTTTTGATGGGTTCTGATTTTGAGGCTTAATAGACAGAACGTACTTGCTATACTATGCTGTTTTAGTCTTTTTCTTTCGTTTTCTTTTACTCCCTGTTCTCTTTCTTTCTTGTAAGATATGGATGAGTAGAGTTTAACTTGAGGAACCTTTCGTTGTCCATCAGGGATTTAATGCAGCTAGGTCCCAAGTGACAGAAGCTAGCTTGAGATATTTTGGAGGTTCCTTGTTTACATTATTGGTTTTTGTTTGATGGTACCATTTTGGAATCTCTGTTATCTATGACTCGTAAAGTTAAACCAGGGATTTCTGCATAGTGTGCTGTTAAAGAGGTTTAATGTGTCCTTTGTGTTTGGTCATGTATGTCTTGAACAAAATCTACGCGGCAATCTTTGGTTAATCTTCAGGTGATCACCTTGTGGTTATAGTCCCCAAGTTCATGGTAAAGTAGAAACTAAGTGTTAAATGGCAATGTACTCGGGTCCTATATAGGCCCCAGATCTGTTGCTGCTCCTAGTTTGTTATTTAAACTAGTTTATATCGAGGATCTTGACCATTTTACCTTTCACAATATCCTCTTTGAAGGTGGGGTATTCACAGATTAGCATAGTGAATCAAGTAGGATTCCGTAGGTCTTAGTTGTCACAGTCACAATATATTTCTTGTGTCCGCTTGTGCAAAGCTTTGTTGAGAGAATGAGATCTATGGAGGATAAGGGGTGCTACAACCATGGAGTTGCTCAGGAGATCTGGAGCAGCAGTGCGAATACTTTTGAGTTCCATAAAGGAAACGGAGCTAATCGAAATTCTCATCATAGAACAGCTTTAGGCAAACCGACACCATCAAAATGGGATGATGCTCAAAAGTGGCTGGTGGGATTGTCAAGAGGAGGAGACAAAAACCAAAGTAAGCCAAGAAACTCAAATGCTGATGATAGGAGACTGATAGCACCTGTTCCACAGCAAGAACAGGACTATTCAAGTGAAGAAGAAGTTGGAGAAGCAACAAATGGTTGCCCTGCTCCAGTTAAGAATCAGTATGAAGTGGAGACAAAGAAAGTGGACTGTGATGACTCAGTTTGGAGAATCACCAAACCTGTGCAGAACTCAACAACCTCTGCTGTTAGATCAATATGTGTTAGGGATATGGGGACTGAAATGACTCCTATAGCAAGCCAAGAGCCTTCAAGAACAGCAACACCAATAAGAGCTAGAACTCCTGTAGCCAGAAGCCCCATATCTTCAGGATCTTCAACTCCTGCACGATGTCAACTTGCATTACAAGGCTCTGAAGGGTATCAACAAGGTGCACATTTGAATGAGACTAGAGGTGAACCTGGTTCTACTGCCAGAGGGAGTACAAACAGGCGTTATATTGAAGAATCAAATGGTTCCAAGGTGAACGAGCATGAGGAGTTAGGTCAAGCAAGACAGGTGAATCCCCTGGAAAAGAGAGCAATGGCTTGGGATGAGGCAGAGCGTGCCAAATATATGGCCAGGTGAGTACTATTACTCATTATTCTTTTTCCGCTTTCTCAGTTTGGTAATTTGAATTTTAGTTGTATGATAATATTGGCCATCTGCAGATATAAGCGTGAAGAGGTGAAGATACAAGCTTGGGAAAATCATGAGAAAAGGAAAGCAGAAATGGAAATGAGGAAAACGGAGGTATTTCTCTACCTAGTAAGTTTATTAGTCTCGTTTAGGACAGACCAGTTCTATCTTTGGATCTATTGCTTCTTGTAAGCTGCTATAAAGTATCTTGCATTTGCTCTTCAGGCCCAGCAATTCAGTTCTTTAGTTTACCATCAGCAGGACCACTTACAAATTTCAGTCCCCCAGAACAGATTTGCTGTGATCTAATTTGGCCAGTAGCATGAATCTGATCTTCCATATATAGCTTTTCGAAATTGATAAATTGCCCTGGAACATGTGCATATAATTTCTAAAATTGCTTCATCTACATTCCTTGCTTATTGTGAATTTAATCATGTTTGCAACTATGCTTCGACTGGACCAAACCTATTTCTGTTGAAAATCTTTATCATAGAGCCATCTGATTCGTTTTCTGCCTACTCAGTTACTGACTGTCAGGTATTGATTATAGCTAGAATAGCATGTTGGTTCTGCTATCTTATGCATGTATGTATGAATGTCTAAATCACAGGTGAAAGCTGAGAGACTGAAAGCTCGAGCAGAAGAAAAGTTGGCGAACAAACTCGCAAAAACTAAAAGAGTCGCTGAAGAGAGACGTGCAAATGCAGAGGCCAAGCTGAATGAGAAAGCTGTTAAGACTTCGGAAAGGGCAGATTACATAAGAAGGAATGGTCACTTGCCCTCATCATTCTCTTTTAAGTTGCCATCCCTTTGCTGGTAGCAATAATGGATAATATGTTCCACATATTTTCAATAATCTTCCATAACCATTCTCCGGTCACTTTTTCCATATTTGTATAATTTGCTTATTTGCGGGATCATTTCATATTTCAATTTCTTAAAATGGGTTCGCCCAAAACATTTCTGATATTGAATGAGCAAGAGAGACTAGTTTATCTGTATAATTCATGCAAGCAGAAGATCATGAGAAGTTCGTTATTGTGTCCCTGACATTTATTTCTTCTAATGAAGAATAACTTGTAGAGGAATACATGAAACTGGAACTTAAATCTCACGTATCAATGCAGTTTGAAGAGGAAGGTGATGTGATTATCTATAAAGAACAAGAGTGAAAACAATTCTGTCGTATTTCATTCAATCACTAAACAAAGGTTTAAATACAATTATGCATTAACAAACCTGTACATGAAACTCCTAATATTAAGGAGAATAATCAGTATAAAAAATCTAAACAGCTAAGATGTTGAACTACTGCAGATTGTGGTATATCTACAACTGAACTACTGCAGATTCTGATATATCAACAAGTGACATGGTCAAAGACCAGATTCTGTGGTACAGATAAGGGTCAATCCTCATACACCTTTATGCCCCCCTCAAGCTGGGCAGTTGGAAACAACTCCAAGCTTGGAGAAATTACGATTGAATGCCATTTTCGGTAGCGGTTTGGTAAGGACATCAGCCAATTGATCCATTACATGAACATGAACTACACAAAGGTCTTTATTCTGTACTTGATTACGAACATAATGGAAGTCAACAGCCACATGCTTCATTCGGCTGTGAATTACCGGATTTTTGCTGAGATATAACACACCAACGTTGTCGCAGTATATAGTGGGTGGAATTGGTAAGGCAACACCCAACTCAATCAACAAGTGTTTGACCCACATGACCTCAAATACAGCATTGGCAACTGCTTTAAACTCAGCCTCGGTGGAAGATCGTGCCACTATTAGTTGTTTTTTTGGAAGACCAGCTAATAGGATTTATACCAAAGAAAAGAATGTGACCCGAGCTTGAGTTGCGATCATCAATATCTTCAGCCCAATCCGCATCCGACTACATGGAAAGCTTGAAACTTGAGTTGCAAAATAGACATAAGCCATATTGAGAGGTGCCACGTAGGTAGCGTAGGACTCGCTTTAAGGCTGTCCAATGTAACTCTGATGGTGCATGCATGAACTGTGACAGCTTATTGACAGAAAAACTGATATCCGACCTAGTAAAAGATAGATATTGAAGTTTACCGAGCACTCGACAATATCGGGTTGCGTCAATTGGAGAAGAGCCATCATTGAATCGTAGTATAGCGGTGGTGCTCATAGGTATTTTAGCAGCTTTGCATTCATGCATATTTTCATCAGTCAACAATTCATTAATGTAATTGGCTTGATATAAAATCAACCCATTAGCACATCGAAGAACTTCAATACCCAAAAATAATGTAATTGGCCCATTTTTGATAGAAAACGACGAAACAATGAAGAAATCACCGATTAACCACAACTTCATTGCCGCTAATGATGATGATGTCGTCGACATATATGAGAGCAAAATGTTAACATTACCGTAGCATAATACAAACAGAGATGGATCGAATTGGATTTGACAAACCCAAGGGTCTTCAAATAATTAGTAAGAGTCGGTACGGTTAAATGTGCTTGTTTAAGGCCATATATATCTTTCATGAGTCGATATACATACTCGGGAATTCGGTGACTCAAAACACGGAGGTTGCGACATGTAGATCTCTTCGTCAAGATCGCCATGAAGAAAAACATTATTTACATCAAGTTGGCGAAGTACCCGGTTACTTGAATAGCAAGAGACAAGACCACACGAATTGTTGTTGGTTTTACCACATGACCAAGGTAGAATGATAGTCGATACCGGACGTTGAGTGGATCCTTTGACAACAAGGCGTCTTGTGTAGCGATCAATCGACCTATCTCGGTTTGCGTTTGATCCTCGTAAAGCCATTTACAACCAACTACATTTTTCATGTGAGCCTTAGGAACCAATTCCCATGTTTTGTTACGCAGAAAGCATCTAATTTCGCTCTCATAGCTTCTCTCCATTCTTTGTGTTTTGGCCTTGTCGGAGAGTCAGGGTAACGGTGGGTGATAGGTTGGCTAGATAGTCAAATTTTTTTGTGGGTTTGTAAATGTTATGTTGTGAGCGAGTAACAATACGATTGGCAGTGGTGGGTAACTTTTCATATGCTAAGCAAGGTGCCTCATCAGTTGTGGGATGGGAAGAAGGAGGGGATGTGGGGGGCGGGTTTAATGGATGAGGGTTTGGTGAAATTTGGGGTATCATTTGTTGGGAACGACGGTGATAGACAATGTGTGGTTGTTTGTGGGAAGGTGATTTAGTGGTTGGGCGTGTGTATAGAGGATCGGATACATGTGGTTTAGTCATGGTCGTTCCATTGGTTTTATAAGCCCTGGGCGAAATAAAAAAAAAGGGTCCAAATAAATCGACAATATATTTTACATATTTTTATAAAATATAAATGATTCAATTTATAAGTTTACATAATCAACTAAATATTAAATTATCATAACATTAACAAATACACTAACAAATATACAGAGGATCATAATTTATGAAAACAATTTCTCTGCGATTTCTAGATGCAAAATTATTAATAATATTATCAAGATCAATATTATCCAACATTTGTTAGACAACATAATATAAACTAATATATCACAAAGATATATAAATAGTATTATATCCGTGATAGAGAAAAAATAACAAAATTTAATATCTAATATTAAAATAAAAACATAGAGCAAAAATATATTAAAAAATCATAAACTTTACCTTTAAATTATACTCGTAACACAAAAGACAAAATTGTAAAAAAAATTTGCTAATTTTTTGATTGAGTACTTTAAATACATATATTGATGAAAATAAAGAAATTAGAAGGTAAAGGTACACTTAAATATTTCAAGACTATTTATAAGTATAAAATGTTAACTTATAACGTTAAATAAACTTGCCTAACGTTAACTTATAACGTCAAAATTACCAATGATAAAATTATTTATTACTACCTCACCGCAAATTTCATCGCAATCTTAGAACTTGCAAAATTAGAGTACTTTCTCACCGCAATCTTAGAACTTGCCTAATATTTACTCTTCAAAACATCATCAATGTTAAATTAATTTTGAGTAAATTACTTATATACTATAGGAGTTAAAAAATCAAAAGATGAGGTTAGGGGCTCTTTCCTATCATAGGCCCTGAGCAAGTGCCCTGCTGGCCCTTGCCTAGGGCTGGTACTGGGTTTAGTTGGTATGGGGTTCAGTGGAGCGTTGGAGGGTGTAAGATGAGTGGAGGAGTTTTCAGTTGTTTCAAGGTAGAGAAGAAGAGATCGTACTCGATGAGGAAGCCGTTGAGCAACGCCGAGTGGACCGACTGTGATTGAGAAGCCGCTTGGAGTGATGTGAGGTGAAGCTTGTATGGAAGGTAGGTTAGGTTAATAGAGAGGGTAAATCTTGGGTAATTGTAGGAGGGGGTGACGTGGGCTTTTCTAGCATGTGGGTTGGTAACATTTTCCATTCCAGATGTTGGAATTTGTGCTGCAAGGAAGAAAATAGTGTTTTAAAAGGAAACACAGTTTCAAAGAAGATAACATCACGAGACAAGTATATTTTTGAGGTTGTTGGGTCATAGCACTGATGACAATGGCGACTGAGTGATACACCTAAATATACACACGGTGTGGACCTAGGGTCAAGTTTATGAGTGGTATATGGCTTGAGCCAAGGATAACAGAGGCAACCATAACTTTTTTGCGAATTGTAGTCGGGAGATTTACCAAATAATATGTCAAATGGGGATTTGTAATTCAATAAAGGGGTGGGGAGACGATTTATAAGATATACGGCATGATGACAAGTGAAAGACCAAAAAGTGGGGGGTAGTGAGGCCTCGGAAAGGAGAGTTTTGGCAATTTTGACAATGTGCCGATGTCGTTATTCAGCAGTGGCAACTCGTTGAGGTGTGTATGGTGGACTTACAAGGTGTTCAATGCCATTGGATTTTAAATAAGGGTCAAGACTTTTAAACTCTGTGCCACCATCGGTATAAAGTGATAAAATTTTTGCATTGAAGTGGTTTTCCATCAAGGGATGAAAAGATTGAAAGATGTTGGTAACCTCACTTTTATTTTTTAAAGTGTAAATCCATACATACTTGGAAAATTGGTCGACAAAGATACAGTAGTACAATTTTTTGTCAATAGAAAGGACAGGGGAAGGGCCCCATAAATCGCTAAAAGGAGTTTGGAAAGATTTCTTACTTGAGAGAGTGAACTCGAAAAACGGTAGGTGATGAGCTTTATTAGAATGACAAGAATTACAAAAATGAAATTTGTCTCGATCAGCAAATGACAACGAAAAATTATTGAAAATAAAATTCAAAATGTAGGAATAAGGATGTCCGAGTCTGTGATGCCACGTACTAACTGTGGTAGGTTTATTGACAGAGTAGGCTTGGGGTGGAGGTTGTGATGTTTCAGGCCACTCGTACAGTCCATCTTTACTCCAGCGGCGCACCAACGAAATCCTCGAGTATAGATCCTTCACACAAAAATGAGAGGGAAAAAATTCAACAGATGTTAGATTATCACGACAAAATTTGAAAACAGAAATCAGGTTACGTTTTATGTCAGGTGCACAAAGAGTGTTAGAGAGCATAAAAACTTTGTTTGAGGCAGATAACTGGGTAGAACCAGAATGCGTAACAACTATTTTTGTACCATTTCCCATTGAAATACCATCAGAACCAATATACTCCGGCATTTGATGTGGCTCAGTTGTGCCATGATGAGATGCTCCATAGTCGAGTAGCCAGGGGTGGTTTGGACTTTGGTGGCCCATGGCAAAGTTGGCCCTTGCCTCAAGATGATTGTGCGACCGAGAACGACACACATTGTAGCGCCCCCTCACCGTAGAGTATACACCAGGTCGCCCGTAGATCGTACCGATGTACAACCTACGACGAGGGTGCACTACCAAACTATCATTTCTATAAACCTCATGGCATCAATATGAATAAAGCAGTAATATCAAAATCACTAAATTTTAAAACCAAATCGTACTTCTCATTTCAATACTCAAACCGTAATTACATCATCAGTCATATATACACAACCGTACAAGTCCAAAAGAACTAATACAACTCATAGCTAAGTCATCCACAAAATACCCAAAAGATTCCCAGCTGACAGAATATAGTCGGCACACACAGCAGGAAAAGTCTCACTGATCGGAGTTAAAGTCAACCTAACACCGCCTGAAAAATATAGTCGCAATCGGGTGAGTTTATGAACTCAATGAGTAACCATCATCGATGGTTCACTCAACTCATGCATATCCAAATAATCACATAATGTCGATACTACCACATTCAAGAAATCACATGCAATCAATTTCACATTTATAAGGCGATATGCCTTTCACGCAATTCACATGTAAACACTTAACATTCATATATGCATTGTGTACGTGACTCTTTCATTTTCTTTCGTTATTGTGACCGTGCTTTGAGCTCATATACGCCGAGCCATAGGCTCGAAAACATCGGGCTCAAAAGCCCTAATACGCCGAGCATATAGCTCGAAAATCGTTAGCACGAAGCCTTCAGACGCTGAGCATAAAGCTCAATACGGTGGCTACACCGGTCACAATCGCCTTTATCTCGATCATATTAATTTGCATGTATGCACATGTCCCATTTACAATACATGCATCACTATAGAACTTCCTATGCCAAATTCTCACCATTTAAAATCATTTAGGAACAATTATGCACAATTAACACTTCTATAGCATCCCAATTATTCAACACCCGTGGTCCGTAATCACTCAAATCAAACACATATAATCCATCCTTAACTCCACATGGCATAATTGCATAAAATTAAACACATAAAGGTTGAGAAACCAACTAGGTTACTCACTTCAGAACTTCCGAAGCTCGCCGGAAGTCTCGCTTACGCCCGATGATCGGCGATCCACTCGAGCCGCTATAACGATCAAAATATAACTAACATTACTACGGTACCAATTCGATGCTCAATTATGCATATGAATCAAATAATGGACATACTATGCAAATTATGACATTTCACCTAAATCCGAAATTCCGATCTCAATCCTAATTCCTAACTTAATTTCTAATTTCCAAATTCAAAATCTCAAATTGAATTCAATCCATAGCCAATTGGATCCTCAATTGCCTAAATCCCCAAATGATAAAACCTTAATTTCAATTCCGGACGAAAACACCTTCCTCGCCACAAGACTCTAATCACACGCCACGACGAAGGTCCAAATTATTGCGTTGCCAAGGCGCATCGCGTCGGCTCTCATGCAATGAACCGCTCGATCCTCGTCGCGGCAGACGCCACAGACGTCGCGACGAAGATGCCGCTTTCTCCTCGCCATGACGCACCATCCACAAGACGTCGAGGCGCATTCATTCGTCATGCGGCGTGTTAATCACATGTCGCGTCAAAGTGTTTAAATACACGCCTAAAAACCCAGATTTTCCAACTGATAATCGCTCCAAATCCTATATTTCTCTTACAAATCACTCATAAATAAATTCATACTCATCATACAACAATCCCTAACCTCAATTTCATCAAACAATTAAAATCCCTAAATTCAACCCTAAAATCACCGTCGGAAACCCTAATTCATAAATCCTTAAATTTTCAAATTCAAACAACAATCTAACTCCATAAATCAACAAATCAAGTTATACAAGACAAGATCAAAGTAGCTTACCTGATTAAAAGCTCCAAATCTTCAAGAATCACCAATCTCCACTCTTCCCCACTCACGGCAACTCCTAAATAAAGCCCAAAATCATCTTCTACTTACACCAAACTTAAGGGAATGATCAAGGATGAAAAGAGAAACAAATTGCAAGAAGAGATCAAGAAGCAAATTGAAGAAAGATCCACGATGAAGAGAAGGAGATCAAGCTTTTCTTTCAAAAGGAACAAGCTTCGTGGGAGGAAATATTCAAAGGCTTGGGTTATATATACCAAAGGATTAAGGCTTGTTTGGCTAATCTTAATTGCCACAAGCCCCGATCCGAATAACCTCACCCAATTTCTAATTCTAATTTTTCTCAATTTCAATGGCTAAACCCTAATTCCTCAAATCAAATTTCTAACATGTCCGCGCTATTGGATAATCAATTTGAACCGGATATTCAATTAACCACCATTTATCAAATTTTTCTTCCCGCCTATTGCTCGTAAAATTCTAGAAAATTTTATAAATCCATAAAATAGAAAACTCATTATCATATACTCCAATTTCACAATTCCACTCTAACTTTCATTTCTCATTCAAATTCAATTTTCATACTTATTTAACCTAATTATCACATATACCTAATCATCTCCAAATTTCATTTTACAATCTCCAATTTCTCATCTCTAATACCAATTAAATTTCTCACACCCACTTAACCCAAATCAATTTCCAAATTCAAATTATTCAAATCTAATGAAACATGTCATATATGCATGTACGCATAAATGCCAATTATACAAAGATACTATAATGCATGCACATGAACAAATATTTAATGCAATGAATCGTATACATCCCATTAGTAACGGGATGTTACAATTCTCCTCTTAATAAAAAATTTCGTTCCAAATTTTCTTACTCGACCGATCAAATGATGAGGGTACCGCCTCCTCGTGCTCCTCGCCTCCCAAGTCGCCTCCTCTCATAATGGTTCTTCCAAAGGACTTTCACCAATGGAATCACCTCGATCTCAACCGCTGACCCACGATCCAATAATCCGCACCTCCCTCAACATAACTCGATCATCGGCAATCTCTATCTCCGAGCGGAATCACATCGTCGGTCGAACGATATCTCCAAGCATGCTCACATAGAAGACGCTATGCAATCCGAGACATCTCACCTAAGAAAGCCAATTTATACGCCAACGGTCCAATCCTCTCGGTAATCTCATATGGACCGATATACCGAGGACTCAACTTGCCTTTACGGCCAAATCGAGAACTCCTCTCCACGGAGACACTCGAGGAACACTCTATCTCCCACAAAGATACTCCATCTCTCGCGATCTTGATCCACATAACTCTTCCGTCATCTCCGAGCCGCTTTGATGCGACTCAATCACCGTACCTTATCAACCGTGTCTGGATCACCGGACCCTCTAACATCCTTACACCCTCTTCATCCCAGTAAAGAGGGGATCTGCACTGTCGTCCATACAACGCCTCATACGGTGCCATACCGATGCTACTCTGGTACTGATTATTATATGCAAACTCCACCAGAGGCAAATACTGATCTCACGCATCTCGGAACTCTAATATACAGGCTCTCAACATATCCTCAACAATCAATAGTCCTCTCACTCGCCCCATCTGCTCGAGGATGAAACGTCAGATCAAATGCAACTGTACCCATAGTCATCGCAAACTCCTCCGTAATCTCAATGTAAACCGGGGATCTCTATCGGACACTATAGATATCGGGACCCCATGCAATAACTATCTACGCTACATACTTCGGGCCAACTGATCTAGGTATTACTCTCCTCATCGGCGAAGTGAGCCGATTTGGTCAATCGGTCCACTATGACCCAGATAGCATCACACCGCTTTCGGCCCCTGGCAACCCCATGATAAAATCCATCGTGTACGCCCCATTTCTACTCCGGAATGGGCAACAAATGCAATCTCCCAATCGGAGCTCGGTGTCAAATTTAACTCACGGGCACGCCAAACACCGAGAAACGAATCGCTATATGTCTCTTCATACCGCCACCAAATGCAACTTAAGAGTGCGATACATCTTGGTGACACCAGATGCATGGCATAAGCGACCAAATGAGCCTCCTCCAAGATCTCTCGCCTCAAATCCTCAACATCTGGAACACATAATCTCTGGTCCATCCACAAAGTATCATCCTCACCAAACTCGACCGCCATCCCGATCCGACTCGCCCATCAATCTAACCAATGTTGATCCCGATCCCGCACTCTCCTAATTCGATCCTCAGAACATCGGCCTCAAATCAAAGTCGCAATCAGAGCTCCCTCCTGACTAAAATCCATCTGCACATTGAGAGCTCTCAGCTGAACTAAGCACGGCAACCTCGAAACCTGAATCTGAGCTGCACTACCATGCGATCTCCTGCTCAATGCATCAGCCACCACATTGGCCTTCCCTGGGTGGTACTCAATAGTGCGGTCAGAATCCTTAAGCATTTCTAACCATCTCCTCTCGCTTTTCAGCTCTCACCGACTCAACAAGTATCTCAAGCTCTTATGATCTGTGAAGATCCGAACGTCTCCATACGATAATGTCTCCAGATCTTCAAAGCAAACACAACCGCAGCCGACTCCAAATCATGCACGGATAATTACCTCATGGGCTCAACCGCCAAGCATAAGGTATAACTCTCCCATGCCGATCAAGACACAACCTAAACCCATCTCATGCGACGATCACTATAAACCTCAAATCCTCCCCGATCCAGATGGCAGGGCTAACACCGGCGCTACCAAGTCAACCGATGTATCAACTCAGCAAAACTCATCTGGCACTCATCTGACCAACTGAAAGTCACACCCTTCCTCATAAGTCTTGTCAAAGGGGCGGAGATCACAGAAAACCCCTCGACAAACCTCCGGTAATACCCTGCTCATCCGAGGAAACTCCTCAACTCAGATACGTTCCTCGGAATCTCCCAACTCCTCACTGCCTTTATCTTGTGAGGGTCCACCTGGATACCCTCACCAGATACTATGTGGCCTAGGAACACCACCTGATCGAGCCAAAATTCACACTTAGTGAATTTGGCATATAATCGTCTGTCCTCATGATCTGCAAAGATTATCCTCGATCTCGCATGCTCCCTCGCTTCTAGACCTCGAATATACCGAGAATATCATCAATAAATACGATCACAAAGCGATCCGTATGGCTGAAAACCATATTCATCAAGGCCATGAAGGCTTGCCGGCATTAGTCAACCAACGCATCACTAAGAACTCGTAATGCCCATACCGCTCTAAAAGCGCTCTTGGGCACATCGGCCTCGCGATCCTCAATCGATAATAACCGAATCTCAAATCCAACTTGGTGAACACCGAGCCCTCGCAATCGATCAAATAAGTCATCGATCCTAGGCAAGGGTACTTATTCTAACAAGAATCTGATTAAGCCGCCTATAGTCGATGCAAAGTCTCATAGTCCCGCCCTTCTTCTTCACAAACAACACCGAGCTCCCACAAAGGAAACACTCTACCGATGAACCCTTATCCAATAACTCCACGAAGTCGAGCCTTAAGCTCCTCGCCCACGGTGCCATCCTATACGGAGGTATCGATATAGGGCGCTACACCAAACGAGGTCTATCTCGAACTCGTCTCCCGATCCGGCAAAACCCAGAACTCCTGAAACACATCCGGGAACTCCACGATCACGGGGACATCCTGCAACCTCTGCTTGCACTCTAGAGTCCACCACATGCGCCAAATAAGCCTCACACCACCTCTCATCAACCTCAAAGCACTCACAAACGAAATCATCCCGGCCGCACTACCGACTAACACCTCAAATACAAACCCTCTACCGACCAGAGACTCAATATTACCTCCTTGGTATAACAATCCAAAATAGCCCATGGGCGATGAGCCACCCATCCCCAAAATCAAATCAATCTCCTCGAAGGGGTAACACAATCAAATTCAGACTCAATCTCATTGAATCTACCCGACCGGCATCCCTGCAGATCTCTCCTAAAGCAAGAGTACTACCCAAAGGTGTACTCACCGCAACCCATATCAGAGCATCTCCCTATCCACATGCAATCTACATGCTACATGCGTGCAATAAATGAATCGTGGACCACGGATCTATCAATGCATACACCTCTATATCTCGAGAGTAAAGCAAACCGCAACCACCTCGGGAGAATCCTAGGCCTCACATCTGTCATATGCGTAGACCACGGCTCGGGGCTGCTGCTGTTGCCTCGTCCCTCGGTCCCACAAAGGACTCCCGCCTCTACCTCGGGCTCGCCTCGGCCCCTAAATCCAGGTCCACCGCTACGGCTCTGCTTGCACTGTCGAGCTACTACCACCGTCCCCCATTAGCGGTGGACCGACTCCCAAAGTCATCGGACAATTCCTAATCATGTGATCCATAGATCCACATGCCAAACACGCCTCACTCTCTCAAAGACTCGCCATCGTGCCTCTTATCACAATGTATGCAAACAGAAGCATCCGACCAAATCCTCACCACTACCATCTACTTGCTATCGATCGTCCAAATCGCCTCTCAATGTAACTCGCCTGCCTAAATCCCAAATGATCTAAATCGCTCGGCGTCGCTCGTGCTCTCTACCGAGCTACCACGACTATCATTGGACCTCTTACCTCCGGATCCTCGACCGGCCTCGGCTCGGCTCTGTCTCAAGAGTCGCCAATCTCGAATGAGATCGATCTCATCTCCACAAAGTACCCATGTCCGACCGACTAACTCGTCCGAATCTCCAGATTAAGCCCTCCTCAAATCTCCGCAAGACCTATCACCTCGAGACAAGCGGAAACAGACGATACTGTTGACAAATTTCATCGAACCGGACCTCATAGTCACCATCGACATAGACCCTCGCCTCAACTCTAGAAAGTCCTCATCTTCATATCCAAATATTCCTTGGGCATAAAATTGTCTCGGAAAGCCCTCGAAGTCACCAAGTCAACACACACGGCCGGTGGAACAACCCGACGATCTTCCACCATAAAATTTGGACCTCGGAGCAAAAAAAAGATAATCGGCGCGCCCTCGTGGTCACAATCCATCGATCTAGACCCGCTTCGGTCCTCTCCAACCAACCCTCGGCCAAGGCGAGGTCCGGCCGCCAGAGAATGACAAATTTCCCACGCCCTACCTGACGATCATACCTCCGTTCCGCCTCATAGGAACTCTGGAGGCTCGCCTCAAACATCGACATGTAAGACTCCTACTCGCTCCGACCGATCCTTGGTCATTGGTTGATCAACTTGATCACCAAAATGGATGACCTATAATAAAGTCACAATCGATCAATTTCTTGCTTTCCTTACGAAATTCAAGCCTAAAATATACTATGCCCAAAAGATGCCAAACCATGCTCTGATACCACCTAATGTAGCGCCCCCTCACCGTAGAGTATACACCGGGTCGCCTGTAGATCGTACCGATGCACAACCTACTGACGGGTGCCTACCAAACTATCATTTCTATAAACCTCATGGCATCAATATGAATAAAGCGAGAATATCAAAATCACTAAATTTTAAAACCAAATCGCACTTCTCATTTCAATACTCAAACCGTAATTACATCATCACCATATATACACAACCGCATAAGTCCAAAAGAACTAATACAACTCATAGCTAAGTCATCCACAAAATACCCAAAGATTCCCACCGATGCACTGGGCTGCTCCTCTTCTTGCACGCACACACAGCAGAAAAGTCTCACCGACGGAGTTAGAAGTCAACCTAACACCATCTGAAAAAATATAGTCGCAATCGGGTGAGTTTGCGAAACTCAATGAGTAACCATCATCGATGGTTCACTCAACTCATGCATATCCAAATAATCACATAATGTCGTATACTACCACATTCAAGAAATCACATGCAGTCAATTTCACATTTATAAGGCGATATGCCTTTCACGCAATTCACATGTAAACACTTAACATTCATATATGCATTGTGCATGTGACTCTTTCATTTTCTTTCGTTGTTGTGACCGTGCGCCTGAGCTCATATACGTTGAGCCATAGGCTCTGAAAACATTGGGCTCAAAAGCCCTAATACGTTGAGCATATAGCTCACGAAAATCGTTAGCACGAAGCCACACGCTGAGCATAAAGCTCAATACGGTGGCACCACGGTCAACCGCTTTATCTCGATCATATTAATTTGCATGTATGCACATGTCCCATTTACAATACATGCATCACTATAGAACTTCCTATGCCAAATTCTCACCATTTAAAATCATTTAGGAACAATTATGCACAATTAACACTTCTATAGCACAGTCCAATTATTCCGAACACCCGTGGTCCAGAATCACTCAAATCAAACACATATAATCCATCCTTAACTCCACATGGCATAATTGCATAAAATTAAACACATAAAGGTTGAGAAACCAACTAGGTTACTCACCTCAGAACTTCCGAGCTACTGCCGGGAAGTCTCGCCTACGTCTGATGATCGACGATCCACTCGAGCCGCTATAACGATCAAAATATAACTAACATTACTACTGGTACCAATTCCGATGCTTAATTATGCATATGAATCAAATAATGGACATACTATGCAAATTATGACATTTTCGACCTAAATCTGAAATTTCCGATCTCAATCCCTAATTCCCGAACTTAATTTCTAATTTCCAAATTCAAAATCTCCAAATTGAATTCAATCCATAGCCAATTGGATCCTCAATTGCCTAAATCCCCAAATGATAAAACCCTAATTTCAATTCCGGACGGAAACACCTTCCTCGTCATGGCACCCATTTCACACGCGCGCGAAGCGTCTAAATTGTTCGTTACATTGCGGAATTTCTTCGATCCTCGTCATGGCGTCGCAGACGTCATCGACATGACGCGTCGCTTCTCCTCATCATGACGCACCATCCACAAGACGTCGCGGACGTCTTCTCAGCGTTCCTTCATGGCGTGTTATGCGTCGCGGCATGCGACGAAATACACGCCCAGAAAACCCAGATTTTCCAACTAATAATCGTTCCAAATCCCAGATTTCTCCTTACAAATCACTCCTAAATAAATTCATACTCATCATACAACAATCCCTAACCTCAATTTCATCAAACAATTAAAATCCCTAAATTCAACCCTAAAATCACCGTCGGAAACCCTAATTCATAAATCCTTAAATTTTCAAATTCAAACAACAATCTAACTCCATAAATCAACAAATCAAGTTATACAAGACAAGATCAAAGTAGCTTACCGATTAAAAGCTCCAAATCTTCAAGAATCACCAATCTCTCCACTCTTCCCCACTCACCAAGAACTCCCAAATAAAGCCCAAAATCATCTTCTACTTACACCAAACTTAAGGGAATGATCAAGGATGAAAAGAGAAACAAATTGCAAGAAGAGATCAAGAAGCAAATTGAAGAAAGATCCACGATGAAGAGAAGGAGATCAAGCTTTTCTTTCAAAAGGAACAAGCTTCGTGGGAGGAAAAATTCAAAGGCTTGGGTTATATATACCAAAAGGATTAAGGCTTGTTTGGCTAATCTTAATTGCCACAAGCTTTGATCCAAATAACCTCATCAATTTCTAATTCTAATTTTCTCAATTTCAATGGCTAAACCCTAATTCCTCAAATCAAATTTCTAACCTGTCTGTGCCATTGGATAATCAATTTGAACCGGATATTCAATTAACCACCATTTATCAAATTTTCCTATCCGCCTATTGTTCAAAATTTAGAAAAATTCCTATAAATCCATAAAATAGAAAACTCATTATCATATACTCCAATTTCACAATTCCACTCTCTAACTTTCATTTCTCATTCAAATTCAATTTTCGAGCCTATTTAACCTAATTATCACACATACCTAATCATCTCCAAATTTCATTTTACAATCTCCAATTTCTCATCTCTAATACCAATTAAATTTCTCACAAATTTCATTTAACCCAAATCAATTTCCAAATTCAAATTATTCAAATCTAGTGGAAACATGTCATATATGTATGTACGCATAAATGCCAATTATACAAGATACTATAATGCATGCACATGAACAAATATGAATGCAATGAATCGTACACATCCCATTAGTAATGGGATGTTACACATTAAACTTCATGACACAGTTTATGACGAGTTGGCAAACGAACTTGATCAAGATGATTGTTATTATCTCGCCGTAAAATGACTTTATTATTATTACGCCGATGAGGGACTGGTTGTTGGGGTGGTCCGTAGAACGCCAAGATGGGTTGTTGTTGGAGGGGCGGTCAGTAGAGCGCCATGATGAGTTGTTGTTTGGGGGCCAACGAGTACCTCTGGGATTGTAGTTGGTTGAATTTTTGGTGCGTTGTGCAACGGCAACAATAATGGGAGCTGGAGTTTGTCATGATTCCTCGTGATGAAGAAAGACTTCATGATCCAATAACTTGTCGTAGAGATCTTCATAAGTGATGGTGGTGTCGCGTGCACGTATGGCTGCAGAGATTTCACGATATTCAGTACCATGTCCACGAAGAATTTGGACAACGAGTTCATCATTGTCAATTGGAGCACCGACCTGAGCTAGTTCTTCTGCAAAGGAGCGAACTCGATGTAAATAGTCTGCCATGGGTTAAGAATCTTTAATGAATCAGGCAAGCTGGTCGCGCAGGCTAAACACCCTGGTTCTGGACTTGTTTGCAAAAGCTGTGTGGAGAGACTCCCAAACTTGACGAGCTGAGGTTGCAGTGGCAACTGTGGAAGCAATGGTGAGGTCGACTGATGCCATTAAAGCATTTTGAATAAGCTGATCCTGACGAAACCAAATGCTAAATGTAGGATTGAGTTCTTGGCTGGCACCAGTTGTGAGTGGCGGAGGTGGTAAGGAACCATCGAGATAGTCGAAGAGGTCATGGTCGTGCATAAGCATGGAAAACTGAGCTTTCTAGGTAGATAAATTGACACTCCCTATTAATTTTATAGGCAACTGAGATGCTGGGTTGAATTGAACGACAATAGTGGTTCTAGTAGTGTGATCAGCGTTGATGACGTGAGTGGTAGAGTGATCCATTAAGATATATTACCTGCAAGAGAATAGTCAAAAAAAGAAACCAAAAATGGATCAGGCTCTTTGGAGCTTTGTGGCTCTGATACCATATAAAGAACAAGAGTGAAAACAATTCTGTCGTATTTCATTCAATCACTAAACAAAGGTTTAAATACAATTATGCATTAACCCTGCTAAGAACACCTGTTTAATGACCTTTGAGTGGACAAACAATCAAAACTCTTGAATAAGAGCTCAATCTTCAGTTTTATTGTTGCTGCTTGTTGAAGAGCCACCATACCAAAACTTGCTTGGATGTTTAAACACGTTCTTAATCTATAATCTAAGGAGATTCTTCTCTATAATATTAACCCCAATTCCAAGCTATGAAATTGTGCTGGGAACAAGTACAATGAATAAACTATCCTATAAATGCTTCTGCATTAGTCAAAAGATGTAAGATGAGCAAGAGAACATTGTTCCAAATTGTAGCGTGGACTTGTTCATATGCTCATGTGTAACATCCCACCCCCTCCTGGAAGGGTAAAATAGTAAAATTGGTATAGGATGAGACTAATAGAGAATATTTAGTCTCGTTCATGATAATGAGATTGATACAAGATCAATTGTGTATATGGAATCATGTAATGCATTCATGACATTCCGAATTGGGCCTAAAGCAATTTTATTGGAATTAATGGGATAATTGAGTTTGGAAAATTGATTGGACTGCACCATAAATGGTTTTACATTTTAAGGATTTTTAGAATTTTCTGAAATTTTTAGGAGAAAGTTCTACCTCAAAAAATCGCCAGAATCGCCTAAACATGTTTTGGGGTAGAAAAGGTGATTTTGTGATTGAAAAATTATTTGGAGTGCATTGTTACCTGCTTTATAATTTTAGGAATTTCATTAATTCTCGAAAAATAATTAGAAATTCTCTGATGGATAAATCGCCAATTAATGCGAACCTCGATTCTCGAGTAACAAAATCGCTACCCACTGATGCATCGTAATATTGGGTATATTATTTTGGGACTGAAATTAGGGTCATTGGAATTGATTGAGTAAAATTTTGATCTGGATAAAAAATGATATTTTGACTTTTCTTATAAATGTGGACCAATGAGAAATTAACACCAAAAGCTACATTAAATGCTCCATCTCAATGCTTACGGATATGTATTGTTATTAAAGGAAAGGAAAGGATAATAAATTGTTTTAAAGGCTTTGTTAAGCCATCCAAAGATATACAATGTAAACTCTCTTGATAGAAACCATCGAAATTTTTGCACTCTTCTCATCTTTCTCCATAACTTCAAGCTCCTCTCTTTGATTCCCTCAAAGTTAGAGGATGAGTTTTGTGCATGCTTGAGAAGGAAAGAGGTTAGTAACTTGGTGTAGAGATTGGTTGTTGAAGCTTTAAAGGAGGCTTTTGAAGTAGGTATGTATCCATTTAAGGTTTAAGCTTTAAATGATGTTTTGATGATGTAGTTCATAAGTCATGATTAGTGGGTGCATTTAAAGGGGTTATTGTTTATTAATGATGAGTGATGATGGTTAAATGTTATGAAAAGATAGTTTGAATTGTTGAGTTATGATTTGAGGAAGCTAGCTTGAAAGATGTGTTGTTAATTTGATTTTGAAGTGAATATAGATAAGTAATAATTGAATTGAGGAATTTAATGCTGTAAATTGTTCAGTAGTAACCCTAGTATATGTATGACTGGAGTAATATTTTATTTGTATTTATTTTGATGTCTAGTGATGTGAAAAGGTATTGGAAGTGGTTGAACTAAGGTTAACCTGAAATCTGGAAAGTTGGAATTATAATTGATGTTACTATTTTATTCATAATTTAATGTGTAGAAATGCAAATGAGGTAAGGTTAGTGGCCACTGAAACTTTGGGATGTTGGCTTCAATTTAGTGTGAAATAGGTGTTGTTGAATTTCAATGATAGAAGGGTGAAATTTTGCATGGAAAGTTACTGTTCCATTGCCTGTGAACAGTAACCACAACCATGACATCTGAGTTTTGCTGATTTTATGACTTAATTGAGATGGAATTAGGAGAATGGTCTTCATGGAAGTTGTAGCATATTTGATTATCTTTCCATTGCTACTGATCTTGCTATTTTTAGAATTTTGTATTGGGAGATATGAATTGATTACTAATGACTGGTTTTGAACAGTTTGGATGAAACCTAGCTTAAGTGTGATTTTGTGAGTTTACTGATTAGAGGCAATTTTAACATTTTAAGTGGACTGAACTGGTGTGAGTGAGCTTCTGAAAAGTTGTAGAGGAAAAGATTACCTTGAAAATGACATATGGTTTGTAATTTTTAGAAGTCAGAATTGGGAGTTATGATTTTTCAAAAACTGACCCTACATTAGGTTATGAGTGACTGATTATAACAGAAACTTCCATAACTGTTTTGAAATTGTTAGAGATCGAATTGGATGTTGAGTGCTTCACGAAAATTGAAGTTTGAGATGTTATTTTCACAGGGATATAAAGTTCTGATTTTACTGACTTGTGTACAGGAAGTTATGCTTGTTATAAGGTCACTGCCCAAATTGGAGGATTTCAGGAACAGTGACATTGAATGAATTAATTGACTGGTTTAGAAATAGAATTTGATTTTGGATTGTTCATGAAAGTTGTAGAGGATATTGTGAACTTATTGACCATATTTTTGTGGAAATTTATTACTGAAGAATCAGTGAGTTATGAAATTGTAATTGTACTGCCTGTGTTGATGGAAATTGAGTGGCGAGAAGGTTTGAGGGTTATTTGACACCCTTAGGGTTGGAATTGATTTTATGGTCTTCTTGAGAATTGTAGAGCTTTTCTTTATCTTTCCAACAAGGTATAATTTGTATTTTTTCTGATTTGTGTGCTAAGAGTTATGGGTATTGAAAGTTGGGTTAAATCAAAAAAAAAAGGAATGGGAATGGTATATTGCGGTCACTAGTATTACTGACGGCTATCCTAGGACGAGGCTCGTTTTGAACAGGCGTCACTAGGGCGTGACGCGTCAGCCCTAGCGACGGCGCCGGATCGAACAGCATCACTAGGCGACGCCTCGCCCTAGTGACGAGGCCATCGATTTTTTAATTTATTATTATTTGATTATTTGGTATTTGGTGTTTCTTTTATCAATTTCTTTTCCGTCCGACGTCCGATTGACTGATTCTTGAGGCATCGGATTAGTGAAATACTGAATTTCATTTTTTGAGAAATTGGGAATTTTGGACAGAAATTGATGTGGTCCCGTAATTGTTCTATGGTCACTTTTTTATTTATTTTGACCGATCGAGGTCCTAATTGAAATCTTGTCGATGGCTATAGTTTTCTAATTTTGATGAAATTTTATGACGGAAAAAATTGGATTTAGGGCCGGAAATTCATGAACATGCATATCTCATCAACATGAGCACAAATTATATTTAGTGACTCGTACTTTTTCGATTCATATAGAGGCCCGAATTGAGCGTCGATCGACCGACGTCATAAAGACTTCCCAAGATTAGCTCGGAGTAATAGGTGAGTAACCTAGTTGGTTTCTCAAATTTACGGTTGTGTACATGCTTAACGTGAATTACGTGCAAAAGTGAATTGAATGAGCCTTTGTATGACTCTTGGCATGTATGGGATTATATTATATGATTTTATCGATCTTGATAGTCGGGCTTTATAGCCATCATCTTGAACACCGGTCGATACACTTTGGGCTTTATAGCCATATTGTGGATTGATGATACATTTGGGCTTTATAGCCATATTGTGGATTCTTGATACTTTTGGGCTTTATAGCCAAATCTGCATATTTACTAAATCTTGCTTTGCATGCATAATTGCATGATCGGATAATGGGCGTGCCCCAAGTTGCTAATTTCTTGATAAGAGCTTGAGCTCTCATCTTGTCTTGGACAGACCTTGAGCCCAGGGAGAAATCACACGCGCGGCCCCCACCGAACACCGATGAGCACTTGGGCACAATCTTGAATAATCGGAAAGAGTCTCATATGCATCTCATTTGCATAAATGGTACTACTCGTGACATGTCTTGCTTTTGTAATGGCATGAATTCATGTGAATGTTTCTTTCATTCTTGGATATGATTATTGATCGCTTATCGTGTCGATGATTAATGTATTATACTTTTGCCATAGCGTAATGCATGATTTAGTGAACCATCGATGATGGTTTCCACCGAGTTCATAAAACTCACCCAAAATTTGCATTTATTCTTCAGTCTGAAGAATACCCCGCTGACACGGGTATATCTACTGTAGACGAGTAAAGGTTAGAGGTCGGGATCGGTTAGGTTATGCATTAGTGTTTTAGTAAATTGTATTCGCAATCATGTATAACAAGGCATTGTATTTTTACCGAGCCATTGTGGTAGTAATATTTTACTTGCATTGGTGATTGTAATTATCTTGAATGACCGTAATAATCTGAATCGATTTATATTAAACACGATTTTATTTACTTACTTGTTTGCTTAGTGTGAGCGATGGAGTTAATGGCTCGAAAAGAAAAAAAGTGTATCTTGATTTTAAATCGACCGATGTAATCGCCACTCTCGTGGGACACGGACTCGAGATATCACCAACGATATCGGGTTGGTCTTACGGTGTGGGTGTTACATTAGGTGGTATCGAGCCCAGAAGATGCGTAATGTATCTGGCATAGTTTGGAACATAGGTTTCATGCATTTGAGTCGCGTCGTTGCGGACCGTGATAATCGATCCTAGTCGAGTCGACGAGGATAAAGCTAAGGGTGCTGAAGTGTCAAGTGATTAAGTGAGAGAAGAGTGAGGCTGGATTAGAGTGAAAATCCTAAAGGGATAATCAATTAGGAAAGGATAAAGGAAAATGGATAAGAGGGTTGATGTTGTCTTGAGTTAGAAACCCTCATATGTGATATGAGAATGACTGTGTGGGCTAGGCAATTAATTCACGTAAATTCAAATTAACTTGACAATGTTATGGTGACGAAAAAAATGAAGATGTTGAGAACTTGGAGAGGTCCATTAGAGATATGGAAGCATATTGGTTATAGTAGATCTAAGTGAAATTAAAAGCCCTGGAGGTTAGGTAATTCTGATTACATTGTATATGTCATGAAGAGGGAAATATTGGAATTGAGTAAAATGTAGATGGTCTAATCCAGCATATCTTGATTCACGGTATTTGAATTGGAGATCGATAAATATTATAAGCGGATGATGATATGGAAAGAAGCTCGATAGAAATCTTATATGCGGTTTATCAAAACTGAAAGAATCGAAAAAGTAAGATGTTCAATTACTATTAGAGTGAGGTAAAAGTGTCTGAATGGTGAAATGAATTCGGAAATGGTTATGAACTAGACGCATAAGTTTGAGACCCAAATTGTTAGGTGATTATGGTGCTTGAGGTTGGAAATTAGTATGATAAAATCGTAAAGGAAAAAGATGACGGATGATTTCTCTTGATGGTGTATCGGAAATGTTAAAATGGTAAATGGATAGGTACTTTGTCAGATTGGGACCGTGAACACCGATCATAGACATTTGAGGAAAATAGAAGATAAGTAGCGTAAAATGTAATTAAAAAAAGGAATAATGATCATGGTCGATAAGCCAAATTGATATGACCTTATAAGGTCAAGTTACGCACGAACGGATAGGGAATGAGACATACGGTTTAAGGATATGGTGAGAATGAAATAAAGATCTTGAAAAGAATGAAACCACAATAGTGGTGTATGAAAAGAGTTGTCGCATTTAACTCGAGTTACTGTTGGGAATATCTATTGGACAGTAATGTTGATTGTGACTAATGAAATGTATGTTACAGATATATGGAAACCACATAGTAAATGAGCGGTAAATGTTTAGAGTGATTATAAGTGTGAAGTTCTTAATGGGTTAAAGTAAAACAAGAGTAGACTAAGTGTATCTGTATGAGAGGAATTGAAAAGTGATTCCGGTATAGATTACGAACAAGTGGTAAAGAAAGTGTTTAAGTGGTATCACAAGGAACCTTGCGAAGAAATGTTCGATATGTTCAATGATGGCATAAGAGTGTCTTGATTGAGATTATGCGAATAGTGAAGAAGGATTGAAACACAATTAGGAATAATCATTGGTTGATGAGATTTTGTGGACAAAATTAAAAGTGAAATTGGGTCATAGCTCATATTCTTTGAGATTATCTGCATTAAATGTAAAGAATTCCATATTAGTGAGATTTAAATTTGAGGTGATTCTATTGCAATGTGAAGTGAATCGATCTCCGTTTATGATGCAAAACTGTTGAGGAATCTAGATTTGAAGCGAAAAATAAAAGTCCCGAATGAAAAGTGAGATACTAAAATAAAATGGAAATTTTGGAGGTTTAAATATGGATGACAAGGTATTAACATATGTTGATATGCATGATATGAAAACAGTTGAGAAGAGAAATGAAAAGAGTAAATAAATGAAGACAAGAGGTTGAAAAGGAAGCCCATAACGAGGTGATGTAGTGACACCTTCATAAAGAAAGTGTAGATACACTTATTGTAGACTCGATGAAAAGGGTAAAAGATGTACGAGAAGCGTCAATAAGACCCTAATAAGAATTATGCGAGGTAAACAATGGTAGTAGCTGCGATTAGAGATGAATGTGTTTGGAAGTGTTGAGCGTGAAAAGTGAAAAGAACTATATGACTAATTGAGGAATCCGACATCGATGATAAGCATACCTTTGGAAGAGTGGGCAGTGTGTGTTGAACTGAGACAATATGTTGAACAAGTATGAAATAAATTGAACTGACTGTGATAAATGGTATTAGTGCCATTCTCATTATTGAAAGCCTTGGAGACTGTAGATTCCTATAAGGATACACTGGGTTAATTTGAGGAAAGAGACCGGTGTAAATACGATAATGCTTGATGAGCGGATCAATTCTGAGATATTGGGGTTTTCAATCAATGTCAAGCAGATATTGGGTAATAGTGAAGTGTTTTTGGAAAATTGAAGTTGTAAAAAAAAAAAAAAAGGTGATACGAAAGGTTAAGAGTGCAGAAAGTAAAGGGGGAAAGTTTTATGATGGGTTTTAATATACAAATGGAATTGGAAAACTATAGTGAACAAAAGTCGAAGAAGAAGTATGTGTGCGATATAAAAGAGTTAGAAACAAGGAAGTGAGCATCAAAGTTACTAGTAAACATATTTGAAAAGTGAAATTGAGTAATTGTAGTTATAGAATGAAGTGATTCTTGGCTCAAGTGTTTATAGGTTGAATGTCCAATAGGAAAAGGTTTGATTATGGTCTTGTTATAGAGTTTTGATTCATTGGAGAATATATCTTGTTACCTTTGCATAGTGCCTCTTGAGAGTTAAAGACCCTAATGGATTTGAGACTAAAATGTGTGAGAAAAGGAAAGTGACTTAGAAAACGCATGGTTAGCTAAAGTGGAATCGGATCGGACAAATGAGGCGAGTAAAGCAGTATATCAGGATAAAGTGTGTGAACCTATAGAATAGTGAATTGTCTTACGAGAATCGAATTTGTATATGAAGTGGGCATCTGACAAATGACTACCTTAGGTACATTATTACGATTATAGTGAATTGGAATTAAATGTCACCGTATTGGTACCAAGGAATGTAAATCGTCACGGCGTGATTAAGGAGTACCAAAGACATGGAGATGTCCTCGATGGAATCTGAATTGGACTATATGGCCTTTGTGGGAAAAAGGTATTAGAGGAATAAAATGTGATCGTGAATAGATTTGAAAATCTTGAATGAGTAATATATTGGAACCAAAGGTAGTAACTATTCTAGAAATGACAAGTGAGATAGCTAAGAAAATGAGATCATCAACTAATAGTCTTGTCAAATCCATTTCTTGTATGAGTTAGCCATAATGAATCAACCACTGATGAGAGTGGTTCTTGTGATCACTCAAAAGTGAATCATTAAGTGGAAAAGTGTATAGGATATATAGACTCATATGATTACTATCATAGTGAGCAGTTGATTGAGAATTTCGAGGGCGAAATTCTTATAAGGAGGGAGAATTGTAACATCTCACCCCTCTCTGGAAGGGTAAAATAGTAAAATTGGTATAGGATGAGACTAATAGGGAATATTTAATCTTGTTCATGCATAATGAGATTGATACACAAGATCAATTGTGTATATGGAATTGATAATGCATTCATGACATTCCCATAATTGGGCCTAAAGCAATTTTATTAGAATTAATGGGATAATTGAGTTTGGAAAATTGATTGGACTGCACCATAAATGGTTTTACATTTTAAGGGATTTTAGGAATTTTCTGGAATTTTCCTGAGAAAGTTCGGACCGCAAAATCACGGTAACACCTAAACATGTTTTGGGGTAGAAAAGGTGATTTTGTGATTGAAAAATTATTTGGAGTCTGCTGTTACTGTTTTATAATTTTAGGAATTTCATTAATTCTCGGAAAAATAATTGAGAAATTCTCGGATAGGATAAATGTGCCAATTGAGCAAATTAGATTCTCGAGTAACAAAAATCGCTACCCACTGGTACTGTAATATTGAGTATATTATTTTGGGACTGAAATTAGGGTCATTGGAATTGATTGGAGTAAAATTTTGATCTGGATAAAAAAAATGATATTTTGACTTTTCTTATAAATGTGGACCAATGAAATTAACACCAAAAAGCTACATTAAATGCTCCATCTCAATGCTTACGGATATGTATTGTTATTAAAGGAAAGGAAAGGATAATAAATTGTTTTAAAGGCTTTGTTAAGCCATCCAGAAGATATACTATGAAACTCTCTTGATAGAAACCATCGAAATTTTGCACTCTTCTCATTTTCTCCATAACTTCAAGCTCCTCTCTTTGATTCCCTCAAAGTTAGAGGATGAGTTTTGTGCATGCTTGAGAAGGAAAGAGGTTAGTACCTTGGTGTAGAGATTGGTTGTTGAAGCTTTAAAGGAGGCTTTTGAAGTAGGTATGTATCCATTTAAGGTTTAAGCTTTAAATGATGTTTTGATGATGTAGTTCATAAGTCATGATTAGTGGGTTGCATTTAAAGGGGTTATTGTTTATTAATGATGAGTGATGATGGTTAAATGTTATGAAAAAGATAGTTTGAATTGTTGAGTTATGATTTGAGGAAGCTAGCTTGAAAGATGTGTTGTTAATTTGATTTTGAAGTGAATATAGATAAGTAATAATTGAATTGAGGAATTTAATGCTATAAATTGTTCAGTAGTAACCTAGTATATGTATGACTGGAGTAATATTTTATTTGTATTTATTTTGATGTCTAGTGATGTGAAAAAGGTATTGGAAGTGGTTGAACTAAGGTTAACCTGAAATCTGGAAAGTTGGAATTATAATTGATGTTACTGTTTTATTCATAATTTAATGTGTAGAAATGCAAATGAGGTAAGGTTAGTGGCCACTGAAACTTTGGGATGTTGGCTTCAATTTAGTGTGAAATAGGTGTTGTTGAATTTCAATGATAGAAGGTGAAATTTTGCATGGAAAGTTACTGTTCCATTGCCTGTGAACAGTAACCGCAACCATGACATCTGAGTTTTGCTGATTTTTATGACTTAATTGAGATGGAATTAGGGAGAATGGTCTTCATGGAAGTTGTAGCATATTTGATTATCTTTCCATTGCTACTGATCTTGCTATTTTTAGAATTTTGTATTGGGAGATATGAATTGATTACTAATGACTGGTTTTGAGCAGTTTGGATGAAACCTAGCTTAAGTGTGATTTTGTGAGTTTACTGATTAGAGGCAATTTAACATTTAAGTGGACTGAACTGGTGTGAGTGAGCTTCTGAAAAGTTGTAGAGGAAAAGATTACTTTGAAAATGACATATGGTTTGTAATTTTAGAAGTCAGAATTGGGAGTTATGATTTTCAAAACTGACCCTACATTAGGTTATGAGTGGTGATTATAACAGAAACTTCCATAACTGTTTTGAAATTGTTAGAGATCGAATTGGATGTTGAGTGCTTCACGAAAATTGAAGTTTGAGATGTTATTTTCACAAGGATATAAAGTTCTGATTTTACTGACTTGTGTACAGGAAGTTATGCTTGTTATAAGGTCCTTGCCCAAATTGGAGGATTTCAGGAACGAGTGACATTGAATGAATTAATTGACTAGTTTAGAAATAGAATTTGATTTTGGATTGTTCATGAAAGTTGTAGAGGATATTGTGAACTTATTGACCATATTTTTGTGGAAATTTATTACTGAAGAATCAGTGAGTTATGAAATTGTAATTATACTGCCTGTGTTGATGGAAATTGAGTAGGCGAGAAGGTTTGAGGGTTATTTGACACCCTTAGGGTTGGAATTGATTTTATGGTCTTCTTGAGAATTGTAGAGCTTTTCTTTATCTTTCCAACAAGGTATAATTTGTATTTTTTCTGATTTGTGTGCTAAGAGTTATGGGTATTGAAAGTTGGGTTAGAAATCTGAAAAAAAGGAATGAGAATGGTATATTGCCCTATTCACTAGGGCGACGGCTGCCTAAAGTGGCGAGGCTCGTTTTGAACGGCGTCACTAGGCGACAGCGTGTCGCCTAGCGATTTACGCCGGATCAGACAGGCATCACTAGGCGACACCTCGCCTAGTGACGAGGCCATCTGATTTTTTAATTTATTATTATTTGATTATTTGGTATTTGGTGTTTTTTGTCAATTTCTTTTCCGCTCGACGTCCGATTGACTTGATTCTTGAGGCATCGGATTAGTGAAATACTAATTTCATTTTTGAGAAATTGGGAATTTTGGACGGAAATTGATGTGGTCGGGTAATTGTTCTATAGTCCTTTGTTTTATTTATTTTGACCGATCGAGGTCCCAATTGAAATCTTGTCGATGGCTATAGTTTTCTAATTTTGATGAAATTTTTATGACGGAAAAAATTGGATTTAGGGCCGGGAAATTCATGAACATGCATATCTCATCAACATGAGCACAAATTATATTTAGTGACTCGTACTTTTTCTGATTCATATAGAGGCCCAATTAGAGCGTCGATCGACCGACGTCACAGAGACTTCCCATTAGCTCGAAGTAATAGGTGAGTAACCTAGTTGGTTTCTCAAATTTCGGTTGTGTACATGCTTAACGTGAATTACGTGCAAAAGTGAATTGAATGAGCCTTTGTATGACTCTTGGCATGTATGGGATTATATTATATGATTTTACTTGTCTTCGATAGACCGGGCTTTATAGCCATCATCTTGAACATTGATCGATACACCGGGCTTTATAGCCATATTGTGGATTGATGATACACCGGGCTTTATAGCCATATTGTGGATTCTTGATACACCGGGCTTTATAGCCAAATCACGATATTTACTAAATCTTGCATCGCATGCATAATTGCATGATCGGATAATGGGCGTGCCCCAAGTTGCTAATTTCTTGATAAGAGCTTGAGCTCTCATCTCAGCATCTTGACCGGACCTTGAGCCCGAGGGAGAAAATCACGCGTCCCATCGAACACCGATCGAGCACTGGGCAATCTTGAATAACCTGGAAAGAGTCTCATATGCATCTCATTTGCATAAATGACCGTTACGTGACATGTCTTGCTTTTGTAATGGCATGAATTCTCGTGAATGTTTCTTCATTCTCGGATATGATTATTATTCGCTTATCGTGTCGATGATTAATGTATTATCTTCATGCGCCATAGGCGTAATGCATGATTGAGTGAACCATCGATGATGGTTTCTCCGAAGTTCGCAAACTCACCCAAAATTTGCATTTATTTTTCAGTCTGAAGAATACCCGGTTGACACGGGAGTATATCTACCGTAGCGAGTAAAGGTTAGAGGTCGGGATCGGTTCGTATCGCATTAGTGTTTTAGTAAATTGTATTCCGCATCATTTGTATAACAAGGCATTGTATTTTCTTGAGCCATTGTGGTAGTAATATTTCCGCATTGATCGATTGTAATTATCTTGAATGACCGTAATAATCAAACCGGTTTATATTAAACATGGATTTTATTTACTTATTGTGTTTTGCCGTGGTGAGCGTGGAGTTAATGGCTCGAAAAGAAAAAAAAGTGTATCTTGATTTTAAATCGACCGATGTAGTACGCCACTCTCGTGGGACACGGACTCAGATATCACCAACGATATCGGGTTCGGGTCTTACGGGTGTGGGGTGTTACATTTAGGTGGTATCAGAGCCCAGTAGTACGTAATGTATCTGGGTATAGTTTGGAACATAGGTTTCATGCATTTGAGTCGCGTCGTTGCAGACCGTGATAACTGATCCCTAGTCAGAGTCGCACGAGGATAAAGCCTAAGGGTGCCTAAGTGTCAAGTGATTAAGTGAGAGAAGAGTGAGACTGGATTAGAGTGAAAATCCCTAAAAGGGGATAATCAATTAGGAAAGGATAAAGGAAAAATGGATAAGAGGGTTGATGTTATCTTGAGTTAGAAACCTCGTATGTGATAACAGAATGACCAGTGGGCCTAGACTAATTACGAAATTCTGAATTAACTTGACAATGTTATGGTGACAAAAAAAAAAACGAAGATGTTGAGAACTTGGAGAGGTCCATTAGAGATATGGAAGCATATTGGTTATAGTAGATCTAAGTGAAATTAAAAGCCCGGGAGGGTTAGGTAATTACAGTTCTGACTGTATATGTCATGAAAAGGGGAAATATTGGAATTGAGTAAAATGTAGATGGTCTAATCGGGCATATCTTGATTCACGGTATTTGAATTGGAGATCAGTAAATATTATAAGCAGATGATGATATGGAAAGAAGCTCGATAGAAATCTTTATAGCGGTTTATCAAAACCAAAGAATCGAAAAAGTAAGATGTTCAATGGCCTATTAGAGTGAGGTAAAGTGTCTGATAGATAGTGAAATGAATTAGGAAATGGTTATGAACTAGACCGCATAAGTTTGAGGCTGAAATTGTTAGGTGATTATGGTGCTTGGTAGGAAATTAGTATGATAAAATCGTAAAGGAAAAAACAGACAGATGATTTCTCGATGGTGTATCGGAAATGTTAAAATGGTAAATGGATAGGTACTTTGTCGGTATTGGGGATGTGAACACTGATCATAGACTGTTTGAGAAAATAGAAGATAAGTAGCGAAAATGTAATTAAAAAAGGGAATAATGATCATATGTTGATAAGCCAAATTGATATGACCTTATAAGGTCAAGTTACTGCATGAACGGATAGGGAATGAGACATACGGTTTAAGGATATGGTGAGAATGAAATAAAGATCTTGAAAAGAATGAAACCCTGAATAGTGGTGTATGAAAAGAGTTGTCGCATTTAACTCGAGTTACTGTTGGGAATATCTATTGGACAGTAATGTTGATTGTGACTAATGAAATGTATGTTACAGATATATGGAAACCACATAGTAAATGAGCGGTAAATGTTTAGAGTGATTATAAGTGTGAAGTTCTTAATGGGTTAAAGTAAAACAAGAGTAGACTAAGTGTATACGTATGAGAGGAATTGAAAAGTGATTACGGTATGAATTACTGAACAAGTGGTAAAGAAAGTGTTTAAGTTGTATCACAAGGAACCTTGAAAAGAAATGTTACGATATGTTCAATGATGGCATAAGAGTGTCTTGATTGAGATTATGCGAATAGTGAAGAAGGATTGAAACACAATTAGGAATAATCATTGGTTGATGAGATTTTTGTGGACAAAATTAAAAGTGAAATTGGGTCATAGCTCATATTGCTGAGATTATCTGCATTAAATGTAAAGAATTCCATATTAGTGAGATTTAAATTTGAGGTGATTCTATTGCAATGAAGTGAATCGATCTCGTTTATGATGCAAAACTGTTGAGGAATCTAGATTTGAAGCGAAAAATAAAGAGTCCCGAATGAAAAGTGAGATACTAAAATAAAATGGAAATTTTGGAGGTTTAAATATGGATGACAAGGTATTAACATATGTTGATATGCATGATATGAAAACAGTTGAGAAGAGAAAATGAAAAGAGTAAATAAATGAAGACAAGAGGTTCAAAAGGGAAACTGACAATGAGGTGATGTAGTGACACCTTCATAAAGAAAGTGTAGATACACTTATTGTAGACTCGATGAAAAGGGTAAAAGATGTACCAGTAACGTCAATAAGACCCTAATAGGAATTATCGAGGTAAACAATGGTAGTAATGCGATTAGAGACGAATGTGTTTGGAAGTGTTGAGCGGTGAAAAGTGAAAAGAACTATATGACTAATTGAGGAATCCGATCGATGATAAGCATACTGCTGGAAGAGTGGGCGGTGTGTGTTGAATGAGACAATATGTTGAACAAGTATGAAATAAATTGAATGGACATGATAAATGGTATTAGTGCCATTCTCATTATTGAAAGCCTTGAGACCTGTAGATTCCTATAAGGATACATTGGGTTAATTTGAGGAAAGAGACCGGTGTAAATCGATAATGCTTCAATGAGCGGATCAATTACGAGATATTGGGGTTTTCAATCAATGTCAAGCGGATATTGGGTAATAGTGAAGTGTTTTGGAAAATTGAAGTTGTAAAAAAAAAAAAAATATCTGAAAGGTTAAGAGTGCGAGAAAGTAAAGGGAAAGTTTTATGATGGGTTTTAATATACAAATGGAATTGGAAAACTATAGTGAACAAAAGTCGAAGAAGAAGTATGTGTGCAGATAAAAGAGTTAGAACAAGGAAGTGAGCTGTCAAAGTTACTAGTAAACATATTTGAAAAGTGAAATTGAGTAATTGTAGTTATAGAATGAAGTGATTCTTGGCTCAAGTGTTTATAGGTTGAATGTCCAATAGGAAAAGGTTTGATTATGGTCTTGTTATAGAGTTTTGATTCACTGGAGAATATATCTTGTTACCTTTGCATAGTACTCTTGAGAGTTAAAGACCACTAATGGATTTGAGACTAAAATGTGTGAGAAAAGGAAAGTGACTTAGGAAAGCGCATGGTTAGCTAAAGTGGAATCGGATCGGACAAATGAGACGAGTAAATCAGTATATCCGGATAAAGTGTGTGAACACTATAGAATAGTGAATTATCTTACGAGAATCGAATTTGTATATGAAGTGGGCATCTGACAAATGACTACCTTAGGTACATTATTGCGATTATAGTGAATTGGAATTAAATGTCATTTGTATTGGTACCAAAGGAATGTAAATCGTCCCAGACGTGATTAAGGAGGTACCAAAGACATGGAGATGTCCTCGATGGAATACGAATTGGACTATATGGCACTGTGGGAAAAAGGTATTAGAGGAATAAAATGTGATCAGCGAATAGATTTGAAAATACTGAACTGAGTAATATATTGGAACCAAAGGTAGTAACTATTCTAGAAATGACAAGTGAGATAGCTAAGAAAAATGAGATCATCAACTAATAGTCTTGTCAAATCCATTTACTGTATGAGTTAGCCATAGTAACTGAACCACGGACTGAGAGTGGTTACTGTGATCACTTCAAAAGTGAATCATTAAGTGGAAAAGTGTATAGGATATATAGACTCATATGATTCTTGTCATAGTGAGCAGTTGTTGAGAATTTCGAGGACGAAATTCTTATAAGGAGGAGAATTGTAACATCTCACCCCTCACGGAAGGTAAAATAGTAAAATTGGTATAGGATGAGACTAATAGGAATATTTAGTCTTGTTCATGCATACGAGATTGATACATGATCAATTGTGTATATGGAATTATGGTAATGCATTCATGACATTCCGATAATTGAGCCTAAAGCAATTTTATTGGAATTAATGGGATAATTGAGTTTGGAAAATTGATTGACTGCACCATAAATGGTTTTACATTTTAAAGGATTTTAGGAATTTTCTGGAATTTTAGGAGAAAGTTCTGACCGCAAAATCACGATGAATCGCCTAAACATGTTTTGGGGTAGAAAAGGTGATTTTGTGATTGAAAAATTATTTGGAGTGCATCATTACCTGTTTTATAATTTTAGGAATTTCATTAATTCTCGGAAAAATAATTGGAAATTCTCGAGATAGGATAAATCGTAATTAATGCGAACAAATTAGATTCTCGATAACAAAAATCGCTACCCACTGCACTGTAATATTGAGTATATTATTTTGGGACTGAAATTAGGGTCATTGGAATTGATTGGAGTAAAATTTTGATCTGGATAAAAAAAATGATATTTTGACTTTTCTTATAAATGTGGACCAATGAGAAATTAACACCAAAAAGCTACATTAAATGCTCCATCTCAATGCTTACGGATATGTATTGTTATTAAAGGAAAGGAAAGGATAATAAATTGTTTTAAAGGCTTTGTTAAGCCATCCGAAAGATATACAATGAAACTCTCTTGATAGAAACCATCGAAATTTTGCACTCTTCTCATTTTCTCCATAACTTCAAGCTCCTCTCTTTGATTCCCTCAAAGTTAGAGGATGAGTTTTGTGCATGCTTGAGAAGGAAGAGGTTAGTACCTTGGTGTAGAGATTGGTTGTTGAAGCTTTAAAGGAGGCTTTTGAAGTAGGTATGTATCCATTTAAGGTTTAAGCTTTAAATGATGTTTTGATGATGTAGTTCATAAGTCATGATTAGTGGGTGCATTTAAAGGGGTTATTGTTTATTAATGATGAGTGATGATGGTTAAATGTTATGAAAAGATAGTTTGAATTGTTGAGTTATGATTTGAGGAAGCTAGCTTGAAAGATGTGTTGTTAATTTGATTTTGAAGTGAATATAGATAAGTAATAATTGAATTGAGGAATTTAATGCTATAAATTGTTCAGTAGTAACCTAGTATATGTATGACTGGATTAATATTTTATTTGTATTTATTTTGATGTCTAGTGATGTGAAAAAGGTATTGGAAGTGGTTGAACTAAGGTTAACCTGAAATCTGGAAAGTTGGAATTATAATTGATGTTACTGTTTTATTCATAATTTAATGTGTAGAAATGCAAATGAGGTAAGGTTAGTGGCCACTGAAACTTTGGGATGTTGGCTTCAATTTAGTGTGAAATAGGTGTTGTTGAATTTCAATGATAGAAGGGTGAAATTTTGCATGGAAAGTTACTGTTCCATTGCTGTGAACAGTAACCGCAACCATGACATCTGAGTTTTGCTGATTTTATGACTTAATTGAGATGGAATTAGGAGAATGGTCTTCATGGAAGTTGTAGCATATTTGATTATCTTTCCATTGCTACTGATCTTGCTATTTTAGAATTTTGTATTGGGAGATATGAATTGATTACTAATGACTGGTTTTGAACAGTTTGGATGAAACCTAGCTTAAGTGTGATTTTGTGAGTTTACTGATTAGAGGCAATTTTAACATTTTAAGTGGACTGAACTGGTGTGAGTGAGCTTCTGAAAAGTTGTAGAGGAAAAGATTACCTTGAAAATGACATATGGTTTGTAATTTTAGAAGTCAGAATTGGGAGTTATGATTTTCAAAACTGACCCTACATTAGGTTATGAGTGACCCATTATATCGAAACTTCCATAACTGTTTTGAAATTGTTAGAGATCGAATTGGATGTTGAGTGCTTCACGAAAATTGAAGTTTGAGATGTTATTTTCACAGGGATATAAAGTTCTGATTTTACTGACTTGTGTACAGGAAGTTATGCTTGTTATAAAGTCACTTTGCCCAAATTGGAGGATTTCAGAACAGTGACATTGAATGAATTAATTGACTGGTTTAGAAATAGAATTTGATTTTGGATTGTTCATGAAAGTTGTAGAGGATATTGTGAACTTATTGACCATATTTTGTGGAAATTTATTACTGAAGAATCAGTGAGTTATGAAATTGTAATTGTACTTGCCTGTGTTGATGGAAATTGAGTAGGCGAAGGTTTGAGGGTTATTTGACACCCTTAGGGTTGGAATTGATTTTTATGGTCTTCTTGAGAATTGTAGAGCTTTTCTTTATCTTTCCAACAAGGTATAATTTGTATTTTTCTGATTTGTGTGCTAAGAGTTATGGGTATTGAAAGTTGGGTTAGAAATCAAAAAAAAAAAGAATGGGAATGGTATATTGCTTACATCCTTAGGCGACTACGCTCATCTAGTAGCGAGGCTCGTTTGAACAGCGTCACTAGGCGACGCTGTCGCCTAGCGACGACGCCGGATCGAACAGGCATCACTAGAGCGACGCCTCGCCCCAGTGACGAGGCCATCGATTTTTTAATTTTTATTATTTGATTATTTGGTATTTGGTGTTTCTTTTGTCAATTTCTTCGTCCGTCCGCGTCCGATTGACCTCGATTCTTGAGGCATCGGATTAGTGAAATACTGAATTTCATTTTTTGAGAAATTAGAATTTTGGATGGGAAATTGATGTGGTCGGGTAATTGTTCTATGGTCATTGTTTTATTTATTTTGACCGATCGAGGTCCGAATTGAAATCTTGTCGATGGCTATAGTTTTCTAATTTTTGATGAAATTTTTATGACGGGAAAAAAATTGGATTTAGGGCCGGGAAATTCATGAACATGCATATCTCATCAACATGAGCACAAATTATATTTAGTGACTCGTACTTTTTCTGATTCATATAGAGGCCCAATTGGAGCGTCGATCGACCGACGTCACAGAGACTTCCCGGCATTAGCTCGGAAGTAATAGGTGAGTAACCTAGTTGGTTTCTCAAATTTCTGGTTGTGTACATGCTTAACGTGAATTACGTGCAAAAGTGAATTGAATGAGCACTGTATGACTCTTGGCATGTATGAGATTGTATTATATGATTTTCTTGTCTTGATAGGTGGGCTTTATAGCCATCATCTTTGAACATGGATCGATACCTTTGGGCTTTATAGCCATATTGTGGATTGACCGATACACTTGGGCTTTATAGCCATATTGTGGATTCTTGATACACTGGGCTTTATAGCCAAATCTCGCATATTTACTAAATCTTGCTGCATGCATAATTGCATGATCGGATAATGGACGTGCTTCAAGTTGCTAATTTTACTTGATAAGAGCTTGAGCTCTCATCTGTCGACTTGTGGAGCCCGAGCAGGGAGAAATCACCGACGTCCCCACCTGACACCGGTCGAGCACTTGCACAATCTTGAATAATCGGAAAGAGTCTCATATGCATCTCATTTGCATAAATGACCTGCTCGTGACATGTCTTGCTTTTGTAATGGCATGAATTACTATGAATGTTTTATCTTTATTCTGGATATGATTATTGATTTGCTTATCGGTGTCGATGATTAATGTACTATCTTTATGCCATATGCGTAATGCATGATTTAGTGAACCATCGATGATGGTTTCTCACTGAGTTCGCAAAACTCACCCAAAATTTGCATTTATTTTTGGTCTGAAGAATACCCGGTTGACACGGAGTATATCTACTGTGAGCGAGTAAAGGTTAGAGGTCGGGATCGATTAATATACTGCATTAGTGTTTTAGTAAATTGTATTCCAATCATCATTGTATACAAGGCATTGTATTTTTTTGAGCCATTGTGGTAGTAATATTTCTTGCATTGATGATTGCAATTAAGACCGAATGACCGTAATAATCAAACTGGTTTATATTAAACACGGATTTTATTTACTTCTGTGTTTCTTGTGTGAGCGTGGAGTTAATGGCTCAAAAAGAAAAAAAAGTGTATCTTGATTTTTAAATCGATGATGTAATACGCCACTCTTGTGGGACACGGACTCGAATATCACCAACGATATCGGGTTGGGTCTTACGGGTTAATGGTGTTATATCATGCATATAAATAATAGGAGTTGAGTAGCAGTATTTGAATGGGCCCTGGCGGTCGGGTCCATCAAGTTTTATTCTTTTAAAAAAATTCAAACACGTCGTTTTGACGTTTCAGTCAGGCCAACTCGTGACCTCGAAAGCCTAGGCTAAAATTAGGATGTCAAATTGGGTCTATGAATTAGGATCCTCAAAAGTGTCTCACTTCTTGTTGGGATGTGCTATGCATAAGTTTAATAACAAACTAAATCAATTTTAATTTGTAAAGAAAATTCACAATTGCCTAAATCCAACAGTCCTAAGAGGTTTTTAATTAAGAATTAAAATTAAAGTGTATGTATTTAATGCATAAGCCTTCCGACTTTATGGATTAAGAGAAGGTCATAATATATGCAGTCTTTTTTAATATTTTTATAGAAAGATTTTTTTCGTGACTTGAACTTACGATCTTGTAATTATGGAACAACTTTATCGGTTGCTTTAAGTTTAACTTTAATAATTCAAGTACTTAAACTAATTGAGTTGATTCAATTTGGCTATGCAATGACTCCTTTCTAGGGAAGCAAAAAGTATTCCATTACGAATAAAATAGATGGTTACAGCTTTTGGACTAAAAATTTTCTATGATTTATTTTAATTCCTAAAATTGTTTATTTAAGAGAATAAGAAATGCGAAAAATTCAATTAAATAAATTAAAATTATTATTCATATAATATAAAGACGTCTTATAATGTATTTATCTTATTTTTATTTGTTAAAGAAGAGAAAAAGAAAAGGTGGAGAAAAAGTGAAAGGCCCATGATTGGAGGTAAAAGCACGCGCAGCCTTTTAAAACACTGGAAGGCCCTAATCGCTCTCTCTCTCTCTCTCTTTTTGATAGCGTCTGCTGTTTGCTTTCTTCTCAATTTCGCCCCCCTTTCTGTCGCTCCGATCGACGCCTTTTTCCTTCCCGGTAAGCCATAATTTTCCTCTCAATTTCACTTCCCTTAACCCTAACCTTAAAACCCACATCGCGCTTTCTGTCTCCTTGTCTACATATTTCTTGGTCTTTTCTTTTACTTTTGTTCTTCATTGTTTCCTGTTTGATTTCTAGGGTTTTGGTCTGTTCTGTTTGTTTCTTTTTTTGGGGCTTCAAAAGTTATTTTTGGGTTTTGTAGCTGACCTGAAGTTGGTTTCTTTTGCTTCGTATTGCTTATTCTAGTGATGCTTATTGGTCTTGGGGTTTCGGATTTTTTGTTGTGATTTGGAAAATTGTTGATTTTGTGAGAGGGGTCTTAGGGTTCATTTCCCTGGTGACAGTGGGTTTATATTCCGGCGTTGATTTTTTCAAATTCATGGCGGCTGGGCGACATGGGGTTTATCGAGATACCGAGTTTAGGGACCGAGAGTCTAATTTTGAATTGTCAAGGAGGGATTTTGCATATTCGAAAGATGAGTATGGGAATGGTAATAGGGAAAGGCAGAGATATAAAGGAGATCGAGATTACAAAGATAGAGTTAGGGTTAGACAGAAGGATATAAAAGAGAGAGAGACCAGTAATGGTGAGTATCGATCCTCTTCGAGTAGGAGTGATTCAGGCAGTAGTGGGAAAAGAGGAGCTTATGGATCACAGAGATTTGGGTTATCTGTTAGGAATGTGGATAGAGAGCCTGGTGAGCTGTCCAGTGAGAGTGGCTCTGATGATGCTATTGAGTCTGAATATCAGGTTCACAATATTGAGGTTGCTAAAGTAGTGGAGAATGGTACTCAGGCTCCTGTAGAGAAGAAGAGAAAATTTTCTCCTATTGTTTGGGATAGAGACGAGAAAGAAGTAAATCATTCATCGAAAGGCAGGATAAATGCTGCAGCAACCACTCTTCCTCCACCGCCACCTCTACCCAAGTCTTACCGCCAGTCACCTAGTGTTATCCCAGATGGAGGTGTAGAAATATCTCCCATTAAAGGGAATATACAGCAAACTTTTCATCTTTCTTCACCAGGAACAGGTCCAGGGACTGAAGAGCCGGTTGGATATTCCATGTTGGACTCTCTGGAGTCTCCTGTTGAGTTAACTTCTTCACCTCAGGAGGATAGGCAGGTGGGTGCTGATCGTGAAGGGCAGGCAGATGATGAGGATTATGTGCCAACACGGAATATATCCTCTTCAAGATGGGCTGCTGGTGACAATTCTCCTGTTGATGAAGGGGAAATTGTAGAGGATCAGGAGATGTCTAAAAGAAGGAAAAAGGTGTCTCAGGTGGAATCATCGGATTTGAGGTTGCGGAATAAGTCATTAACCCCAGAGTTTGGAGACACGAGAAGGGAGGGTTCTGATGGAGTCAAAGGCAGCTCATCTGCTGATGAGCGAGGCAGTCGTGCAAGGTCTCAAACTGGCAATGATTCTGAGAAGGATGACTACATGGTTATTGATGAAGAACATGATAATGATGGGAGTAGTGGTGGCCACTCTGATACTGACTCAGGGGATGAAAATGATTCTCGTGAGACACCAGAACCTGCAGGACCTCCTCAAAGAAGTGTTAACATGCTTTTGGGTTGTAGAAGTGTTGATGAGTTTGAGAGACTGAATAAGATAGATGAAGGTACTTATGGTGTTGTATATAGGGCTAGAGATAAGAAGACAGGTGAAGTTGTTGCTTTGAAGAAGGTCAAGATGGAGAAAGAACGGGAAGGTTTTCCCCTAACATCACTGAGGGAGATTAATGTTCTTCTTTCGTTTCACCATCCCTCCATTGTTGATGTAAAAGAAGTTGTGGTGGGGAGTAACCTTGATAGCATCTTTATGGTAATGGAGTACATGGAGCATGATTTAAAAGGACTCATGGAGTCCATGAAGCAACCATTTAGTCAGAGTGAAGTCAAATGTTTAATGCTTCAGCTATTAGAGGGTATCAAGTATCTGCATGACAATTGGGTGCTTCATCGAGATTTGAAGACATCAAATTTATTGTTAAATAATAGGGTGAGTTGAAGATATGTGACTTTGGGCTGGCTCACAATATGGAAGCCCATTGAAACCATATACTCATTTAGTTGTTACTCTTTGGTACAGGTAAACATTGCTCCACTCTGTTGTTGCTCTTCTTGTTGTCCTGTGTTCCTTATTTTTCCAATTCATACAATTTACTTTGCTGGTTTAACATCTTCATGAAGGCTTACTTCTTGTTTTATGTGGTGCAGTTGTGTGCTGCTTAGATGTTTGAATTTTATCATTTGCTTGAAAAACATTTTTGAGATTTAGATAATGGTTATACTGGATGAGACAATGTTTGGTTAATAAACTGTGCATACATGCCTAAAGCTCAATTGCTATATTTGATTCTTTCCTGCTGCTCAGAACCATGGTTGTACAACTTTCTGCTATTATGTGGTTACTTCCACTCTTTTCAACCTTAAATGTATCTTGTGGTGGTGATAAAAACGGGTTGTACATGTACAATTCAACCTAGGAAAATATTGAAGTGTTTGTCTTTCCTGCTTATTCCCAACAAACCATATGGTTTATCTTGGTCGCTATCTGTTTCTATATTTTAGGAGTGCCATTCTTGAGGTTATTTGGTGTGCTTGCAGGGCACCTGAACTGCTTTTAGGAGCTAAGCAGTATTCAACTGCTATTGACATGTGGTCTTTAGGCTGTATTATGGCTGAACTATTATCAAAGGAGCCTTTATTCAATGGAAAAACTGAATTTGATCAACTTGACAAGGTATTCCATGCAAAAATAACATATAATAGAAGAGAAAATGTACTCTTGTTTTGTTATCTTTGTCTTGATTTTGATCACTAATCTGTATCGTAACGTTATCTTTATTTAGTTGGCAGTGAGCTGACTAGTTTTTACCTCAATTACAGATTTTTCGCACCCTTGGTACCCCGAATGAGACAATATGGCCTGGGTTTTCCAAGTTGCCTGGGGTCAAGGTCAATTTTGTTAAGCATCAGTAAGTACTGGCTTTTCATACATTTATTTTGAGATTTACAACAGCATTAAGTTCTTATTTTTGCCACTGTTTTCCCAGGCTTCCAGCTGGGTGATTCTGGTCTGGCTATCTGGGCTCTATTGGTGACACTTTCAGTTAATCATCATTCCTTTTTTGTATGTTAACCTTCTGGTATACTCCTTTCAGGTATAACTTACTGCGTGAAGAAATTCCAGCTACATCTTTCACTGGTTCTCCGGTGCTATCTGATTCTGGATTTGATTTGTTAAACAAACTTCTCACCTATGACCCTGAGAAGGTAGACAACAATATTTTAACTAGGTTCTTTAATTTCATATGCTGGAGTGGATTTAATAATGTGGTGATATTTTCCCATCTTTCAGCGAATAACTGCTGAAGCTGCTCTTAACCATGAGTGGTTTCGTGAAGTTCCTCTTCCAAAGTCGAAAGATTTTATGCCTACTTTTCCTGCTCAACATGCTCAAGACAGGTATCCTGTACTGACTGGAAATTTGAAAGCATTGAGTTTTAAGTAGAATTCTTCTTTTATTTATATTTATCTTTGATCTTTTTAATCTTACAATCAGGCGTCTGCGAAGGATAATGAAGAGTCCAGATCCTTTGGAAGAGCAGCGTCGAAAGGAGTTACAACAAGGGGAACTAGGAACTGGTGGATTGTTTGGTTGAATATTACGTTTTCAACCTTGATCCCTTTTATCTGGACAAGATAATTATGTTGTTACTAACATTGAAAATAGTGGAGGTGAGAGATATCACTTGAAAGGAAGTTGCGAACTTTGATTGTCAGATGATCATTCATACTTTTTTTAGCAGGCTTCTGTGGTGATTGGGTGGATGAACTATTTACCTCCTCCCATCAAATAGTTAAGTTGCAGGTTAACTTGTTCTCCAGCTCTGATATCGAGATAGGAAATGCATCTATGACACTGCTTGCATCGCAAGGTGTGGCGTGATAGCCCTTGAAAAAGATCAGTTTCAGCTGTTACTTGTGTATGTAACATATTTACACTAGTACATTGTAACAAACTCTATTAAAACTTTCAAGGTTAGAAACAATATGGATTTTCTTCCTCCTATCAGCTCCAGCTATTTTAATATTAACATTGTGTTTGCAAGAGACGGTGGTGTGAAGTGGAGGAGACATTCTTCTTAGCTTTTCATTGGTGAAGATATAAACAGTAACCATGTACGGCCAAGGTAATTAGTCAATTTGATATTCGTGGAATGTGTTCGGGATTATCTTTCTCATCCGTAGTGGCTGCTCATTGGGCTTTTATTGTTTATTCTGCTAAAATATGTTGCGTTTAGATTATTACTAATGAACTTCAACAAGAAGAAACTTTTATTACCAATATGTTGCGAAATGTCCTTTTTCAAGTGAGTTTGAACTTCTTCAGTTACATGCTTTAAGGATATATTGCTCTTTCTTGTCGGGATTGGGTTCTCATGATCAATGTGCAATTTTGGAGTTGACTGGCACTTGTCAAAGAAAATATTTTGAGCGTCCTTGGCATTAAAGATAAAACATCTTTGGTGTAATGAGAATAATAAATTCAGACATCGGATGCCAGGTTATGGGTTTGGGGTGTTATCATCTATTATATGAATTGTCTTTGATAATATTTTTCACAATTGCAGCTGCAGTGGTGTCCAATTCTTTTCACTTTCCCCTCTCCTGAACCAACAAAAACTAACCATCGACCTATCTTTTGTTTCATCACTTTAATTTGCAATATTTAGTGGTTGACTACTTTATTGTCTGCAAGACTTGAAAGGTTAAAACAACCTTATTGATCTATCAATTATTTAAATTAACCAATTCATATTGATTTGCTTCTGTAATAATTCGAAAATATATAACAGCAGATTTGGGGGAAGTGGATCACTTTGGCAGTTATGTTTCTAAGAATTGGCATTATGCAATGTTATTAAGGACTACCATGGCGTTAAAGATAAACGTGTACTATAAAAGGGAACTAGTGGTTCAGTGAAATTGTTCCATAATGTTGAAAGATAAACAAATTCAAGGACAATGCAAAAAATGTTTCTGCCCTTATGTTATGCTGTTTCTGTATTGACGATGAGAGAAGATTGAAGATTTAACCAACCAGAATCTCTTCATGATATTGTTTGTGGATGTCACTGCAGTATCAAAGCAAGCAGGTCCGGGAGGTTACCTGTGTTCTGTGGATTTTATAGAACTTTCAATTAGTAGTCTTCAGGCACACTAGAGGTACTGTACAAACCTTGATTTGTTCTTAATTTGATCGATTTGACTGCTAGTGTTGTATGCTTACTCCAGCTTTGGCGTGTTCTTATGAGCTCACGTGCTAGCTGCTTCATTTGTGCTTTGTGGTAATCTTATATCCTTAGAATGGTAGTTTCAACAGCGAGCATATTCGTGAATTCTAGCGTAAGTGCACGTTGCTGAAAGTCACTTGTGCAGATGTGCCAGTATGTTATTGTATGTGGTGCTGGAAGTTTGTTCACGCTACTGTTTCTCATGTATCTTTAGATTCCCGGAGATGATTTTTGCATTCCTCTAAGGTGCTAAAGAAGAGATTGCTGATTAACCTGCTTGATTAATGTGATGTGCTGTTTGATTTATGATTCTACTTCACGTGATGAATTGTCAATTGGATTTTACTTTCTTATTGTGCACTTGGGAGATGTTTTCTGAAGGTGACATCTTTTGCAATTTTTTATAAACTATCTACACAAACTTGAACTGAATTATTTGAGCTCCCTGGTTTATCCAATGTATATTTTTTCGTGTCCTAAAGAATTTCTTCATTCTTTGATTTGATGTATATGCATTTGGTTCTACTCGATGCCTTTTTGTTAGTGTTGGTCTACCCAATTAGCAACTACTGAAATGGGTGTCTTAGATGCATTTCATCATCTGTATGTCTTAGGCACTATCGCAAGATGGATTGCTTTGGATATGGAAAATTGTCAAAGCTTCCTCTTACCATTCTTGATCTACTTCCACCATCCAGAGGTTTTCTTAAACAATTTTAATTTCCCAGGAAGGATATCTGGTCTTTACACGTATAGCAATTTCAGCTATCATCCAAGTGCTGCTGTTTCATTGAAGACGTTTAGCTGGTTCATGATGCATGGCATTCTGAAATTGATGTGGACCTTAGGCATCAGTGATCAATGAAGCCCAAATCTATCACGAATCGTAAACATATGCACTTGATGTGCGGTTGAGTGCCATTTTGGAATGGGGAGGTTACGTTGTGTATAATGCATATGAATAATCCGATTCGCAGCTTAGGCTTAGTAAAACAATTTATCTACGGGAACTTGCAAGGCTTAACATTAATTATGCTTTCTGAATTACACGCTCCGCTAATACTCTGCTCACAGATATAGCCAATCTCGAATTTCACGACTCTTGTGGTCCATTGTGCCAAAGTTTTAGCATTGGAACGGTAACGATTGCAGAGATAAGAATTTAAAACAAACTTGCAGCAACTGTCGTTGCTTGACTTACTTTTAGCGACAAAACAGTCAGGTGTATCCTTTTGGTGACCCACATCGACTTTAATCTTCTCCCTCATTTGTACGTGGGAATCGAAATTTTTTTTTTTTCCAAAGGAATGTAATCAGCGTTGCGAATTTCATGCTGTATTAGACGGTGCAATCTGGTACGCATCACACCGGCCGAATAATGGTATTAGTACAGCTGTGGGTCCTCCCTGGGCTGCTCCTCTCCTCCTCTGTCATGGTCTCGTGCTCGCCTCATCGTCTTCATTAGCTCATCTTCAATCTTTGTCCACGCCGCCCGAAGACTCTACCGCCCGGTACAATCGTCATCGTCGCAGCTGAGGTCCACTGCATCGCACCAGGCACCTATCTCTGTCGCACCGTCGCCCCATTGGACCACCAGTTGCACCACCGAAGGATTTTTGGGTGTGTGTTTTCTGTCATTTATCATGTTTTTCCTACTTGATTTAATTTTTTATTGTGTTGGATGATAGATTTCTGAAAGTTAGATGATGAATTTGTAATTGTTTTTGTTGACTGCCAATAGTATTGTTGTATTGAGATTGCTTGAGTTTTTGAATTGGTTGTATTTTTGCTGGTATTGAGTTGAAAATTGAAGTTGAAATTGGGTATGTTATATGCTATTGTGCTGACCTAAATAGAAGGAAGTCGAAGTTGAAGCAGCTGCTCGAAGGGTTTTGTTTTGTGATTGATGAAGAGTTGAAGTTAATTCTGTCGAAGGTGTATTGTTGAAGAATTGAAGTTGAAATTGCAATTTAATATTTGTGATTTGGAATTTGGAAATGGATATACTCGTAATTTGAGGTATGCTCAAATTAGGACAAAAGATTTGCTAAGCCCAATATGAATTGGTCTATATGAAACTATTATGAGTGAGCGCTACTGATGAAAGATGTCTTAGCTCGAAATGTGACATACTTGAGTACATTACTGAAATATTGATATGATATGATATTGGTGTTAGTGACATAGGAAGTGGGAAAAATTGTAAGTGATCTGAAAAATAATAAGAAACTAGTTAAGAAAGTGAATGGTCAAATAAGGGATTGAAAGACCGAGCGAGTCTGTTGACCTCGATCATTTGAAAGAAAATTTTCGAGCAATGAAGTTAAACGGGAAACGGAGGAACATCCTGCTCTCCTAATCAATCAGATAAGAATGTCGATGACGAAATTATTTTTAAGAGGGGGAGAATTGTTGGTCCCTGAATTTTTTCTTGTTAAATTAAGCATGATCTTAATAAATTATGAGGGTTGATGGATAAAGTTTTGGATCTATTTGTTATGTAAATGTTGGTAGAATTTATTATATGGTTTGATTGTATTAGTAAGAATGCATAAGAGAAAATTGGTCATGACACTTAAGGTTATAAGACTTAAGGCTTAAATGAAGGGACAAAATGGACATTTCACATTGAGTGAGGGTATAAAAAGAAGAAGAAATAGTTGTTTTGTTTGGAAATAAAGAAGAAGCCGTGGAAGAGAGGAGAAGAAGAGGAGATTAGGGTTTTGAAAACTTGAAGAATTTGACGAATCTGAGAGCTAAACAAGTAAATATAAGCATAATCCCTTATTGATTTGTTGAATGAATCGTGTTTAGTGTTCGATAGAAGTGAAAAATGAAGTGAAATGTATGAAATGAGTTTTCGGTTGAAGGTGTCTTAAGTTTAATGATTTTGTTATGTTTGTGAATGATTTTTGGGTTGGAATGAGTTTAGAATGAAGTAGGAATGATGATTTTGGGTTAAAAAGAGTTATTTGTGAAAGATGGGAGGTTTGAAGATGAAAAATGTTGAAAAACAAGTGTTCGGAAGTTTTCTGGTCTCGCACGTCGCGGCGCACGCAGGAGTCCACGTTGCGGCGCGCCTGAGTGCCCACGACGCTGGCAAGGCTGCGCCTCGCTGCCAAATGAACTCCAATGTTTTGCACTGCGACGAGCTCCATTTTACGCCGCGACGAGCTTGGATTTCGTCATGCCGACTATTTTCTGACGGATCATATTTTGGTAATTTGGACATAACTTTTGATGTAGACATACAAATGAAGTGATTTTTCATTCATTGTAAAATAGAGGCAAAGGTCTACAAGTTTTATGAAGAAAGGAAGTTTTGAATCAGTCTTTAAAGTTCTCAATTTTTGGATGAAAGTTGAGTATAGATTTTAGTCTTAACATAAGGATAGTCCCAACATGTTTGAAATATAACTTTCAGATTTCTGAACCAAATGGAATAATTTTGAAGTCATTAGAAACGTAAGACAATGGGGAACTCTTATGAAAAAATTGACCTGAATATTTGGACTTTTTGAAGAGTTTGAGTTTTTAGAATTTATCTTAGTGAATATGCAATAATTGGGTCCTTAATTTGTATTCCTATTGAATAAGAATTTTGTATTGATAAAGGGAATCAAGGAAGGCAAGAGGATCAAGAGGAGAGACATCTTTTAAGCAAGTATCCAAGCAAGGAATTCAGGTGTGTTTCATGTTTATAATTTAGTAATGAGCCACTAAAGTTTTCTCCCAAATCAAGAATGATTTCAATTACTTCATAAATGTCGTTTTGTTTCTATTGAATGATTTGCAAAATTGCTACATGTTTCAGCATATGAACTTTTCTGATGAATTTCAAAATAAAGATGAGAATGCATTGAAACATTTTATGTTATGCCTTGAAAAATTTATGACATTTTATATCTTCGAAAAATAAAGAAAAGAGCATGGAAAGCATGAAAGCATTTGATAAAATGATTTGAGCATGATTATGTGCTTCTGTTTGGGCGAGAGAGGAACGTTTCGTTAGTCACGTGCACGTCGACATATAGTCTTCTCTCGGCTGCCCGCTTGTTGCCATGAGATCCTGAGAAATCGGACTCGTTTTGTTCACGGTATAAGTTTCGGTTTATCCGTTTTGTTCCACTGAACTCTCGAGCCATTTGTTTGTGCATTGCATCTTTGAATTGTCAAGTATGTTGCATAAATTGAGTGTTTTGTATTGATGATTAAATGGATGTATGTGTTGATGTGATGACATTTTCAACTATGAGTCTTGAATTCAAATTTCGAATTTGACTGAGATTTGGGAACAAAGCGTTTTATGAACTCATTATGGTTTTTATACAACAAATGAACGTTTCAATGGTTTTGCTTGTTATTCGTTATAAACCTGTTACCCACGAGCTATAAGCTCACCCCCCTTCATTCCCATCCACAGGTGATGAGAAGAAGATCGGGTAAAGGGAAGTGAAGGTTTTTGTTTGTGGGTGTACATATTGTATTGTTTTTAGTTAGTTTGTTGTTGATAATTTTGGGAGTTGTGTATTTCGTATATTCAGATTTCGATAGTGTTATTGTATTGTGGCTTGGAATGCCATGAGAGCTTGTAAAACTCTATTCTATTGTTGTTAAGAAATTATGCATTATGTATGGTGATGATGAGTGGAAGTATGCATTCGGGGCCAACACTTATGGTCGAGATCTAAAGGTCATCGATTGATGAGTGAAGAGGTAAACTTTAAGTTGTGTTGTTTCTAAAATTAGAACTTATTTGGTGAAAGAATAGTGAGTTAGAGTACTTATGGATGTTCAATTATGTGATGGTTAGACAAATAGGAGACAAGAGCCTATTATAAATTTTTTGGTTTATTCTTCAAATGACTCTATATTTTTGGAATCTATTGATGCATCTAGCCTTATTAGAAATGCTGAGACTTTATTTAGGATATTTGATGAAGTTGTGAATGAAGTAGGGCAGGAAAATATTGTTCAGTTTATTACTGACAATGATTCCGCTTATAAAGCGGCAGGGAAAAGATTACAAAATACCTATAATTCATTTTTTGGACTCTTTGTGTTGCATATTGCATTGATTTAATGCTGGAGAATATAGGAGATCTTAAGTATTTTCCTGTTATTGATAAGACTACGCAGAAGGCTAAAAAGATAACAAAATTCATTTATAATCGTGCATGGGTTTTGAATTTGATGAGAAGTGAATTTACCAATGGTAGGAATTTACATCGCGCTGCTGTGACAAGATTTGCAACAAATTTTTATCACTTTAATCTTTTATTTCGATGAAGAAAGAGTTAAGGCAAATGTTTACAAGTGATCAGTGGGTTGCATCTTAGCATGCTAGGTCTAATGTTGGAATGGAGGTTTGTAGTATTATACTAGAAGATAGAGAATTTTGGTCACAATGTCAATTTGTTATCAGAGTTTGTGAGCCTTTGGTGAGGGTACTTCGGTTGATTAATAGTAAAGACAAACCAACATTGAGTTATATTTTTGATGCTATGGAGAGAGCGACGAAATCAATCAAGGCCAATATGAAAAATAAGCCTTCTTTATATATATCATATCTCTCAATCATTAAAGAGAGAAAGGAAAGACAACTTTCTTCTCTATTGTTTGTAGCTGGCGCATGTTTGAATCCTAGTGTGTATTTTAGAATGGATCTTGTAAAGCAAGCTGAAGTTAGTAGAGGAATGTTTTTCACAATTACAACAGTTGTTCCTCATGACGCAATGCAAGATCTTTTAAGCTCATAAATAGAGCTTTATAAGTTGTCTTATGGAAATTTTGGAATGTCGATTGCTATTTGACAAAGTGGAAAACTCTCTCCAGGTATTACTTATTTCCTATTTCTTTTTGTTGAAAATTAATTATCACTTATTTTGTTTATAACACTACTTTTGTTATCTTATAATTTGTAGTTTCTTTGTGGGGTCAATTCAGAAATTATGTTCCAGAATTGAAAAGATTTGTGATTGATTTTAAGTCAATGTGTGAGTCTGTTGGGAATGAACGAATGAAGCATTTGAATTTATCCACTCAAAGAAAAGGAATAGATCGAGCATAAGAGGTTGAATGACTTGGTTTATGTTCGTTACAATTTAAAGATTTGGGAAAGATATGTTATTTTCATTATTAATTTCGATATAATTTTTTATAATTTTTTAATAATTAAATTTAATTGTTTACTAGGAGTCTTAATTGCAAAAGTAGTTCAAATGATCCAATTGTCATTAATAACATTGATGTTTTGGCGGATTGAATTTATGAAGAACCCAATTTGGTTGATGTGAATGATTTATATTTGGAAGATAATTTTGGATGGGAAAGCATTGACATATCATTTGGTGCATTAAATTTGAATGATAATGATGATAAAGCTCCTTTCAATGATGAAGATTTTGTACCAAATGATCATTGAGATCAGTGCAGTTCTAGCACGTTTCCTCCCATTAACAATTAAGTTTCAGGTTTTTGTTTTTCATCTTCTTTTAATTTTAATTGTATTTGATTGTTATGTTAAATTCTATATATGTAATGTAATTATAATGTTTCGCTTTGAGTTTAACTTCTATTTGATGCTTTTTCGTCATCAACTCTATTTGTAAATTGTTTAATGATATTTATTGTTCTTTTATTGTATGTTTTGAATCATTTGATGTAACATTATTTATTAAAATGATGAAATTGTATTATTGTAATATTTTAATATTATAATTATATGATGATGATTATATTTGTTTATATTAATTGTGGTTATTATTTATATGTGAAATATTTAAAATTATTGTTGTTTCATATTAATTGTCATTAACTCATTATTATTTATTATTAAGATTTTTGAAAACATGGTTGATGTAAATAAAGAATTAGTAAAGTATACTGATAAATCTGTATAATATCTTGATAGACTATTTTGTAAATTTTAAAAATTTTAGGGGACTAATTTATAAATTTTAAAATTACCCAAAACGATCTTCAGATATTAGATTTGTATCAGTGCAGTTTAGAACTCAATCCAAAGATTTAATCCAAAGACGATTCAATACCGTAAAATCAATGAGATATGACTTGACGAGCTTCGAACTTGCTATGTTTTGTAGTAACTAGTAGTGACAGACTGCAGATGCTAAGGAATCGATTCCAAACCTTGTCATCACTCTACCTACCTTTAAAAAAGCATTTGTTTCCTTGGAGGAAAGTTCTATCCTTTTTTTAATGCCTCCTAAGACTTCAATTCTTCTATGCGTATGCATTCATGTAATTTTGGGATCCTTGGCTAATCTTTTCGGTTTATATTTGTCAATGGTTATGATAAATCTCCTGCATCTAATCGGACGGGTGTAATTAAACTAGTGCTGTGCAATTCGCGTTTTGGAAAAAAAGATGGACTTCCTACGGCTATCTTTGTTCCCAGTTTCTATTCTCTACTATTTGATTATTCTTTTTGGTCTACCAATGTGATAGTTATGGCAGTATGGGTTGTTTCAAATGCATGAAAGAATGCTTTCGATGCACCCAAAATGAGAATTGCAGGAGAAAAGCAAGGTGCCATTGTTTATATCCTGTCAATCTAAAGCGACCTCCTACATTCTTTGATGTCTGCTTTCAAACCCCTTTGTTTCAGGTTTGATTTTTGATTGTGAGTTCATTGATAAGTTATGAAAACCCCATCAGGTTTGAATAAAATATGTAATATAAATATCTATTTTTGTCTGATCTATGTAGATGACAGAGAGATACGGTTTGGGTACAGAAGAATACGTCCCGTATCTCTCTGTCATCTACATAGATCAGACAAAAATAGATTATTTGGGTACAGGTGACCTGAAGGGGAGAGATACGGCCATAGGGTTTAGGATTTGGGAGGATGGAGATTAGACCGTTAGAGTTACTTCAGCGATCTGCCAATGCGGTACAGAGGAAAAGCTTAAATGACTCTTTTACCCTCCAAAATATCCTTCGCACGTGACTTAAGTTCTGCTGTATCACGTGGCCCTCCTTAGTACACAATGATTTTACTACGTTTCTAAAATCATGTAATATCCAATTTAACAAAAACCTGTTACATGCAATAAAATAAATTGTAGTTTAGTTCCTATTCTTTTAATGACTTAAGCACACAATGCTTCCACCTCTAATCGACAATTGATAACTTTCTCCCTATTTTTGGAGTTCATTTTTCCTATTTAATATTATAGTGTCTTATTGTGTCCAATAAATCTCAGCCATTTATTTATATGGATCCCATATAGATCCTGCGTGAATCCTACAAAATAAATGACTGAGATTTCATGCGACAAAATAAGACAGAGTAATATTGGACAGAAAATCTTGTACCCTATTTTTGTGAAGATTTCGATTTATACGAGACATCTCTGCCAGACACTTCATTACTTTAAGCTGATTCGAAATGATTACACATTTTGCTATTTGGAAAAACGAAAAGTCCTGGAAAGTCTTAAGTGAGCAAGTACTCTTGCAAGGGAGGGCCGAAGAGGAGAGTCCGGATCGTCTGTCCATGACTACTCTGTCCAACTCTGTCTAATTTTAAAAGCAATAGCGTCTCCTTTACAAATTTTACATCATTGTCTTTAAATCAGAGGCGCTGTGGGACCCACCCACAGCGCCGCTTTTCCAAGCCGCTTGCTTATAAATGAGAATGTATTAGCTTTAACGTGTTTGTAACTTTGGCGTATGGATTGTTATTAAAAAGTTTATTATCATTTTTAAACATGGCGTGTATTTGATATTATTAATAGGTTTTTATATAGTTTTTTAACCATAACAATAAATATAATGCTCATAATAATAGGAGTTGATAATTATCCCGATTAATAATTATTAATATTTTAATTTTTGTTATTATTATCAAAATGAAATAATAAATATGATTATTATTAATATTTTATTATTATTTATGAAGTTTTAATGTATTAGCAAATACATTTTCTATTATTATAATCATATTTGTTATAATTGTTAATTTCTTTAATTTTAATTATATTATTTGATAAATTATATATTGCTTATAAATTTATATTATTATTGTTATTATTAGTATTATCTCGATTATTGTTATTATTACTATTATCATATTCTTGATGATTATTCCATTTAGTAATTAATTTTATTTGTATTCCTTATAATGATAAAATCATTAAAATTATAATGAGTATTATTATTATTATGATTATTGTTATTATTATTTATTTATATTCTTATTATTATTATTACTAATAGTATTTATCTTATTATTATTATTATTAGTATTATTATTATTATTGTTATTAATATTATGATTATTTCAATTATTATAATTACTGCTTAATCATTATAAGGAATATGATTATAATTATTATTACTATTAAATTTTTTTAGTATATTTTATCCATTTATCATTTATATACTAATAATAATAATAATAAGTTATAAAAAGTAGTCCTCTTTATTTTGGTTTTATAATATAATTTCTGTTAACTAAATATATATTATTTAATTATCTTCAAAATATATAAATTTCAATTAAAATTAGATTTAATAATTAAAATAAAATGTAAATAATTTAAATAATTTATATTTAAGTTTATATAATATATATTATTAATGATTCTGTTAATCTAAATATATATTATTAAATTATATTCAAATTATATATATTTAAAATAAAATTAATTAATTAAAATTTAAAATAAAAACAAAAATAAGTAAGCTCATTTGGCGAAGGCACCTCGCCTCAATGAGCTTGTAGGCACTTTCCTCAAATGAGCTTGCTCGCTTTTAAATTTGAGATTTATATTTTTTAATATTATTATTATTAGGATTAAAATTAAAATTATAATGATAATATTCTTTATGATTATTTAAATTTTGTATTTGTGAAATTTATTATGGTTATTATTATTAAAATTTGATAATTATTGTTATTATGATTATTATTAATAATGATCATTATTATAATAATGGCAATAATTATTATTTATTATAATAATAAGATAATAATAATGATAATATTATTAAGAGTGCAAATATTATTTATTAAATATTATTTATTATTTAATCATTGTAATGGGCAGGGTCGCGCCCATTTCGAGTGTCGCTAGGCTTAAGGCGATGCGTCATCGCCTAGCGACCATCCCTGAATAAAGAAAATTAAAATTTTATTAACATTACTACTAATAATAATACATATAGCAAAAATATTTATGAAATTATTAACCGCTAATTTAATAACAATTATAATTAATTTCATAATGACTCTATAATTAATTTAATAATATTTTCATATAATAATAAAATAAAAATAATTATTATTATTAAAATAATAAAATAAATTTAAATAACTCAATAAAAATTATATACACGTAATAAATAAACAAATTTATAATTACATTTATAATACTACTAATAATAATAATACATATAGCAAAAAGATTTATGACTTTATTTACAACCAATTTAATAATAATTATATTTAATTTAATAATAACTCTATAATAAATTTAATAATAACAATAAGTAATTTATAAGTGATTATAATAATGGCAATAAATTTATATAATAATAATAATAAAAACAATAAGTGTATGTTCGATTAATGTATAATAGTTATTATATATTTGAAATTAAATTAATATCATAATAAAATAATGACATTAATAATCATGATAAAATAATAATTTAATATCATAATAACTAAATAAATAAATATATACACCTAATAATAATGGAAATAAATTTAAGTAATAATAAAATAATCATAACATTATTTATAATAATAACAATAAGTTATTTAAATTGAATAATTAATAGTCATTAGTTTAATGGAAATAAATTTAAATAAAGTTAATAAATATAATAATAATAATAATAATAATTATTATTATTATGAAAATAATCAAATAAATTTAAATAACTCAATAAATAGATATATACACCTAATAAATAAAAAATATAATTATATTTATAATACTAATAATAATAATAATACATATAGCAAAAAGATTTATGACTTTATTTACAACCAATTTAGTAATAATAATAACAATAACAATAAGAAAATAATAATAATAATGGAAATAAATTTAAATAATAATAATAATAATAACATAATAATAATAATAATAATAATAATAATAATAATGATAAGAAAATAAAATAATAATAATAATTAGAAGAATAAGAATAGAACAAAGAAATTCTTAATGTAAATCTTATTATAATAATGGCACTAAATTTTAATAATAATAATAATAATAATAATAATAATAATTATATATTCAGATTAATATTTAATAGTTATTATAAAAATGGAAATAAATTTAATTATAATAATAACAAAATAATAATAATAATGATAAAAAAATAAATTTAATAAGTATATAAATAAATATATAAACTAAATAATAATAACAAAATTAATAATGTTTGCAAATGATAATAAACATGTTTTTATTAAAATTCCAATGCTGCAAAAGTGTAGACGGCACCTGCGTTTTTATTTACTTCTACACTTTTGCAGCATTGGAATTTAAATAAAAACATTTGTAAACGGCGCATTTGTAAACGGCGCCTGTGTTATATGGCTTCAAAAACGGCGCCTGTGGGTGGGTCCCACAGGCACCTGTCATCTCCACACTCAACTGTCTAATTTTTATAGAAACGGCGCCGTGTACATGGTTGGACAGGGTTGGACAGGAATTTATTAGACAGAGGATCTGCGCTCCGAAAAGGAAGGGTGAAGGGTGACAGGTAAAAGTAAGCTGGCACGAGTTGCCAGTGAGCCATTAGTTGGCTGCCCACCATTAAAGAATGGTCCCTTTTGCCCGCTGGTCTCTCCTCTCCTCCTGTGTCCTTTGAACCTTCAAATTATATAGACACCCGAGACTCGATCTTCCGATGTCCAGATTTATGCGTCGCATTATATCATCTCCAGAAGGATTTTCTTGTTTTCTTTTGGTTAGTTCTTGTTTTCCGGTTAGACTTGGTTGTAGAGGAAAGATTTGAGACTTGTACAAAAGATTGAGCAACCATCACAAGATTTCTCAGTTTCACTTTGTGAATATGCTTAGAGAAATCTTGTAATGGCTCCTCTATCTTTCGTATAAGTTTCAGAGTCTCTCCTCTGAAACTAAACACTCCTCTTTGTAATCAAAATGTTGCGCCAACCTGAAAATAAAAACCAACCAAAATTAAAGAATTTGGACCATATTCACAAGTGGATCAGAGAAATCTTGTGATGGAATTTGGGCATATTCACAAGGGAACCAGATGGACAAGCCTTATAAGTTGAAACTAATGGAGTCTCAAAGGTTAGTCACCACAGGATGTTCCACAACCATCACCAGAAAACCCCTTTCACGCATGGGAGGACACAAAATCTTCCTGCTTCAGTTGATTGGATGAAGAATGGAGCTAAGTATGATGGATATCTCTGTTTTAGATTTATATCGGTTTCAATTTATTGATTTTTTTATTAACTGGTGACAGCAAGAGAAGTTGGAGGGAGAAGCAGAGATTAGGAGAGTTAGAGGAGAGCTTATCCGACAAGCCAAAGAGAAGGACATTTAAAGCTCGCGTCGCTCTTTGTTGGGTTTTCTCTAAATTTTCCATTTTGGACTTGGTGGAATAAGTTTTTCAAGTTAGCTGATTATACTCGAAGCTTGTTACTTTCAATTGATGGCTTTGTGATTTGGATCAGATTCTCAATTTCTTTTTGCTTTGTTCAAATGCTGATGTTATGAGACTATACCTTTTCAATAAGTTGTGAAGAGGCATATGCTTTTATTTTCTTTTTTTCTTTCCTTAGAACTAGTTCTTATTGTTTCTGTGCAACATAATGCTTGATTGTGCTAATTTTTATTTGGTCACTAATACATGTAAAACTACCCTGCTAGGATTTCGTTGAGGTGCATCTGCATTTAGATTTCTGATGTTGAAGTAATGATATTTTGGGTTCACCAGCTTATGTGGTGATTTACGAGATTCAAGTTTCAAATGGAAAGACGGCTTTCTCTTTTTTCTTTTGTGAAACTTTGATTGGGTGTGCGCAAGTTTCTTTCTTTGTCGTGTAGAAACTATAATGTGGAACATGTAAGCTATTCTTTGTACAGTTTTGCCTGAATCCTCCTCTTTCACCTGCCCTTCTTTAGAACTGCAAAATGTTGTTAGAATAAGCTTGTAAAGTGACGGTTCTATGGTGTCTGTTTAGCTACAAATATATGGTTCAACCAATTCTTACACAACTCTTGAAAAAGATGTTTTGAATATTTACAAATACTTGTTCCACTGCCTTTGAAGTGCTACCACTGATTGAGTTTACTGTGCTATCTTATGTTACTTAAGTTTCAAAACCTCGGCCTCTGTCTGTCTCCCATGCATGCGCACACAAAATAAAAAACTTTACATAGTAGCGAAGAGCTCCCACTTCATATTATTTGGTCTAATTTGTACCAGCATCGGCTTGCATACCTTACTACTATTGCCCTATGCAGTGTTTACCTTATAAGCTGCTCTGATACTTTACTTGATAGTAAATTTGAAGAATTATCCTCTCTATGGACTTCTCACGTAATAGCGTGGATTTTTTAGTGGAGATACGGTCATATTACTCCAGGGACTTCATGCATTGTAAAGAACTATTCCATGATGTTCACTGGCAGTTCTACAAGCATTGTGGTAGTATATTTTAACTTGGAACCAAAGGCATTTCAAATTCAATACCTTTGTTATGTAGCAGCGTGCTTTCCAAAGTCCCTTTTGGATAGTAGAATGGTAGTTTCAACAGCGAGCATATTCGTGAATTCTAGAGTAAGTGCACGTTGCTGAAAATCACTTGTGCAGATGTGCCAGTATGTTATTGTATGTGGTGCTGGAAGTTAGTTCAAGCTACTGTTTCTCATGTATCTTTAGATTCCCAGAGATGATTTTTGCATTCCTCTAAGGTGCCAGACAAGAGATTGCTGATTAACCTGTTTGATTAATGTGATTTGCTGTTTGATTGATGATGCTACTTCACGTGATGAATTGTCAATTGGATTTTACTTTCTTATTGTGCACTTGGGAGATGTTTTCTGAAGTTGACATCTTTTGCAATTTATTATAAACTATCTACACAAACTTGAACCGAATTATTTAATGAGCTCCCTGGTTTATCCAATGTATATGTTTTCGTGTCCTAAAGAATTTCTTCATTCTTTGATTTGATATAGATGCATTTGATTCTACTCGATGCCTTTTTGTTAGTGTTGGTCTACCCAATAAGCAACTACTGAAATAGGTGTCTAAGATGCATTTCATCATCTGTATGTCTTAGGCACTGTCGCAAATGGATTGCTTTGGAGATGGAAAAGCTAAAGCTTCCTCCTACCATTCTTGATCTACTTCCAGCATCCAGAGGTTTTCTTAAACAATTTTAATTTCCCAGGAAGGATATCTGATCTTTACACGTATAGCAATTTCAGCTATCATCCAAGTGCTGCTGTTTCATTGAACTTGTTTAGCTGGTTCATGATGCGTGGCATTCTGAAATTGATGTGGACCTTCGGCATCAGTGATAAATGAAGCCCAAATCTATCACGAATCGTTAACATATGCACATAGTGTGCGGTTTGAGTGCCATTTTGGAATGGGGAGGTTCCGTTGTGTATAAAATAATGCATATGAATGATCCGATTCGCAGTTTAGGCTTAGTAAAACAATTTATCTAAGAGAACTTGCAAGGCTTAGCATTTGATTATGCTTTCTGAATTACGCGCTCCGCTAATACACTGCTCACAGATATAGCCAATCTCGAATCTCCCGACTCTTGTGATCCATTGTGCCAAAGCTTTAGCAGTTGGAATGGTATCGATTGCTCTTCCTCCGAGAACTGAGATAAGAATTTAAAACTTACTTGCAACAACTGCCATTGCTTGGCTTACTTTTAGCGACAAAACAGTCAGGTGTATCCAATGGAATGTAATGCCCTGCAATCAAATCAATGCGATATGACTTGACGAGCTTCGAACTTGCTAGTAGTGACGAACTGCAGCAGTTCCTGAGGAATTGATTCCAAACCTTATCGTCACTCTACCTACCTTTAAAAAAGCATTTGTTTCCTTGGAGGAAAGTTCTATCCTTTTTAAAATGTCTCCTTATACTTCAATTCTTCCATGCGTATGCATTCATGTAACCCTGGGATCCTTGACTAATGTTTTCGGTTTATATTTGTCAATGGTTATGATAAATCTCCTGCATCTAATCGGACGGGTGTAATTAAACCAGTGCTGTGCAATTCGCGTTTTGGAAAAAAGGATGGGCTTCCTACGGCTATCTTTGTTCCCAGTTTCTATTCTCTTCTATTTGATTATTCTTTTTGGTCTACCAATGTGATAGTTATGGCAGTATGGGTTGTTTCAAACGCAAGAAAGAATGCTTTCGATGCACCCAAAATGAGAATTGCAGGAGAAAAGCAAGGTGCCATTATTTATATCCTGTCAATCTAAAGCGACCTCCTACATTCTTTGATGTCTGCTTTCAAACCTCTTTGTTTCAGGTCTGATCTTTGATTGTGAGTTCATTGATAACCCCATCAAGTCTGAATCTTTATTTGAAACTAATGGCGGATAGCCATGTACAAGTGGACCAGTCCTCCACTGCTGGGGCCCCTCTTCTCAATCGAATTCAAAATCACAACCATCAACGACCACCACGCTCACAGGAGCGAGCAAATGACGACGTTGTTCTTGATCGAGTCCTTCAAAAGCTTGAAACTTTTCTGTCACTTCTGGGTTTTAAACAATCTTCTGTTTTATGGTCATTGCTTTCATGGGCTGCTTTTGCAGTGGTTGGTGTCCTGCTTCCTATTGGTATGTTAGAGCTCTCCAGTTGTTCAGAATGTGAAAAGTACCATATTGAGGATTTCGAGCTGGATATTCTAGCAATGCAGGCGTGTTTAGCTGCTGTTTCTTTGCTTTGCTTGTCTCTTAATGTACGCAAGTATGGTGTCAGGAGTTTTATACTTGCTGACAGATATAGTGGCCCTATGACTCACTCTAGTAGCCAATACGTTCAACAAATCAAGGTTAGAATCTTATCAGTTACTTCTTATTAAGTGCATGTTTTTTAATGATTTGTGATGATTTGGTCAGGTGAATATGATGGATGGAAATGAGCTCTTCTCTTCTCTTGAAAGATCTTTTACTTTCCCTGTGCGAACAGATCTCACGGATTTCTTTTGTTTTTGAAGTTGATTCGCAAGTTTAAACAAGTTTGGAGATTTTCGTTTATTACCGGGTGTCTGGTTTGGATTGCATTTAGCAACCAATATCCATGATCTATACCTCATAGATTGTAAAGTATGAATTGAATTTGTGGAATTTAGATACTAATTACTTGTTAAGCTATGTTCGTGTACAAGATCTTTCCTTTTCATCAATGTTATTCGTTACTAAATGTGCATGCAGCTGCATTCAGTTCTGTTATTATCATCTTTCATAACCTGTATTTGCAATTTTAACTGATTTTTGTCAGATATTGTGATCAACATAAGAGGGATGTTTATGTTTTGCAGAATTCTTTACAGTTGTTTGTCTTCTGGTCACTAACGTGTTTACTTCTAAAGATTGTGCGTGAGGTTGTTCGCATATCATATGTACATCACGAATCGTGGTGGCTGTCTAGCACTATATTACTTGGTTTGATCATTTCCTGGACCTATCTGAGCACCATATATATACTGGCCACCATTTTGTTTCATCTAATCTGCAACTTGCAAGTTGTTCACTTTGATGATTACGCAAAGCTCCTGGAAAGAGAATCAGATATATCGATATTAATGGAGGAGCACATTCGGTTGCGTTATAATCTGTCCAAGATAAGCCACAGGTACCGAATGTTTCTTCTTCTACAGTTCTGTGTTGTGACAGCTAGCCAATGTGTGACTCTATTGCAGACCACCGGTTATAGAGGTAGAATTACCATCATAAATGGCGGTGACTTTGCCGTAAGTCTTGTTCCAAAATGAAATATAATAAATTTTAGACATTTCTACTACCTATTTGATCTCATTCGTAAAGCCAGTTCACAGAAAAATTTCCTCGAGATTGCAGGTATCCTCAATTGTTCAGGTTGTTGGGATAATTCTTTGCTTGCATGCTGCTACTAAGATATCCCATAGAGCTCAAGGTATTGCATCTTTAGCTGGCAGATGGCATGCATTGGCAACCTGCAGCGTTGCTGATGTATCTCAACTCAGAGTTTCAAGCAGTGTGGGGAATTTGGAGGCCATGAATGGTCAAAATTGTCTTCAGATTAGTTACTCTGAAAACGATTTGGAGTCATTGGATTACATGTCATTGCCAGTAAATACACAACTGACCTCCCAGATGTCCTCGTATCACAAGCGGCAAGCCTTCGGTATTTATTGGCTAATCTTGATTCTCTTTCTTACATAGCTGTCAAAGAACCATCAAGAAACTAGGTACTAATGATTTTCCACGCCTTTTTCATTCTCCCAAGTTAGGAATCGACACTAATGGGACATTATAACAGAAGAACTAAACCAGATTGCTAAGATATAGCAATGCTGGTACTGTTAAAAATCAAATAGATTGGAGCATTACTCCAGGATCTGTTCATAAACACCACTAACGCTGAGTGTCTTCCTTTATTGCCTCAACTATATAGTTTTCAGCTTAATACATGATTCAGTAATGGTTCACTCAATGGGTGTAACTTGTGTTCATGTGATTTTGTTATGCAGTGATGTATTTGCAGAACAATCCTGGGGGAATAACAATTTTTGGCTGGAGAATTGATCGTGGACTCATGAACACCATCTTCTTCATTGAGCTGTCCCTGGTTACTTTTGTATTGGGGAAGACCATAGTTTTCACTTCCAAGTGAAGATTTGCAGTGACACGAATTTTATACTCAATTCACGTACAAGGATGGATCCAGAAATTTTTTAAGTGGGGCAAAATATTTAAAGTATTCTTATATTATTGAAAAAATACAAATATTTGTATATTTGATGAACAAAAATAACGTCATTGTCTTGAACTTTTACATATAAGTATATAACCTATTACAATCGTTCCCTGAGAGTCTTCATATTTTGATATCGTTGTAAAATTTTCTCATTGTCAATACTATTGAAGATATCTTTCTCAATATATGTGATCAAACAGTAATTCATCCAAGAATCTCCCATCTGATTGCACAAGTAATTTTTCACTATCTTCATTGCAGAAAATACCCTTTCCATCGATGTAGTAGCAATAGGCAAAATTAAAACTAATCTCACAAGTAAAAACACCAAAGGGTACATAACATCCTTTTTTTGTTTCAAATAGTTTCTTGGCAAGATCACTAATTCCATTTAGTGTTGTTTATTTCAACTTTTGGAGGGTGAATAAGCATTTTTTTCGACTATAAAAGTTGTTTTTAAGAAAAATGAGTATTTGGCTCTAAAATCTAAAAGTGCTTTTTTCATAGAAATAGTTTTTTTAAAAGCTAAAATACAGCTTTTTTGAGAAGCTCTAACTCAAATTTGAAGCTAAAAAAACTTTTTCGTAAATTTTTAGATCAATTAATGAGTCTATTTTTAATCCCTTTACCCTTACGTTTTATACGTAATATTTACAATTTTCACAAACATATCTTCACGCTTATTTTGAGATTTATATAATATTATTTGACTTTTAATATGTTTTAATATTTATTTTGATATTAACTTTACTTATATTATAATCCATATAAAAGATTTGATTAGATATATTTTAATTTATGTTTCATTTGATTTATAAATATATAATGATTAATATATTGTGCTTTGCATATTGTTTAATATATTTTAAATAATATTTATATGCATAAATAATTTTATTACAAAATAAAATATAGTTAAAATTAAAAGTGTTTTTTTTTATTTTATGTTACCAAACAATCTATTGTATAAAGTTCTTTAAAAACTCGTTCTAAATAATGTACCAAACAAATAACCGATTTCTTAGAAAAGCTCTTCTTACAAAAGCTCTACTGACAAAAGCTCTACTGATATAAGCCTATCTAAACAGGCACTTAATATCGAAAATTGATTATCAGATTGCATATAAACAATATAATTGCCAAGTTGATCACTAAGAGTAATAAGCTCTACTTTAGAAAAATCAGAAGGATAGAATTCAGCAAGTTGATCACCAAGAGTAATAAGCTCTATTTTAGAAAAATCAGAAGGATAAAATTCAGCAAGTTGAATCAATTTTTGCTTATCAAAAGCATTTGGATTCAAGCATGCCACACAAATAAGCAACTTGGTATTTACCTCATTGAAGCGATTGTTGACCTCTTGAAGTTGCATATCAATCACATTGTAAAATAATTCCACTTGATAATGATGCAAATTCGTCATTTTTTTGTTCATTTCGCCTTGACCTTCCTCGATGTACAAAATTTTCATCCATATTTAGAATAGTAATATCATGATTCTCACAAAATGAAGATGTTTCATCAAATAAGGACTGTCACCCATCATCTTTCATCATTTGTAGTCGTTGTTTGGAAACTTTAATCAAAGAAATTGCATTGATAATGTCTTGATCCTTCCTTTACAATGCTTGAGATAATTCATTTGTGATGCCCAAGATTTTTTTCATCAAGTGCAAGCTAAACACAATTCATAAGATTGGATAGAATCAAGCAAAGCATATGCTTCACCTTTTTGCTATGAAGTTGTGCTTTCTTCCATAATGACCTATAGAACATCAACTATGGAGTTAAACATCACGATTAAGCTTGATAATGATCCATAATGTGTGCCCCAATGTGTGTCAACTGGTCTTTGAAGAGAAGTTTTGTAACATCCCGTTTCTGCGAGCAGGGGTATTTTGGTAATTATGGGTTAGACTGATAGATTGCACTGCATTCACTGATTGAATATGTTATTGGCCTCTAATTATAGAGGAATTGATTTCTTACATATGCATTTATTTATAGTACATGCATTCATGATTTTCCTAAGATTTCAATTGTGACTAAGAATCGATTGGATTGTGAAACCAATTGGACCGATCAATCGTGTTTAATTGAGGAATTGAGTTATTGGGTTCATGAATGATTTAGAGTAGTTTATGAAAGTGACTGTAATTTATAAGTGGCTTATAGGAAATTTCCGAGAAATTAGAGATAATGCCCACCGTAAATTTTAGAGTGATGATTAAATGATCGATAAGATCGAAGAATGGTCTTAGGGCAATGGAAAATAATTATGTTGAGCCATTGAAATTTAGAGATTGGAATCTGATGATATAGAGACCCAGTGTCTATAAATAGTTAGGGTTTAGCAATTTGGGGAAAAATCGAAGAAGGCATCATGCGAGTTCCCTCTTCCCTCTACTTGCGTTCTTGATTTCCTCCCATTGGTGAGGATTTCTTGATTTTCTTTAATGGGTTCTCTTCATTGATGTTAGTCTAACATGTTATAATGGTTGTTAAAGGTTGGAAGGTTTGATATTGGTAGATCGGAGGATTTGAAGGATTTCTAGGTTTACTGGCGATCTTGAGAGATTTGTGGATTTGAGCTTTGATTGGTAAGTTTTAATGAATTTAATGTTATTATTAATGGTTTCTACTGCTTTTATGACATTTATTATGTTTGATTGGGTATCGGGAGTGTTTCGGATGGGTTTTGTTTTGGTGTTGTCGTGGTACGTGTAAAGGATCGAAGAGTGGATTTGTGGAAGTTTTGATGATTGTATATGTTAAGGTTTCCGGCGATGAAATTGTTTGATTTAGGTGTATTGAATTGTTTGAGAGTTGTTGAAAGAGGAAAGATTGGAATTGGAGAGTTATAGAGTCGGAAAGATGGGAATCTTGGATGGTGTGTTTAAAAGATGTGTTGGGAAGAAGGAGAGTGTATGTAGATTGGATTTTAGATCGAGACTACGCGGCTTGTGTAGCTCGGCATGCGGAATGACGAGTGTAGCTCGGTATGCGGATCGATCGGTCATGCGAGACGAATCGACCGATCGAGTCACAGATCGATCGGTCATCTGACGAGCGACCGATCGAGCTAACGTATCGATCGGTCATGCGAGCGAGCGATCGACGAGCACGCGATCGATCGATCATGCGAGCGACCGAATCGACGAGCCGATCGCGTATCGATCGGTCATGCGAGCGAAGCGACCGACGAGTCACAGATCGATCGGTCATGCGACGACCGACCGACGAGTGCGATCGATCGGTCATGCTGGCGACCGAAGCGACGAAGCGATGTAGCTTCGGCCACGCAGCGAAAGCGTGGACGAGCGATCTGCAGTGAGCTCGTCGAGCGAGCGGTTCAACCAATGGGCTAGGGCTCACGCCAGTCGACTGCGGGCGTGAGGTTGAGTGCGAGTGCAATATAGGACGCGATGTCACTTGGTTCTTCTATTCCTTGTTGACCTCACCGGTGTCCAAGAGGTGTGTTTGAGAAGTATTATGGGAGTTAGAATTGAATTAAATGGTATTGAATTATAGTGATTAAGGTCGGTCATAGTACATAGTGTGACCTAAGTGTCAATTGGGACAATTGGAGTTTTAATTGGAAATTGCTATAGAGGTTTCGATCGAATGAATAGGAATTGGTGATAGAGTATGAATTGAGGAAATTGACTGAATATTAGGATTGGATTAATTATCACGATCAATTGAATAAAGAGGCGAATCGGGCTTAAGAGTTCAAGATCGGGTTTTAGCACCGAAAATCGTGAACATGCATAGACGTCATTTCACCGAGACATATGCATCGCATCGTTAATTGAGCATTTAGTAATGGGACTATATTTTACTTTTTTTAGAGGCGTCGTTGGATCGTCGTTCTACAGACATTGCCGGAACTTCCAGGCAGTAGCTCGGAAGTTACAGGTGAGTAACCTAGTTGGTTTCTCAATCTCTTATGTGTTACGTGCTATGTATGTGAACTATCTGTGCTTTTGATTATGTGATTCGCATGAGATATGTATTAGTGAGAATTGTGAATGCATGCTAGGCATGAATAGGAATCAAGAATCGGCAGCCAGGATCGGAGCACATTCGATCTCGACCGAGCTATAAGCTCATTAAATGTGATAAGTAAAAAGGGATTAGTGTATACCCGAGGGCTCTCCTATCCCTAGTGCACGTGGGTCAGTAGTGTATACCCGAGGGCTCTCCTACCCCGAAAACGCGATTACGTGTGATGTGCCCGTAAATGGATAACTCGACGCCCAAATACAACACTAATAATGAATCGGAAATCATTGTGCATACAAATTGTGATTATGCTATGAATGTGATATGGCTAACCAGAAATGTGTGATTTTGATTGTATGAAATCTGATTTATGACATGTGTTGCCCCATGCACGCAATTTTGCGTAATGCATGAATGGGTAAACCATCAATGATGGTTACTCATTGAGTTTCGCAAACTCACCCAAATTGTGACTATTTTTCAGGACAGCGGTAGTGTGACTCTAGCTCCGGATTTTGAGATTTTTCCTGCTGTGTGTGTGCCGGCGAGAGGAGCATGGCCCATAGGTCGGTCATCTGGGGACCCTTGGGGTATTTTGGGGATGACCTAGATAGAGCCATTATCGCTTATTTTGGTCTTATCGCAGCTTGTAAATTATGATCGGATATTGTACTTAAGATTTATGAATGCATCGAGAAGTACTCTTTGGTCTTAAAATTAGCGATCATGCGATCTTATCGCTTTGATTATGTTGATGCCATGAGGTTTTATTAGAAGTTTATTGTCCGGTAGTGCAACCTCATCGTAGGGTATGTATCGGTATGACCTACGGCGATCGGTGTATACTTTACTGTAGTGGGGCGCTACATTGGTGGTATCGAGCATGGTTTGACATCTTTGGGCATAGTATATTTTAGGCTTGAATTGTGTGAGAAATGAAAGAAATTGATCGAATTGTGATTTTATTGTAGGTCATCCGCCTTTGGTGATCGTGTCGATCACTCGGTGACCAAGGATCGAGAGGAGCTAGTAGAGAGTCCTCTATGCCTAGGTTTGAGGAGCAGCTCCTGTGGTTCCCAGAAGGAACGAGGTATGATCGTCTGCGTGGGAAATTTGATTTTCTGGCGGCAAAGACCGACTCCCGCAGAGGCCGAGGGTTGGTTGGAGAGGACTGAGCGGGTCTTGGACTGATGGATTCGTCGCAGAGAGAGGTTTGACTATGCTGCTTTTTTGCTCCAGGTCCAGCCAGACGATGGTGGAAGATGCGTCGGGAGTTCCACCTGACCTGTGTTTTGACTTCATGACTTTTGAGAGCTTTTCGAGACAATTATACGCCCAGGGTTTATATGGAAATGAAGATGCAGGAGTTTTTGGATTTGAGCCAGGGGTCTATGGCAGTGGCCGACTATGAGGTCCGGTTTAATGAGTTGTCGGCGTATGCGTCTGTTCTGATTTCTTCTGAGGCAGATCGGTGCCGGAGATTTGAGGGAGGGCTGAATCTGGATATTCGTACCAGGTTAGCCCGATCTGACATGGGCACCTTTCAGGAGCCGAGGTCGTGGCGGCAAGATTAAGCGGCTTTGAGACAGAGCGAGTTGAGGTTGGTCGAGGATCTCGGAGTAAGAGATCCAAGATATAGCTGTGGTAGCTCGGGAGGAGCTTTAGCGACGTCGAGGCGAGCTCAGATTTCAGAGGTCCCAGTGCGATCTGGTTCGCCTGTAGAGGTACCTTTAGGCGATCGGCAGCAATGGCGATGGTCGAGGCTCCGCCACTTCCTCCTCTGTGTGAGTTTTGTGAGAGGAGGCATAGTGGGGAGGTTGGAGGTTCACCGGAGCTTGTTTGAGATGTGGCTCGATGGAGCACGATTCGACATTGTCCGAGATTGTGGGAGCTCGATCGCTTGAGTGGGAGAGCTGGTAGTAACTACGACTGCAGCAGAGCCGAGGTAAGGGACCTGGATTCAAAGGGAGGCGAGCTCGGAGAGGAACAAGAGATTCTTTATGGGATCGGAGAGTCGGGATAGTCGGTCAGCGATCATGGTCGTGTCTACGCCATGACCAGCAGGGAGGCCCAGACTCTCCAGATGTGGTTGCAGGTTTGCTTCGCTTCGATATTGAGGTGTATGCATTGATAGATCCGAGTCCACGATTCATTCATTGCACCTCATGTGGCATGTAGATTGCATGTGAGTAGAGATGCTTCATATGGATTGCAGTGAGTACACCTTTAGTAGTACCACCGCTTTAAGCGAGATTTGCGAGGATGCCCGATTCGGGTAGATTCAGTAGTATTGAGTGCAGATTTGATTGTGTTGCCCCTTCGAGAGATTGAGGTGATTTTGGGGATGGACTGGCTCACTGCCCATAGGGCGATTATGGATTGCTATACCAAGGAGGTTGTGTTAGAGTCTCCTGGTCAGCCGAGGGCTATTTTTCGAGGTGTTAGTCGTGCAAAGCCCGGCCAGGATGATTTCATTTCGAGTGCTCCGAGGTTGATGAGAGGTGGTCAGAGAGGCTATTTGGCTCACGTGGTGGATTCGAGAGTGCAGCAGAGTGATGCAGGATGTCCCTCGTGATCGTGGAGTTCCCGGATGTGTTTCAGGAGTTACCGGTTTGCCGCGGATCGGAGACGAGTTCGAGATTGACCTCGTTCAGTGCACCTCCCTATATCGATACCTCCGTATAGGATGGCACCGGTGGGCCGAGGGAGCTTAAACTCGATTCAGTGAGCTGCTGGATAAGGGATTTATCAGGGCGAGTGTGTCGCCATGGGAGCTCCGGATTATTTGTGAAGAAGAAGGACGGACTATGAGACTTTGCATCGATTATAGGCGCTCAATCGGGTTATCATTAAGAATAAGTACCCACCGCCAGATCGATGATCTCTTTGATCGATTGCAGGAGCTCAAATATTTACCAAGTTGGACTTGAGATCCGGTTATTATCGATTGAGGATCGCAGAGGCCGATGTGCCCAAGAGTGCGCTCGTAAGGTGTATGGGCATTATGAGTTTTTAGTGATGCCGTTCGGGTTGACTAATGCCCCTGACCCTTCATGGCCTTGATGAATAGGGTTTTTCAGCCATACCGGATCGGTTTGTGATAGTGTTCATTGGCGACATTTTGGTATATTCGAGGTCAGACAGAGCATGCAGCATCCGAGAGTTGTCTTTGCAAATTATGAGGATAGGCAATCAGATGCCAAATTCACTAAGTGTGAATTTTGGCTCGACGAGGTGGTTTTTAGGCCACATAGTATCCGGTGAGGGTATCGGTAGATCCTCACAAGATTGAGGCAATGAGGAGTTGGGAGATTCCGAGGCGATATGCGAAGCCGAGGAGTTTCTGATTAGCGAGATATTACCGAGGTTTGTCGAGGGTTTTCGTGATCTCCGCCTTTGACAAGACTTCGAGGAAGAGTGTGGCCTTGAGATGGACGTATGAGTGTCGTGAGTTTCGTTGAGTTGATACATCGGTTGACTACGGCACGGTGTTAACTTTGCCATCCGGATCGGGAGGTTTCGAGGTTTATAGTGATGCTTCACATTGGGTTTAGGCTGTGTCGATGCAAAGACGGAGAGTCATAGCCTATGCATCGAGATAGTTGAGAGCCCATGAGGTAATTATCCGTGCATGACTTGGAGTTAGCGGTGTGGTGTTTGCTCAAGATCCGGAGACATTATCTCGTATGGGAGACGTTTGGATCTTCACCGACCATAAGAGCTTGAGGTACTTGTTGGTCGTCACGGAGCTGAATCGAAGCGAAGGAGATGGTTAGAGCTGCTTAAGGATTACGATCGCCTTATCGTACCACCACCGGAAGGCCAATGTGGTGGTGATGCATTGAGTAGGAGATCGCATGGTAGTGCAGCCAGATTCAGGTTTCGAGGTTGCCATGCTTAGTTCAGTTGAGAGCACTTAATGTGCAGATAGATTTGAGTCGGGATGGAGCTTTGATTGCGACTCTGAGGCTGAGGCCAGTATTGCATGATCGGATCAGGAGGGTGCAGGATCAGGATCCAGCTTTGGTCAGATTGATTGTGAGTCGTCGATCAGATGGCGATCGAGTTCGGTGAGGATGATACTTTATGGATGGGCGGCGATTGTGTGTTCCTCGATGGAGGATCTGAGGCGTGAGATTTTAGAGGCTCATTTGGCCGCTTATGCCATGCATCCGGGGTCACCAAGATGTATCGTACTCTTAAGTTGCATTTCGGTGGCGGTATGAAGAGACATGTGGCGGAGTATGTTTCTGGTGTTTGACGTACAAGCGAGTTAAGGCCGAGCACCGTGCCCCGCTTGGAGATCAGATTCGTTGCCCATTCCGGTGGAAATGGGAACGACACGATGGATTTTATCATGGGTTGCCGGGACGCCGAGGCGAGTGATGCTATCTCTGGTCATAGTGGACCGATTGACTAAATCGGCCACTTCTTGCCATGAGGGAGAGTAATACCCTTGATCAGTTGGCCCGAAGTATATAGCGAGATAGTTCGACTGCATGGGGTTCCGCCGATAGTGTCGATAGGGATCCCGTGTTTACTGAGATTCTGAGGAGTCTGCAGTCACTATGGGGACCAGATTGAACTTCAAGACATTGCTTCATCCTCGCATGGATGGGCGAGTGAGAGGACTATTCAGATCGTTGAGGATATGTTGAGAGCTCGTGTGTTGGAGTTCGTGAGGTGCATGGGATCAGATTTGCCTCTGGTAGAGTTTGCTTATAATAATCGCATGCAGAGTAGCATCGGTATGGCACCCACGAGGCATTATATGGACGTCCGCAGATCCCTCTTTACCGGGATGAAGAAGGTGTGAGGATGTTGAGGTCCCGAGCTGATCCAGATACGGCTGATAAGGTGCAGTTGATTCGAGTCGCATCAAGGCGCTCGGGATAGGCGTAAGAGTTATGCGGATCAAGATCGGCGAGAGATGGAGTATCTTTGTGGGTGATAGAGTGTTCTCGAGTGTCTCCGTGGAGAGGAGTTCTCGATTTGGCCGTAAGGGCAAGTTGAGTCCTCAGATATCGGTCCATATAAGATTATCGAGCGATTGGACCGTTGGCTTATAGGTTGGCCTTCTTGAGTGAGATGTCGCAGCTTCATGATGTGTTCCATGTGAGCATACTCGGAGATACCGATCGGATCCGACTCATGTGATTCCGCCCGTGAGATTGAGATAGCCAAGGATCTCAATTATATTGAGGAGCCGGTGCATTATTGGATCGTGGGTTAAACAAATGAGGTCCCGAAGTTATTCCATTGGTGAAAGTCCTTTGGAAGAACCATTCTCATAAGGAGGCGACTTGGGAGACTGAAGAGCACATGAGGAGGCAGTATCCTCACTTGTTCGATCAGTCAGGTAAGAAAATTTCGGGACGAAATTTTGTTAGGAGGGGAGAATTGTAACATCCCGTTTCTGCGAGCAGGGGTATTTTGGTAATTATGGGTTAGACTGATAGACTGCACTGCATTCACTGATTGAATATGTTATTGGCCTCTAATTATAGAGGAATTGATTTCTTACATATGCATTTATTTATAGTACATGCATTCATGATTTTCCGGCATTTCAATTGTGACTAAGAACTGATTGGATTGTGAACCGACTGGACTGACTGAATCGTGTTTAATTGAGGAATTCAGAGTTATTGGGTTCAAGTGAATGATTTAGAGTAGTTTATGAGTGATTGGTAATTTATAGTGGCTTATAGGAAATTTCCGAGAAATTCGAGAGATAATGCCCGGACCGGAAATTTTAGAGTGACAGATTAAATGACTGTATAGTACTGGAAGAATGGTCTTAGGGCAATGGAAAATAATTATGTTGAGCCATTGAAATTTAGAGATTGGAATCTGGACTGATATAGAGACCCAGGTCTATAAATAGTTAGGGTTTAGCAATTTTGGGGAAAAATCGAAGAAGGCATTGGCGAGTTCCCCTCTTCCCCTCTACGGCGTTCTTGATTTCCTCCCATTGGTGAGGATTTCTTGATTTTCTTTAATGGGTTCTCTTCATTGATGTTAGTCTAACATGTTATAATGGTTGTTAAAGGTTGGAAGGTTTGATATTGGTAGATCGGAGGATTTGAAGGATTTCTGGGTTTACGCGATCTTGAGAGATTTGTGGATTTGAGCTTTGATTGGTAAGTTTTAATGAATTTAATGTTATTATTAATGGTTTCTATTGTTTTTATGGCATTTATTATGTTTGATTGGGTATTGGGAGTGTTTCTGGATGGGTTTTGTTTTGGTGTTGTCGTGGCTGTGTAAAGGATCGAAGAGTGGATTTGTGGAAGTTTTGATGATTGTATATGTTAAGGTTTCCGATGATGAAATTGTTTGATTTAGGTGTATTGAATTGTTTGAGAGTTGTTGAAAGAGGAAAGATTGGAATTGAGAGTTATAGAGTCGGAAAGATGGGAATACCGGATCGTGTGTTTAAAAGATGTGTTGGGGAAGAAGGAGAGTCAGTATGTAGATTGGATTTTAGATCGAGACTACGCGGCTTTGGTAGCTCGCATGCAGACGAGCAGAGTGTAGCTTCGAGATGCGGATCGATCGGTCATGCGAGCGAATCGATCGACGAGTCATGTCGATCGATCGGTCATCGAGCGACCGACCGACGAAGTAACAGATCGATCGGTCATCTGAGCGACCGACCGACGAGCTCACAGATCGATCGGTCATCGCGGCGATCGACCGACGAGTCAGCGATCGATCGGTCATGCGGGCGTCGAGCGAGCGATTTAGCAGATGTGTAGCTCGCCCGCAGCGAGCCGTGGACTAGCGATCTGCGTAGCTCGTCAAAGCGAGCGAGGTTCACCCATGGGCTAGGCTCACGCCTGTGTCGACTGCGGGCATGAGGTTGAAAGTGCAATCAAGGACGCGATGTCACTTGGTTCTTCTGTTCTTGTTGACCTCATACAGTGTCCAAAGAGGTGTGTTTGAGAAGTATTATGGGAGTTAGAATTGAATTAAATGGTATTGAATTATAGTGATTAAGGTCGGTCATAGTACATAGTGTGACCTAAGTGTCAATTGGGACAATTGAGTTTTAATTGGAAATTGCTATAGAGGTTTCAATCGAATGAATAGGAATTGGTGATAGAGAGTATGAATTGAGGAAATTGATCAATATTAGGATTGGATTAATTATCGCCGATCAATTGAATAAAGAGGCGTAATTGAGCTTAAGAGTTCAAGATTGGGTTTTAGCACCGAAAATCGTGAACATGCATAGTACGTCATTTCACCGAGACATATGCATTATTGCATCGTTAATCGAGCATTTAGTAATGGGACTATATTTTACTGTTTTAGGCGTCGTTGGATCGTCGTTTCACGGACATTGCCTAACTTCCAGCGAGAGTTCTGGAGTTACGGTGAGTAACCTAGTTGGTTTCTCAATCTCTTATGTTTACGTGCTATGTATGTGAACTATCTGTGCTTTTGATTATGTGATTCGCATGAGATATGTATTAGTGAGAATTGTGAATGCATCGCTAGGCATGAATAGGAATCAAGAATCGATTGTGGATGGAGCACATTCTCGATCCGACCGAGCTATAAGCTCATTAAATGTGATAAGTGAAAAGGGATTAGTGTATACCCGAGGGCTCTCCTATCCCTAGGTGTGCGTGGGTGAAGTGTATACCCAGAGGGCTCTCCTCACCCCGAAAATGCGATTACGTGTGATGTGCCCGTAAATGGGATAACTCGACGCCCAAATACAACACTAATAATGAACTGGAAATCATTGTGCATACAACTGTGATTATGCTATGAATGTGATATGGCCTAATCAGAAATGTGTGATTTTGATTGTATGAAATCTGATTTATGACATGTGTTGCCCTGCACGCAATTTTATGTAATGCATGAATTGGGTAAACCATCAATGATGGTTACTCATCGAGTTTCGCAAACTCACCCAAATTGCGCACTATTTTTCGTGACAGCGGTAGTGTGACTCTAGCTCCGGATTTTGAGATTTTTCCCATTGTGTGTGTTTACGAGAGGAGCATGGCCCATGTGTCGGTCACCGGGGACCCTTGGGGTATTTTGGGGATGACCTAGATAGGAGCCATTATCGTTTATTTTGGTCTTATGCATTGTAAATTATGATCGGATATTGTACTTAAGATTTATGAATGCATCGAGAAGTACTCTTTGGTCTTAAAATTAGCGATTGCGATGATTCTTCGCTTTTGATTATGTTGATGCCATGAGGTTTTATTAGAAGCGATTGTCTGGTAGTGTAACCTCATCGTAGGGTATGTATCGGTATGACCTACGGGCGTATCGGTGTATACTCTACGGTAAGGGGGCGCTACAAGTTTCTTGATGTAAACCTTTACCACTTGAAAGTTCACCATTTTTCAGTCCTTCAACAATCTTACTAAATTGCTTCTCATGAAGAAGATCTATTCTTTTATAAGAACCTCCAACTGTATTTGATAAGCTTAAGATTGTGTTAAACAACAAAGCAACATGTATATGATTCTTGGTCACCGCTACAAGTGCTAATTGCAATTAGTTAGAGAAACAATGAACATAGTGAGCTGAATTATTTTCTTTTAAAATCAAAGTCTTCAAACCATTAATTGCTCCTTGCATATTGCTAGCTCCATCGTAGCCTTGCTCACGTAAAGATGATATACTCAATCCATGCTTTGAAAACAATTTATCTATTGCAAACTTTAGTGATAAAGAGGTGGTATCACTAATATGAATAATACCAATAAATCGCTCAAGCACCCATCCTTTTGCATTCACATAACGTAAAACAATAGCCAATTTTTCTTTGATTGAGATATCACGAGACTCATCAATAATGATAGAAAATAACCCATATTGAAGATCATTAATAATGACATTGGAGTTTTCAATTGCAGCAGCTTTGACAATATCCTTTTGTATGTCAGGAGCAATGACTTTGAGATTTCTCGGGCATTATTTAAAACAACATTGTTGATAGCTTTATTATGGTCAGCTAAGAATTGTAAAATTTGAAGAAAAGTACCATCACTAAAAGCCAATTCTTGACGTAAAAAGAATCAAACACGATCCATCGATGCAAAGGAGTCAGTACAATAGTCCTTTAAAGGTTGGTTGGATTGATTAGCATAAGCAACTTGAATATGTTGTTTTTGATTCATCAAATCTTGACATTTCTTCCAAGCTATATTGTGAGCTATTAGGACCTCCTACATGAATATGAAATCTGTCCTTTTCTTCTAATTGTTAAATCCATCAGTAACAAAAGTATTACTACTTGCTTGACTTCCAATATCCGGCTTAAAAAGATAGCAATATAAGCAAAAAGCTGCATCTTTTGTAACACTATACTCTAACTAATTGACGTATTCTTAAAATTAAGATGGAACAAATCTAAGATAAATATTTCCAAGTTTTCTTTGTGGAAAATCATGCTCAAAAGATTGACATGGACCATTTTGCAAATAAGCTCTTTGTATTCTATCACGGTCATTAAGATGATAATCTGAAATTTTTTTCACAATCTTGGATCAGACTGAAGATCATCTAAATTGACTTCTAAATGACAATGCTTCAAAGGGTTAAGGCTAGAATCCTTATTTGTAAGAGGCCTTTTGAGAAATTTGTTTATAACTGAAATTAAAGTTAAGTAATTAGAGACGATATCATGATATACAAATAAAATATGTACATAAGAACGTGAAGAAAGAATAATGTTGTAAGAAAAAAAAGTTTGTTTAAGAACCAATAACCGCATTATTATCAAAAGAAAAAAAGCTACATTTGGTAATCCATCATTGTTTTCAATTAATTATAAATTTCATATTTGGTATTTCTACCCTTTTTTTTTTTCCTTAAACACTCATTGTCTTATTGCCCATTCATTAGTTCAAAAAAATTGTTATTTGCTCTCTTTTCCTTTTGTCTCTAAATTGGTGAGAATCATTGAATTTCTCCTTATGTGTTTTGAATTACTAAATTTCTTCTTTCTTTCTTTTGATTATTTTACTAGTTAGTAAAGAAAATCTACAAATGCTACAATGACTCAATAAGTTTCACATACCCACATAAAAAGATATTATAAAAGCATCATATGGGGACAAATTGAATACAAAATGAACAAAAATTATCTATTTACAAAACAATTAACTAATCAAAACTATTTGAATAACACTTTTCACATATGCAAAATATGAAATACACAAACAAAAGTAAAATTTTCATATATATATATATATAAAGAAAAAACAATTAACTAAATATTGAAAAGAATTGAAGGAATCAATTAACTTATTATTGAAATGCATAATTTATGATAAATGTTGGTAATTACTTGTTACTTTGATGGCCATAACTCAAAGACTGCAACTTGGAGAAGATGAAAGCTTTGGGTATGGTTCTCGTGGAGTTAGGTGAAGAAGAAACCAAAGAGATAAAAAGTAGTGTGCTGAAGAAGCCAAAAGGGTAAAAAACAATATCAATAAAAAAGTTAATTAAGCGTGTAGTTTTTATCTCTTTAATTGTAGGCTTTCATTTAAAAGGTTATGGACCTAAATAATAGTAATCTTAATAAAAATAGATGGGCTGATATTTTTATTTTTTATTTGATATCTTAATATATCTAAAATTATTATTATTAATTTTTTTGTCACCAATTAAATTAATTGGGGCAAATTTTTATTTTTTTATGAGATCAAAACTTAAAATAATAATATTTTTATATGAAAATTTTGGAGGTAGTCGGGACAAATGCCCCTACTTGCCCCCAATGTGCATTCACCCCTGTTTGCATACGAGGACCACACATTTTCTGTTACAAGTGTACTGTAACACTGTTATAATAGCCACACCCATAGCACGTTGGCTCAATGGTAAGAGGCAAGCATTTAAACGCTACAAAACCATGAGGTCGCATGTTCAATTCGCGAACAAAGCGGACAATATTGATTAAGGTTGGATGCCGCGGTATAACCCGCAAACACCCGTCGTGGTATAACCCGCAAACACACGCTGGGTGGGAAATGTTAGCTCAGATGTGGGGGGTGGGGTCCAACATTTTCACCCCTTTAGAGCTTGTTTTGGTTTTTCCATCCTTCATAAGACATGTAGATTATCTTTTCCCCTTTCCGATGAGGTATCATTTGCAATTATTGGAGTTAGGAATAAAAAGATATGAGTTTGGGAATGTTGATGCCATCGCTCATTAAGCTAAATTATCGCTCCATTGATTTTCACTTAGGCTGAAACTTTGAGAGAGTTTTTACCCCTTTAAATGATTGAAATGATTTTTATTTCCTTCATGAAACTTGTAGGTAATCTTCTTATCTTTCCAATGAGGTAAAATGCGTCATTTTTAGACTTATGTGCCAAAGATATGAATTCTCAAATTCTTGGTATTGTGTAGGGAAATTGACATTTTTAGTGGCAGCAACTTTAAAGCAAATTTTAACCCTCTTAATGACTAAAGTAGTTTTTAAATCCTTCTAAGAAGTAGTAGAGCTTCCTTTTATCTTTTTATTGACACTAAATTTATGAAATTTCGATTTCGGGGTGAAAAGTTATTAAAGTTTAAAGTTAGATAAGTTTTCATTAGTTTTAAGAGTCAATTTTCAATTTGGAGAAATTAAACCCTGCTTCCTATTTTATTCGCTTATCCTCTGTTTGACCTCCGATTTTCATGATTTTCAAGCGTTGATTTGAAATTTTTTAAACCCCTTTTTAGTAAAATGAGAGTGACAGGTTTTGGTCGGACTTTACGAATGGTATTAAAGAGAGTCAATTACATGATGGTTTTGAATGTAATTTCGTTTTCGGGGGATTTTGTGAGCTATAGAGATCCGATTGAGGCGATTTTTGATTCTAATTGATCGAGAGATATGAAATTTCATTTTAGCTTAGGATTAGGATTTAGTTATGGGCCCTAAGTAGAGAAATTTTATTGGGTGATAATTAGGGTGAACTTATCACGCTTTTGTTGGATGACGTTAAAATAAGTTCGATTTGAGGTTTCTTTCGTGGTGAGGAATTCTTCCCTCGTGAGATGCGCTCTAGATATCACGTGGGGCGCCGATTATGACTCATCGGGGAGGGGTTCCAACAGAAAACCTCCCAAAGGTTCTCATCCAAAATTGCCAAATGAACAATGAATCGACCTAAGTCTAATTCCCATAACTTTTTACTCCTAACTCGAAATAAGGCAAGGAATACCTCAATAGAAAGAAGAAATGATTATCTACAAGTTTCATGAAGGGAGCAAAAATCGATTTAATCATTTAAAGGGTTAAAAACCCTCTCAAAGTTACCGCCTGTATAAATCCAATAAAACAATAACTCAATTCAAATGAATAGTAACTGTCATCTTCTCAACCTCATAACTTCTTTATCCTAAGTCTAAATTTGACCAATTATACCTCATTTTAAAGATATAAAGACAATCTATCATTTAATGACATGGCTTTAAAAGCACAAGGGGTTGTCGTTTTTTTTAAGAGTGAAACACGATGATGAGAAGAAATAAGAGAGAAAATGAAGGAGAATTGCCGTGGAGAAGAAAGAAGAAGAAAAGCTTGGAGATTTCGAAAATTTTGGAGTTTCAAGAAGGATTTTGATGTTGATTCAAGAGAAAGAAAGGTGAGAAATGAAGAGAGCTTCCTTTCAAGCCATGAAAATTCGAATTTGGAGAAGAAAAGAGGTAAGAGAAAATTTTCAACTTTGTGTTTTTGATGAAATTTTAGTTTAGAAAAAAGTTTCAGCTCGAAATTCTAAATCATCTAGCTTCTATGGCTTTTTCTAAAACATATATGTTTATAGTCAACGAATTTCGGGCTCAAAATGGCTCCTCTTAGACATGGACTTGTTTTTCTAGATTGACATGGATTTTTTCATTTTAAAATTGTTGGACAATTTTGTCATTTCTCGTAAAATTGGACAACCATTAATTGCATTTTTTGATTTTTTTAATAACTTATATGTTAAGTTACGTAATTTGATTCAGATAAAGATAATAAAGTGGCCCAATAAATGATCTAAATCAATAAGTTGAAGTTCAAGTAAAAAATGGATCACAATTAGTGTGGATCGGACCAATATTGGCCTTGTAATGGAGAAGTCCGATATAGAAGCTATATATAAAGATTAAAGCCTTTTGCAGTTGCTCATATAATCAATCGTAAGCATAAGGATTCTCTGACCTGTTAAGAGAACTTATGGAGACTGAAATTGGGTATTTCTGCATTTATTTGTTTCTTTTCCTTTCACATTCGTACATATTACACGTGATATCAGAGAGGTGACTTGATCAAGTGGTTAAAAATGAAGATTTTTCATATTTCTCTTCATATTTTTTTTGAAGATTTAACTTTAGTTTCTCAGTTGTTTCTTGCTTTTTACTGCATAAAAGTAATATATATGTGTATAGCCTTCGAAAAACGGGGTGCAAACGAGCCTGGGAGAGAGAAAAACCAGCTTGAAACTCGCTAAAAATTGCCATTTTCTGGCAGATCCGATGGCACACAATACCACCCCTCGGAACTGTACGTCTGGCACGTGCGACACACGTGCCAGCCATGGGTCAACACGTGGGTGAACCGTATCAAGCCACGTGTTGAAGCATACAACTCACGCGCCATCAGAAGCGGGTGTGGGCGCACATCTGGTGCTTGCTGAGCACACACCATTCACTATTGAGCCACGTTGTTGGGTGGCACGTGTGTCTCAATCATAACTGACGTCATGTTGGCGTCAACGGATGACGTCAGCGCTATAGTTAGCTAACATCATGCTGACGTCAGCCGTATGGATTTTTCTATATTGTAAAAAAAAACAAAAAAAAATAAATTTCCCATAAGGGTGCTCTGGGGTGTTTTGGGTCAGTTTTCGGATCCAGAAAATTCATAAAGTGAGCTTTTCCATTTTTCTAGATTTATTACATTAGTAATAAATTAAAGTTTAACTCCAGAAAAAGAATTAAACTATTTTGAATCCGATTTTGAGTGAATTTTCATGCTTCAAACATCACATGAAGGAGAAACTTCAAGTTTTTATGTCTTGGGTCTGATGTTCAGTGTTTGAGATTGCATGATAGTCGTTTGAAAAAGGAATTGAGACATTTTGAAGCCATTTTTGATTGAATTTTCGTGCAACAAACTTGCCATAAGGGAGATACATGCGGTTCTTATGTCTTGGGTGGTCAGTTCAGTGTTTGGTGATATACGATAGTCACTCTACTGAGATTTTTCTTTTATAAAAGTCTCAAATGAAGTTTTCAGATAATGTCTTCATCACGAGTGTGTGACAATGAGATTATACGTTAAGTTTTTTGCATTTATTGATGTTACACTGTCACATACCATATGTCCATAAAGAATATGAGGATAACATAAAGATGTATCCCTTGTATTTGTGGACTTTTTGAATACTGATGAGGATGTAGTCACCAAAGTGACATTTCAAATCAGTATTTTAAATTATTTCGCTTACATGTTTGTAGATGTCTCTAATTTTATATTTGGTTATTTTGCTCAAAGGTGTTGGTCTTAAATAATATTTTGAGATGTGCATAAACGCATTAGATGTAGGAAATCTATTGCTCAAGTGATCTATTCACCCAAAGGCGATGATGTCATAAGAATTGATAATTTGTACTCTGATCGCTTTTATGCAGAGGACTAGTCACATATATTATGTATTCAACCTAAAGATGTTTCATAATATGTATGATCGGACTTTTAGTAAAGATACTTTTCATTGTCTTTGAGTATCGTTGTTATCCTACATTTGTGCTGTTTGAAATATTGTTATTCTATAGTAACCTTTTCAATCAATAAAATCAGTGTCACTAATGAAACCCTGACTGGTTTCAATACAAAGATGTGGACAGAGGATTTATTGATGCTATGGAGATAGTTGAGGTTGATATGATCATACGGACGAATAGGCCATCTCCACCTACATCCATATGCTCAAGAGTTCATAAAACAACCTATAAAACCTGTTATCGGCCTAATAGATTATATTTAATGACCATTAAGAGATCCATACTTAACCATCTACTAAGTGGACTTTTGGACACAGACATAACAAAGGAGTTTCTTGATAATGTCTCCTAAAGGTACACAGTATCACCTAATGTTGAGACAAGTACCTTGATGAAAGAATTATTCTACATGAGATATATAGGAGAAAGGGAAGTGATGGAGTACATATCGAGAATAATTCATCTTCACAATAGATTGAAGATGTTGAATATTCCTCTTCCTATTATCTTCATTGTTTACCAGACTCTGAACACACTCCCTTCAAAGTTTAGTAATCTAGTGATGACATATTATTCACAAGATAAGGAATGGGACTTCAATGCTTTGACAACCCATTACGCTGCTAAGTTGAGAAACTCAAGTTTGCTACTCCTACAGCCCTCAAGCAACTAAAGGAAGACAAAGATGAAACCTGCTAAGATCAAAGGTAAAAGTTCAAATCTTCTCAACATGCGATGTTGGTCAATCAAGTGTTGGTAAAAGGTTCTCATGACATAAAGAAACCAATAATATAAGGTTTAAAAGGAAAGACCGAGATAATCAAAGTTACTTAGCTTATCAATTTATGAATCTAATTTGCAATAGTCGATAAGTATTTTGGGCTATATAAGGAACATCTAATCAAGGTGTTTCTCAATGTAGTGGTTCATATCTAAGATAAAGCCAAATAAAAGGAAGGAGAAAATGATAATTGACAAAGAATGAAGAAGTAGAAGTAAAATCTATGTGGAATGTATGAACCGAACCTCGTTGTAAGGTTCATTTGAGTTTTACATGACACATTTTATATATGATCTTTTGATCAATTTTAGACAAAGAGGGTTTATGTTTCTGTTGTATGGTTGTCATCTAATGCAAAATTTAATGGTACATCTTTCTTATTATATGGTTTGTATAAAATGTGTCTTATTTGAAATTAGATATATGCTTCTTCGTCTCTTATCAAACAAGTTATGAAATGAAGAACCCTGATGAATGAGAAGTCATACATAGTATGATATAAAAGTTTAAGTCACATTGCCAGAGCTAAGGTTGAGAGATTGATCAAGGAAATCATTTCTCAATTCTAGATTATGATGATATGGGAATATGTGTTGTGATGCCCTGATACCCCCTGTGAGGATACGGGGGCACCACGCAGACAACAAAACATATATACAGAACCGAGACAAATCCAAGCGAGACGGAGCATTTCATACATGCATTTTCAGAATCTCAAATCAGCCATACAGTACTTAACATATCATTCATATTGTGTCTATCATATTACACACCATAAATTCAAAGACCAACATGTATTAAGGTTATTGCAAACCTTCAAACAAACTGAAAAGTCATACACATCAAATACAAGCCCAAAACTCAAACCAAATATTTTAAATTATTTTTAGAACAACACTTAGACTTCCTTGGCCATTGTTGTTGTCTCGTCCCAATCTTTATAAACGTCGCTCAAAACCTACACGGAGCAAATCCACCGTGCTAAGTATATAGTTTAGTGAGTAATAACTAAACTATGCATAAGTGACAACTCATCATACGGATTCATATAACAACATAAGCATGCATTAAAAGATTGCCTAACATTAAATCATACATAATGCATTTCAGAACAGATTTGTATACTTATCAGAACTAAATATCACAAGAGGGTATAAAACCTTCAGAATCAGAATACAATTTTTATTTATGCTAGAATCAAGCATATATCATATTACAAAATTAGAGGACTGCAAATCCATTTACAGAGGCGAGTAACGGGACTTATACAGGAGAGACCGAAGTCTCGACACCAAAGTGTCAAAGGAGCAGCTGCAGATCCTTCTAAGCATGCCTATTTACCCACAACTAGGACTCAACAGTTTTAAAACAAAACAAGGTCATTTTAGACATTTCATGTGCAAAGCAAGTAGTCAATCATATTCACATGCAAGTAGAATTTCCAATGATATAAACATGCATCAAACACTTCGGAAAATCATTGTCCAGAATTCCGAACACAATCAGCGTAAATCAAATTCAACAAGCAGAACAAAGTAAGGTAAATAACACTTCAATATCAAATTCATCAATCAATACCTCGGACCTTCAGGTCCTAATCGACACAATTCAAATATACATTTCAATATCAATTTCAATTCAGTAAATTAAGGTGAGACCATCTTAGGTTACTCACAAAAGTTATCATCTAAATTACTTACAAAAGCTCCCTGTTTGCTTATTGCCTCGAAGTCCCGGCAATATCTGGAATCGGTCGCTCTAAGGGTTCCTCTAAAATATTCAATACAAACATATATTACTATTGTGCACAATTAGGAATTCAATTATGCACATTCATGTATACTGAATATGTATGATGCATGTTCATTTCCAAAATCCTGGTTTCTTATCCTTAATTTTATCACATTATCGATCATGTGAAATCATACTCAATCCAGATTTATTTCACAATCCACTTTCGGGTCCACTTTGCTCAATTATTCTCATCAGGAAGGTGAGGTGATTAGGTAATACTTTCTTCTTGAAAGTTTTCCCTCTTTGTCTTAGGTTTCCAGTGATACCAATTTCATCCAATTTGGTTTAGTATTCAATGAGTTATGCTCAAAATACCACAGACTGTGTACATTTGAAAATTTGACTAATGCATGATCATGCCTCCAAGTTTTACACCTCATAACTCTCAATTACGATATCCAAAAATTACAACTTTATACCAATTTAAAGCTAAGATAATAAGGTTCAACTTTGGTGAAGAACTTTAGTCTAATTCAGCCTACATCAATACAGTTTATTCAAAAACCACAGGATATGATTTCTGCCCCTGGGTGTGCTACAACCTAAGCCAAGACTCAATTTCATGCCAAATTTTGAAAATCTTAGAGACAGAATTAGAATTCGACTTCTTGAATAAAGTTATAGAAATATGTCTTTAGTTTAATATGAATCAAGAACCAACTCATTTGAAGATTCACAGTTCAATTTATAATCTAAATACCAAAGCAAGTTCAGTGAAAACACTTCATTTCTTCCAGCTTTTCCACAAAACAGACTTTCGGGTCAATGTTACACTATCATTTTTACAATGACAATGAAGAATTTAGGCCAAACATTCTTCTAAAAATTTGTTCCTTTATGTATTAATTTTCTATTGACACCAATTTTATGCAATTTGGTTCAGTATTTTGAAAATTATCCCCAAATGACTACAGACTATTCACAAATTGTGGCAGATTCTAGATACTCAACTTCAAGCCAACTTTTGACATACTTAGTGACAGAAATCAAATTCGACACCTTCATTAAAGTTGTAGATATAAGTTTCTATTTTAATAATAATTTAAATTAATCCAATTTAGATACCTATAGAGCAAGATATAGGTAAAATACCAAAACCTGTCCAGTAGAACTACTCATCCGAACTAGTTTCTTGCATCAATGAAGTAATAATACATAGAATCACAAGACCTATTTATTAATGAGATAACTTACAAAGCTTCCAAAGGTTGATACTCCAAACACCAGCAAAAGTCCAGAAGTTAGAGAGGAGATAGGAGGCTTCGTGGAAGAAAAAAGCAAGGTGAATAAAAAGAGCAAAACAGAAAAGTTTCCAGCAGAAACTTGCTTCGTCACCACCTAGGTGTCACTAACTCCATAAGGCATGTGTCTTCTTGCATGCGTCACACATGTCCTGTACTTAAGCTACCATTTGTCACACTTCCATTAAACCATGTTTCACTCAATGAATGCTGTCAAATGCCACAATTTTATTAGGTCACTTGTCACTTTATTAACTATGTCATTTGTCAATGTATCAATTATGCCAAATGTCACTAACTCATAGGCTTAATCATTGAAATTTTCATATACCAATTTATCTTGCCACTTGAAAGCTTTCCTGCTATAAATATGCATTTAAATACTTCAATTCTCTAATGGTATCAATTAATTCCAATTTATTCACTATAATCCACTTGATCAAAAATTCAAGTCATAAGTCTTTCATATTCTAACTCCTATCACACATGTAATTTCATAAACGTGTATTATTTCAACTAGGGTATATTTTGGGGCCTTACAACTCTCTCCCCCTTGAAAGAATTTTGTTCTCGAAATTCATTCCTGTTAAAATAGTTGAGGATACTGAGCTTTCATGGTTTCTTCAAGTTCCCATGTTGTTTCCTCAAGTCCATGATGTTGCCAGAGTACTTTTACCAAAGGCACTGATTTGTTCCTGAGTTGTTTAACTTCTCTGGCTAAGATAGAAACCGACCCTTCTTCATACGACAAATCCGGTTGTACTTGAATTTCTTGCAATCGAATATTATGTGTCACATCAGACTGATATCTTTTTAGCATAGAAACATGAAACACATCATGTAACCTGACTAATTCTTCAGGAAGAGCCAGCTGATAAGCTACTAGTCCAATTCTTTTCAGAATTTTATAAGGACTGATGAATCGATGACTAAGCTTACCCTTCTTTCCAAACCGAAGTATGCGTTTTCATGGTGACACTTTCAAAAACACCTTATCACCCACTTGATACTCAATATCTTTCCTTTTTTGATCAACATAAGACTTTTGCCTATCACTGGCAGCTTTTAATCTTTGTTGAATAATCTGAATCTTTTCTTCAGTATCTTTCACAATTTCTGGCCCGATGATCTTGTTTTCACTTAACTCCGCCAAACATACCGGAGTTCTATACTTCCTACCATACAACGCTTCATAAGGTGTCATGCCAATGCTCTACCGATAATCATATCAGTAAGCAAACTCCATTAAAGTCAGATAATTATAACACACAATCCCACAATATATCTTCCAATATCTGTATAACTCGTTCAGATTGTCCATCTATCTGAGGATGGAAAGCAAGATTAAACTTAACTCCGAGTTCTCGAGCCTTCAGAACTTTTCCGTAATCTCGGTTAAATCGAGGATCCCGATCTGAAATGATAGATAACTGTATCTACGCAGCCTCACTATCTCATTCACTTATAAATCTGCAAGCCTATCTAAAGAATAGTCAGGACGAATAGGTAGAAAATGAGCAGATTTGGTAAACTTATCTACAATAACCCATACTGCATCATGTTTCCTTTGAGTGAGAGGAAGTCCAGTGACAAAGTTCATAGTAATGTTATCCCATTTTCACTGAGGAATAGAAATAGGGTGTAACAAACCAGATGGAACCTGGTTCTCAGCTTTAACCTGCTGGCATGCTAGATATTTTGCTACATAATCCACAACATCCTCGTTTACACCGACCACCGTAATACTACTTGATCCTCGATACATCTTGTTTCCACCGGATGCATAGTAAATACTATATTATAAACCTCAAACAATGCCTTCTTCTTCAATTCATCATTAGTTGGCACACACAACCGATCCTTATAATACAATTCACTATCACCTTACATAGAAAAATCAGACTGTTTACCTTCCTGAGTAGCCAAGATAAGTTGTTGTAACTTATCATCAACTCTTTGAGCATTATAAATCTCCTGTCTCAAAGTAGGCCTTGTTTTCAATTGAGCCATCAAAGCTCCATCAAATCCCAGTTTTCATCCATTTTGCTTAAGTGATAATGCTAAGATGGTCTTTCGACTCAAGGCATCAACTACAACATTAGCCTTACCCGGATGGTAGTCCACAATACAATCATAGTCTTTAAATAATTCCAACCAACGTCGTTGTTTCAGATTAAGTTCCTTCTGGGTATGCAGATACTTCAGACTCTTATGATTTGTGAAAATTCTACACCTTTCACCATACAAGTAGTGCCGCCAAATTTTTAAGGCAAACATTACTATTGTAAGTTCCAGATCATGAGTAGGGTAGTTCTGTTAATAAGTCTTTAGTTGCCTAGAGGCATAAGCAACTATTTTTCCATCCTGCATCAAAACACAACCTAAACCTGTTCCAGATGCATCACTAAACAAAACATACTCCTTACCAGAAATAGGTTGGACCAATACAGGAGCTTCAGTAAACATACTCCTCAGCTGATCAAAGCTAGCATCTATCAGACCATTCGTACTTCACTCCCTTTCATAACAGTTTAGTTAAAGGGGATGCTATCACTGAGAACTCCTTAACAAATCGATGATAATAACTAGCCAGACCTAAAAAGCTTCTCACTTCTATCACATTCCATGGTGACTTCCAATTAACAATCAACTCTATCTTGCTAGGATCAACTCTAATTCCTTCGGAAGAGACAACATGCCCCCAAAATGATATCTCTTGAAGCCAGAAATCACACTTACTCGACTTAGCATACAACTGTCTTTCTCTCAGGGTCTGTAACACAATTCGGAGATGCTCACTATGATCCTGTTCATTCCTACAATAAACCAGGATATCATCAATAAACACCACAACAAACTAGTCCAAATAAGTCCTGAACACTCTATTCATTAGATTCATAAATGTTGCTGGAGTATTAGTTAACCCGAATGGCATTACTAGGAATTCATAATGTCCATAACGGGTCCTAAATGCGCCTTCGTACATCTACATCCTTTATTTAAAGTCGATAATATCCCGATCTCGATCTATCTTCAAAACACCTCGCATCTTTCAACTGATCAAATAGATCGTTAATCCTTGGCAATGAATACCTATTCTTCACTGTGACTCTATTTAACTGCCTGTAATCGATGCACATTCACAGTGTGCCATCCTTCATCTTAACAAACAACACTGGTGCTCCCCATGGTGATACACTGGGTCTAATAAACCCTTTATTCATAAGTTCTTGTAACTGCACCTTCAACTCCTTTAACTCAGTAGGAGTCATTATGTACGATGCTCTGGATATAGGAGTAGTACCAGGCATAACTTCAATAGATAACTCCACTTCCCTTTTAGGAGGGAGTCAAGGTAATTCCTCAGGAAATACATCAAGAAATTCATTCACTATAGGAATGTCAAGCGGTTTTTCACCTTCCTTCTTGGAATTAAGCACAAAAGTTAGATAAGCTTTACAACCCTTCCTGAGAAGCCTTCGGGCTTGCATAACAGATATCACCTTAGCTAAAGAGCTAGTGTAGGCTCCATGTAATATTACTTCAGACTAATCAGATCTCCTAAGTATAACTGTCTTAGCCTTACAATCAATTACTGCCTGATTCTTGGATAACCAATCCATCCCCATAATCAAATCAAATTCATGGAAAGGCAATCTGATTAGATATGTTGCATAGTCATTTGCTAGAATCATAATTGGACAATTTCTATACACCTGATTAACCAACACACTACTACCCAAAGGACTGATTACCTAGATATCATACTCTAACTGATCTACAAGCATCTCTTTATCAAACACTTCTCCAGCACATATATATGAATGTGAAGATCTAGGATCAATTAATGCCTACATTTCAGAATCAAAGAGAGAAACCATACCGACAATAACATCTCGATGCATCCCGGTCCTCACGAAGCCAGCAGATAAGCTCGAATCAAGCAAGAGTAGCACAATGGGCGATTCATAGTTTCTGATTCACTCTATTCAGTCCAGATCCTACTCAACCTCTACCACGTCCTCTATTCCCAATAGATGCATGAAAGACCTCTCAACTGGCTTGTAATGTTTGAGCTTGGTTGAGAGGGCAACTGACTATCTTATGCTCAGTACTGCCACAACGGAAACATGCATTTGTAGCTCTCCAATAGACACCCCAATGATAATTAGAGCAGTGTGGGCATCTTTGTACTGTAACCTCGCCCCTGAGGAACCCCTACTAGAGACAGTCGATGTGGAAAAGTTTTGTTGCCTTTCCCTAGTCATAGATCTCTGAGCAAATTTCGATGTAGAAGAAGTACCTTCCCGATTTCATTTCTCTAAGGACTAGCCACCTCTAGTAGAGCCTCTTCTCTGACTTCTTTCTTTCCTGATCGTCTCTTATCTTTTTATTTTTATCGCAGCTTGCACCAACTAATGGTAAGTAACTTGTTGCAATAGAGTAACCGTTGCTAGATGCTCCTTGATAGAGTCATACAATCCCTCCTCGAACTAATGGCACCAGAACTCTTCAGTAAGTTAGATTTAGGAGCATACTTACTGAGCTGATTAAATTCCCGATCGTACTCAGCAACTGGCAAACTCCTTTGCTTCAGATTCAAAAATTGCTTCCACCTATCCTTTCTGTAAGCCTCTGTCACATACTTAGCTTTAAATTTTTGGGCAAAGAAATCCAAAGTCAGAGTTATCGGCAGCTGAGGACTCCTCAGAACGAACTTCCACCAATCATAACATGTTCCCTGCAGAAAGAAGACAGCACAGTGCACCATCTGCTCAGCGGGACAACTGATCTTGTCCAGTACCCTCTTCACCTTCTCAAACCAGAACTCAGCCCTTTAAGATTCCTCCAGAGATATCCCAATAAATTCCTCAGCTCCATACTTCCTCAGCTGATCAATCAGAGCCTTAGGTGTTGTCATCTGATGCAGCAACGTCATCATATCTTGGGACAGTTTAATCAAAACCTCTCCCTGAGCTAAAGGAGGAGGTGTCATTCCAGCTTCACCTTGATTGACCCCCGAGGGTCTAGGTATTTCTGAACAAGTTTGCTCCGGTTGATTGCTCTCAGCAACTTCGTCAATAGAATCTTTAGATCCGTCCATCGTAATTCTATAGACAAAACATGGGACACCACATTAGGCCAAAACATAACTTGTACACTCAATAGAAGTAATAGCTAAGCACTGGTAAAACCAGAATTGCCTAAACCATGCTCTGATACCAAAAAGATGTGACGCCCTAATACCCCCTGAAAGGATATGGGGGTGCCACGCAGACAACAAAACATATATACAGAACTGAGACAACAGTATTTAACAAAACAAGACGGAGCATTTCATACATGCATTTTCAGAATCTCAAATCAACCATACACTACTTAACATATCATTCATACTATGCTATCATATTACGCACCATAAATTCAAAGACCAACATGTATTAAGGTTATGCAAACCTTCAAACAAATTGAAAAGTCATACACATCAAATACAAGCCCAAAAGTCAAACCAAATATTTTACATTATTTTTAAACAACACTTAGACTTCCTTGGCCATCATGGGTTGTCTCGTCCCAATCTTTATAAACGTCGCTCAGAACCTACATGGAGCAAATCCACCGTGTTAAGCATATAGCTTAGTGAGTAATAACTAAACTATGCATACATGATAACTCATCATACGGAATCATATAACAGCATAAGCATGCATTAAAAGATTACCTAACATTAAATCAGACATAATGCATTTCAGAACAGATTTTTATACTTATCAGAACTGAATATCACAAGAGGGTATAAACCCTTCAGAATCATAATACAATTTTTGTTTATGCTAGAATCAAACATATATCATATTACAAAATCAGAGGATTGCAAATCCATTTATAGAGGCGGGTAACGAGACTTATACAGGAAAGACCGAAGTCTCGACACTGAAGTGTCTAGGAGAGACCAAAGTCTCGACACCAAAGCGTCACAGGAGTAGCTGCAGACCCTTCTAGACATGCTTATTTACCCACAACTAGGACTCAACAATTTTAAAACAAAATAAGGTCATTTCAGACATTTCATGTGCAAAACAAGTAGTCAATCATATTCATATGCAAGTAGCACTTCCAATGATATAAACATGCATCAAACGCCTGGGACAATCATTTTCCGAAATTCAGAACATAATTAGTGTAAATCAAATTCAACAAGCAGAACAAAATAAGGTAAATAACACTTCAATGTCAAATTCATCAATCAATACCTCGAACCTTCAGGTCCGGAATCAATACACAATTTAGTATACATTTCTCAATATCAATTTCAATTCAGTAAATTAAGGTGAGACCATCTTAGGTTACTCACAAAAGTTACCATCTAAATTACTTACAAAAGCTCTCTATTTGCTTATTGCCTCGAAGTCCTGACAATATCTGGAATCGGTCGCTCTAAGAATTCCTCTAAAATATTCAATGCAAATATATATTACTATTGTGCACAATTAATAATTCAATTATGCACATTCATGTATACTGAATATGTATGATACATGTTAATGTCAAAAATCCTAGTTTCTTATCCTTAATCTTATCGCATTATCGATCATGTGAAATCATACTCAATCCCTCAATCCATATTTATTTCACAATCCACCTTCTGGTCCACTTTGCTCAATTATTCTCATCAGGAAGGTGAGGTAATTAGGTTATACTTCCTTCTTGAAAGTTTTCCCTCTTTGTCTTAGGTTTCCAATGATACTAATTTCATCCTATTTGGTTTAGTATTCAATGAGTTATGCTCAAAATACCACAGACTGTGTACATTTGAAATTTTGACTAATGCATGACATGCCTCCAAGTTTTACACCTCATAACTCTCAATTCCGATATCCAAATATTACAAAATTTATACCAATTTAAAGCTAAGATAATAAGCTTCAACTTTGGTGAAGATACCTTAGTCTAATTCAGCCTAAATCAATACAGTTTATTCAAAAACCACAGGATATGATTTCTGTCCTCATGAGTGCTACAGACTAAGCTAAGACTCAATTTCATGATAAATTTTGAAAATCTTAGAGACAGAATTAAAATTCGACTTCTTGAATAAAGTTGTAGAAATATTCTCTAGTTTAATTTTAATCAAGAACCAACGCATTTGGAGATCCACAGTTCAAGGTATAATCGAAATACCAAAGCAAGTTCGCTTAAAACACTTCATTTCTTCCAAATTTTTCCACAAAATGACTTTCGGTCAATGTTACATCATCATTTTGACAATGACAATGAAGAATTTAGGCCAAACATTCTTCTAAAATTTGTTTCTTTATGTCTTAAGTTTCTATTGACACCAATTGTATGCAATTTAGTTCAGTATTTTGAAAATTATCCCCAAATGACTACAGACTATTCACAAACAGTGGCAGATTCCAAATACTCAACTTCAAGCCAACTTTTGACATACTTAGTGACAGAAATCAAATTCGACGCCTTCATTAAAGTTGTAGATATAAGTTTCTAGTTTAATAATAATTTAAATTCATCAAATGTGCATACTTACAGAGCAAGATATGGGTAAAATACCGAAACCTGTCTAGTAGAACTACTCATCCGAACCAGTTTGCAACATCAATAAAGTAATAATACATAAAATCACAAGACCTATTTATTAATGAGATAACTTACAAAGCTTCCAAAGGTTGATACTCCAAACACCAGCAAAAGTCCAGAAGTTAGAGAGGAGATGGGAGGCTTTGTGGAAGAAGAAAGCAGGGTGAATAAAAAAGCAAAACAGAAAAGTTTCCAGCAGAAACTTGCTTTGTCACCACCTAGGTGTCACTAACTCCATAAGGCATGTGTCTTCTTGCATGCGTCACACATGTCCTGCACTTAAGCTACCATTCATAACACTTCCATTAAACCATGTTTCACTCAATGAATGCTGCCAAATGTCACAATTTTATTAGGTCACTTGTCACTTTATTAACTATGCCATTTGTCAATGTATCAATTATGCTAAATGTCACTAACTCATAGGCTTAATCATTGAAATTTTCATATACCAATTAATCTTGCCACTTGAAAGCTTTCCTACTATAAATATGCATTTAAATACTTCAATTCTCTAATGGTATCAAATAATTCCAATTTACTCACTATAATCCACTCGATCAAAAATTCATGTCATAAGTCTTTCATATTCTAACTCCTATCACACATATACTTTCATAAATATGTATTATTTCAACTAGGGTATATTTTGGGGCCTTACATGTGCTAACTATTGCAGGGGTAAGTAGACTAATAAAGATATTAAGGTCAACTCATACTTTTGACTTATTGAGTCTGATATATAAAGATATCGGTAGACTTTATACAACTGCATTGTGCAATTCTAAATGTATTATGATATTTGTTGATGATTATTCCTTTTATAGTTATGTGTTCTTGTTTAAAAACTGAAAGTTGAGAACTAATTGGAAAAATTCATCAAGATAGTCAGACTTGACCGTGGAGGAGAATATCATGACAAATATGGTGTTTCAAGACTTTAAAAGATCTATTTGCCAGATATTTGGAATCAGTTAGAATAGTAACTTAATTCACTATATCGAGTAGTTCTGAGCAAAATAGTGTGTTGCCAAAAGGCATAACTACACCCTAAAGGACTTGAAGAAGTCAATGTAGAACATTGCTATTGTTGGACTCCGTCTCCGAGGTCCAACATTCGGACCCATAAAGCATAGCGGACCCAAAACCGACCATAGAAAGACCTCATAAATAGGGAAAACCTCCTATAGAAAATTTGGATTGGCTAATTAATAAAATTTTTCCCTCCGTTCTAACGGTTTCAACGCAACTGGAATCGCTCAATTCGGGTTAGAAATGAAGAAGTTATGGTTAAAATACTATCTCAAAGAAAATAGTCAAATGGACACTACCGACTTCGGTAAGAGTTTGAAAATCTTAGGGGCTTAATTGACGATCGGTCTCTTCATAACAATTGTAGATTTATGTCTCTAGTTTCATTTAAAACAAGAATCACTTCGATTCGAGCTCTAGCTCTAAATATTTTAAAATTTGTGAAGTATATTCAGAAAGAATCAGTGACCTCCACACTTTATTTTAAATCACCTTTTCAATTTAAAATAAATAATGATAAATCAGGTGTAGAAAGATAGAAATTTTTTAGAAATCCATCGGTCGAAAATCAGCTTAATCGGAGGTCAGACAAAAAGTTATGGCCAAAAGAAGGGAGGGCTCACGGTCGTAAACCGACCCCAATTGCTGCAAAGAGCCCGGCATGCAGGCTTTGGTGCTCGCCTCAAGATGATTTGGCGATCTTGCTTCGCCAAGATAGGGCGATGCTGGTGCTTGGGCGACCTGCCCTACAGCCCGAATATCTGACTTCTAACCTCATAACTTTTGACTCCGAGCTCCAAATTAGACACGGTACGAAGCGTTGGAAAGCTAAGAGAAAATCTATATTTTTCAAGAAGGACTCACCAGAAAACTTGGGCTCTAAGGAAATCAAACGTTCTCACTAACACAGGTTGGCTAACTCTCCACAAACAGTACTGTAACTTCCGACCTCCATAACTTTTGACCCGAACTCCAAATTTAGCAAACTTAGTGTCTATGGAAAGGTAAAAGAATTATATACAAACTTCATGAAGACCATCGACCTATATTCCCACTCTATGAGGGTCAAAGTGGACTCAAAGCTCCACCGATAATCTGTCACTTTGACAACACCAGAATAAATTCCAACGACCACACCTACCAACTTAATACATCTTAAATAGCTCATAAAACCTCCTAGAGTGCTCTACTACCCTTAACACTCTCAACAAGTCTCAAGATTCCCATTCTACCTATACCAACCCGTAAATCTCAAAGAACACAACAAACTCAAAATTTCCGCGATGAACATTTTAGTCCAGATTCTGCAAGACTATACTCTTCATCAACACATGCACTATAACAACATACCAGCGACCTTTCCCAAAGCCAAAATCCAACAAAACTCATATAACAATAATACTCAAAATCATACACATACATTTCCAAGGCCATCAACGGATCACAAATCAACCAATTCACACGAAGAAAGTACTAGAGCTCTCATTCTCATTCCAAGCCAAAATGAAGGTTCATGCATAGCTTTGGTTACATATTGTCATATTCATCAAGATCAAGTACAAAATACAAAAGATGGGATGCTCAATGATCAATATGCCTACAAAGCTATTCCAAGAGCTAGTTACTAACTTAATACAAAATAGCTAAACTTCGAGTGATGCCCAAAGTTCTTGCAAGGTTCAGCTCTCAACTTGACTGCACCGAGGAGGGAGAATGGGGTGAGCTAACACGGCTCGATGGCTAATACGCCTATACCATCGGTAATGAGCCATGCAACACATATATTCCTACATATAGTCATGCATATATCAAACAATCCTAAAACATTCACAAAACATCATTTTAGGCATAACAAACATTACATTACATAAAGCCTAACATGACAACTTCATCAATTATAACACTTATGATGCATCATACACAACAAAGTTTGAATGAAAATGCACAATCACATGGCTGTAGAGTTTCAGAACACAACGAATAAACCAAGTTTATCAGAAACACAACGAGTCCGATTTCTCAGATCTCGTGGCCAAGCAATGAGCGCACGGGAGAAGGCTAGTCAACGTGCACGTGACTATCACAACGGGTTCTCTCTTGCCCACACACACAATAATCTATGCTCAAATAGTTTCATTCATACTTTCAAGTATGCACAATTCCATACTTTACATTTCTTTCAAAGGCAAGATGCCACATTTAACATACATATCCAAATATTCATCGGAAATCAACTTTTCACACAAATATAAAGCAAAGCACATAAGCATACAAGGTCACCCATTACATAATGACTATAAACGCATTACCCACCTAAAATGTCGAAATGAGTTCACAAATGTCCTTCCTCTCTCTCTTGAGTGAGGTTTCCTTGGTTCCCTTCAATAAAACACATCTCCAATCAATTTCTAAATTCATAGGTGTTGGCACCCGATCTGGGAACCAACTATGCATACAGATTCCCTCATACGAACGCATGATTCCTTATAAGCTCTTCTTGCTCTGATACCATAAATGTTGGATCCCGTTACCGGAACCCAACTACTTATACAGAACGGAAACCGAAGCAAACGGAAACGAAGGGAAGCGGAAATTTCGGATCGAAAACAAAATGCGGAAGCGAACAAATCTGAAAGTAGCGAAGCGGAAGCAAATACTAATTCCGCATAACAAATCCGTAAGTAGCGAAGCGGAAGCAAATGCAAGCGGAATCAAACGAACAGATTCAATCGAATATAGCGAAGCGGAATACAAATCGCATGTGAGAACTCGGATTACGGTTAACAAAACGGATAACAAAGCGAAAACCAATCGAATACGAATCACAAAGTGGAACGAATAAGCGAAAGCGGGATCGAATCGAATGCAAATCGAATACGGATAGAAAACAAAGTAAGCAAACAAATCAATGTAAATCAAACACTTTCCACATCCGTGAATAAGCAAAGAACAGAAAGTAATCGCGTTGGGAATTCCTAAGACGCTCCAAAATCGATATAAATTTTTTTTCTTTTCTTATTCTCATTTCTTACATCAATCACATCCATATAATTTCTCATAGGAAAATTCATTCTTAAACCCAAAACTCAACAATCATACAAATTCTTATTCATCCATACAAATCTCAAATTTTTCAAACTCTTAGATACACTTATACATATCCAAAATCTCACTTTTATCCAAAGTTTTTACTAAAATTTCTAGAAGATAACGATTTGCCTTTATCCTAACTCCAAACCTCGAAAGTGTTCAAACAACACTTCTAAAATTTCCAAATCAATCACACAAACATCGAATCCACCGGACCTCCGTTCGGGATATCGCCAGATAACCACAAACCTATTTCTAAAACATTCTCATATTTGTCATTCAATCTACCATTCTCATAGTTCAAACTTATTCCCAGAATCAAACACAAATATATATGCCCAAGCTATTCATGATTTCATATACAAATTTCTCAATCATTCCCGATACTCAACTTTATACACAAATACACTTTCTTTCAAACCTATCTTAAACCATAAACATTTCCATACTCAAATTTCAGATTACTCAAAACTAACTCATGCAAATTTCAAAAGCACAAAACCGCTTGAATCGATGTTCTTCATTCTTTCATCCAATCTCTCGCCGAAACACGGAGATGGGGATGAAAGGGGTGAGCTTCTAAGCTCGTGGATAACACATTTATAAACCGATAAATAAGCGAAAACATTTCTTTATAAACTTTTGCCAAAGGGCTAATGTTTCAAACTTTTCAACTTTGAAATATTTCTCAAACTCTTTTCAATTTTTCCAAACTTTTCATATCAAATTTCATAAATTTCACGATTGAAAACCCATTTTCTTCATTTTTCCAAAATTTTCATAAACATGAATGCAATCACATCGGCAAATTATCACGCACATTAACAAAATCAAAAATCACATAATGATCAAATGGTCTGGTTTGTCCAACAAGATCGAGCGTCATGCCGCCCCGATAATGGTCACATGCAACAGAAACGAACGCATCTACACTTTCCCGCATTGCGGTCCAAATAGCCGTGAGGGAATCCGAATCGGAGTTCCGTACCACTAGCAAGCAGCCGAGGAAGGCTTTACTGAATAGAGACAAATACGACTCACCAAAGGACCTAACCGACCCATAAACACATAATCGAAACGAGATTTGAGAATGCCCAAGGCACTTTTCAAATTCTTGATTTTCCACACATTCACATAATGCATACAATTCGATCAATTCATCATTCAAATACTAATTTCAAAAATCAAATCATTCAATCGATGTGTATAATTCAATAATGCATTTATGACAATTGAATTTAAACTTGTACCAATTTCTAAATCATTCTAAATCATATTTTCCAACTTTAAATCAATTCTTATTTTCAAACATTTCCAATAATCTATCAAGCATACAAAATTTTGCTTTCTTTCATTTTCAAAATTTCATATTAAGCTTACAGATCAAATTATAAATATGCTACCCACCTCGAATTATTGCCTAAAACTTGATTTCAAGCTCCAATTGATCCTTGCTTTCTCTCTTCCAAAATACCAAAACCTAAACCATAATCATCCAAATTTCACATCGAAAATACTTAATTTTCACAATCAACTTAGGAATTCACCAATTCCATTTACATTCAAGTTATTTCAATCTCCAATTTTGAAAATCCCCAATTTTCAAAATTGGCCTAAACCAAGACACTCAATTCAATCTCATAAAACATAATTTCTTCAAAATTAATCTCACAATTCCTCAATTCACATTAATTCCAAACTATTTAAATCCTCAATTTCAAAATCCCAAATCTTAAAATTGGCCTAAACCAATTTATCCCAATTCAATATCATAAAATACAATTTCTTCAAATTGATTTCATATATCATCAATTCATCATATTTCCTATAATTCTACACCAAAATATCTCAAAATTCTTCATCATAAAATTTAGCCTAAACCTTAATCAATTTTCCATCCAAAATTAAACCCACCTAAAGCATATATTTCAAAATTAACTTCATAAATCATAAACCCATCTTATATGCCATAATTCTAAACCTAAAATTAATCAAAATCTCAAAGTAGAAAAATTTCTCTTACCTCTTTCTCTTCCAAATTGAATTTTTTGGTTCCTTAGGAAGCTCTTATGCTCCTCTACCTTTTCTCTCTTAGAAACATCCCAAAATCCTTAAGAAAACAAGTAGAAAATCAAAATAACTTTCTCTCTCATCTTTTCTCCATACTGAAACTTCCACTCTCTTCTTATTTCTTCTTCTTTCTCTTCTTCTGTAATTTTCCAGACCATTCATCGCTTTTAATAGCTCAAAACGACAATCATTAATGAGTTTCATTAATTGATGGTCATATGACCATTTTGCCCTCCATTCAAAACTTAAAATTACACTTACTTGCGGTTTGATTCACTTTTCTATCGATTTGAAGGAATTTGTCAAAACTTCCTTCTCAAGAAATGTTCCTCTCACTCATACGAATCCAACGCTACTGACCGCGCTCAATTCGAGTACCACATCAAAAGTTATCTGTTAAACAAAGCGGAAATATCCATATTCTAACACATTTCCTATGTACGATTATTTCCGTCCAAAATTTCACATTCTTAATCCCAGAATTGAAACTCGATGTCTTCATAACAATTGTAGCCTTATGTCTCTAGTTTAATTCAAAACAAGAATCTCCTCATTTCGATTCTCAGATCAAAAGTTATGCTCAAATTACTCACAGGTGTTCCTAATCCAAAATTAAACCCTAATCCGAACTTAAATTCAAAATTAAAAGTCTTAGGGGCAAATTGACATTTCATGTCTTCATATGATTTGTAGCCCTTGTCTTATCTTTTATTTCGCCTCAAGAATCGCTTCAATCGGATCTCTACAGATCCCGAATTTCACAAAACCTGAATCATGCTCGAAAATTTCCCGACTCACTTTGATTAAATTAATCACCATTAATTTAATCTCAAAAGTTCACAAATTTCTTATAAAATGAAATTCATTTTCTTAGGAATCCAACGCAAAAGAATCAACTCAATTGGATGTCGGACGGAAAGATATAAGCAAAATAGTGAACAAAGGTCGATTGAAAACAAAGAAATCAAGAAATCAAGAAGCAAAGCGTGGGATGGCGTCACGGACGCCCAACTCATGAGGGCGAGAGCAGCCCACCTCGCTAGGCGAGGCGTCGCCCTAGCGAGGCGCAGGGCGCCCGCCCGCTAGGGCGAGCCTTACGCCTAGCGAGGCGCCGCAGCAACATCAAACTTTTTTTTTTTCTTCTAAACTTCCAAAATTCATAACTTTTAAACCCGAACTCCGATTTTGACAAACTTAGTCTCTATAGAAAACTTGAGAGAAGATCTAAATCTTCCAAGAAGAACATAAAACTCAATTCAACTCCTACGGGAGTCCATTTTCCGGTCAAAGATACTATCCTCTATACAAACTTGTAAAAATCATAACTTAATATTCCGAGATCGAAAAATTGCATACTTTATATCGAAATAAAGATCAAAACAAATCCTTCAATTTTCATGAAAAACATCAAAGCTCAATTAACCTCTAACTAGGTTAATTTCTCAGTCAAAGTTCCAACCAATATAAAAGTCAAACCCGATCAAACATAAACTTTGACCGATCATAACTTTCACTCCGACATCGAAAAATTACAAACTTTATGTCCACAAAAATCTCTTAACATAACCTACAAGTTTCCAGAAGACCATTTTATCAAATTTTGCCTCAAACAAAAGTCAACTTTCAAATGCCAAAAAGGTCAACTATTTCACAATTTTTCATATTTTCATACTTTCTCTCTTTATTTCATGATCTTCAACTCAATTTCAATCAACTCATCCACTTGATCATAGTCAAATTGTCACTCAAGGTTCGGGGTCCAACAATAGGAAAGGTTATAATATTCATAAATTAAAGGAAAACTAATATTAACCTTAACCTAACCTACCCATGGCTCATTTAAGCTAGAATAACCAAAACCCTAGCTTAGGAATCACAAAACCACTCATCTCTTCTTTCTTTCTTCATTCCTACACAAACCCTAACCTTCATTTCATCCCATTTCTTGAATCTAACTCAAAGGAAGATAGATACTTACCTTAAGCTCTTGATTTCTCTTCCTTTTCCACTTTTCTTCTTCTTTCTCCTTCTCCTTGGGCTTAGCCAATCCTCTTCTTCTCCCTCTCTTTTCACGCTTTTCCTTCTTCTCCTTTGGTGTTCTACGACAATCTCCTCTCCTCTTCCTTTTATTCATTTAACTCATTTATTTCCTTTACATCTCCTCCCAAAACTACATAGTTTTGCTATTGGGCTCTCCTCCTCCTCTTCTTAAGCCCACTCTACTCTAAACCACTTAACCTTCTTCCATTCATTCCTAAAAGCCCATACTTTCCAATATTAGGCCCAAGCCTTCAATTAAATTTCTAACTTCTAATCTCAAGCCCAACATAAAATATTTATATGGACACATAATTAAATCAATTAAGGCAAAATAAAAATAATTTAACGATAAATCCATAAATAAATAATTAATTAATTCAAATAAAATAAAATTTTCGGCCCAACAATTCTCCCTCCTAAAAGAATTTCGTCCTCTAAATCCTTACCGAGTCCATGAAGAGGTAGGGATACTTCTCCTCATGGCTTCCAAGGGTTCCCAAGTAGCCTCCTCATTTAATGGTTCCTCCACAAGACCTTAACCAGCTTCACAATCTTATTCCTTAACACTTTTCCTTTGAATCTAAGATTTCCACCGGTTGCTCCTCATAAGTCAAATCCTCTTTCAATCGAACCTCTGAAGGTCGAACTATATGCGAAGGATCCGATCTGCCTCCTCAACATCGACACATGGAACACATCAGTGAATCTTAGACAACCCAATGGCGTATCTAACTTATAAGCCAAAGGCCCAATCCTCTCAATGATCTCATATGGGCCTATATACCTCGGCTAAGTTTACCCTTCTTGCCAAACCTCAAACGCCTTTCCATGGAGAAGCTCTAAGAAACACCTTCTCACCCACTTCAAATTCCATCTCTTTCCTATGGGCATCCGAATAGCTCTTCATCCGATCTTGAGTGCCTTAAGCCTCGCTTCACTAGCTTTATCTTATCAATCGTGACCTGCACTAACTCAGCCCCCATGCTTTCTTTCACCTTCCTCATCCCAACATATAGGAGTTTTACATCTCCTACCATACAAGGCCTCATAAGGCGCCATCTGAATTCTTGAGTGATAGGAATTGTTGTGTTTAATTCAATCAAAGGTAGGTGATCATCCCACGAACCTTTGAAATCCAAAGCACAAGCCCTCAACATTGCCTCCAAAGTCCGAATGGTCCTCTCCGACCGTCCATCACCATGGATGGAAAGTCGTCTCAAATGCAATCTAGTCCCCAAGGCCTCCTGCAAACTCTCCCAAAACCTAGAGGTAAACTGGATCTCTATCGAAACTATCGAACTCGGAATCCCATGAAGCCTAATCACCTCATCCACATACTTCTTAGCCAACACATTCAAAGAATCATATCCGATTTAATTGGCAAGAAGTGAGTCGACTTAGTCACCCATCCACAATCACCCATATTGCATCATGCTTCTTGCTAGATCTCTAATCCCATCAAAAATCCATAGTTATCTTTTCCCATTTCCACTCCGGAATAGGCGAGGATTGCTTGCTCGAAGGTGCTTAGTGTTCGGCTTTAACTCATTGGCACACCAAACATCTTTAGCATACTCGCTACATCTTTCCTCATTCCTTTCCACCGAAATGCTCTTTCAAATTCCGATACATCTTAGAACTCCCTGGATGCATTGCATAAGGAGCATTATGCGCCTCATCAAGAATCTCATCTCTCAATTCTAACTTGCCCGGGACACACAATCTACTACCCACAACCATCAATCCATCTTCCTTTACCTCTACATTAGACGGCTTGCCATTCTTTATCTCTTCCCTAAGCTTACTCAAATACTCATCTTGATCCTGCAATTCCTTGATCTTCTCTTTCAGCACTGGCCTCACCCTGAAACTTGCCAAAACACACTCAGGCCCATCTTGCCTCAGCATCACATCAAGTCTGGCTAAATCCTTCAGCAAGGGAAGATACACACTCTCCATGTGAGCCATAGTGGACTTCCTACTCAGAGCATCCGCTACCACATTAGCTTTCCCCGGATGGTAATCTATCATCAAGTCATAATCTTTTAGTAACTCTAACCATCGCCCGCCTCAAATTCTATTCTTTACGGGTCAACAAGTATTTAAGGCTCTTATGATCTGTAAATATCCTAGTGGTAACTCCATACAGATAATGTCTCCAAATCTTTAATGCAAAGATTATAGCAGCCAACTCCAAGTCATGGATCGGATAGTTCATCTCATAAGGCTTCAACTGCCTAGAGGCATAAGCAATCACTTTCTCGCCAGCATCAATACACACCCTAAACCCTTCCCGAGGCATCACTATACACAATGTACCCATCGTCACTGAAGGCAATGTCGAATCGGTGCGGTTGTAAGCCGCTTCTTCAACTCCTCGAAACTACTCGGCACTCCTCACCCACTCAAACTTCGATTCTTTTTCACAATTTGGAAAGTGGAGCATTTATCAAAGAAAAGCCCTCCACAAACCTCCTGTAGTATCCAAATAATCCCAAGAAACTCCTCACCTCGGCTACATTCTTAGGTGCTTCCCATTTAACCACACTTCTATCTTCATGGATCCACATGCACTCCCGCCAGAGATCACATGCCCCAAAATACCACTTCCTTAGCCAAAATTCGCATTTATCGAATTTGGCATACAGACTCATTCTTCCTCAATGTCTCTAAAGCAACCTCAAATGATCCTCGTGCTCCTCATCACTCTTAGAATAGACCAATATATCATCAATAAAGACAATGATAAATTGATCTAGGAAAGACTTGAAGACTCTATTCATCAAATCCATAAAGACTTTTGGAGCATTAGTTAATCCGAAAGGCATAACCAAAAACTCAAAGTGGCCATACCTCGTCCTAAAAGCAGTCTTTGACACATCGATCTCCTTAATCCTCAACCGATGATAACCCGATCTCAAATCTATCTTGAAAGACTCTCCCCTTGCAGAATGATCAAACAAGTCATCAATGCGCGAGAGCGGATATCGGTTCTTAATGGTGGCATGGTTCAACTTCCTATAATCCACACACATCCGTGAATGTGACCCATCTTTCTTCTTCACAAAAAGAACCGAGCTCCCCAAGACGAAGAACTTCGGTCTAACATAACCCTTCTCTAAAAGATCCTCCAACTGCTCCTTAGCTCCTTCAATTCCACGGAGCCATCCGATAAGGAATTGAGATCAACCTTGATGCTGAATGAAGCTCGATGGAAAACTCAATTTTCCTAGAGGAGGTAGTCCCTGGCAATTCCTGAAAGACATCCGAATTCCTCGACTCACGGAATGTCTTCCAACCTCCCTCTATCTGCCTCCATATCTAGCACATAAGCCAAAAGGCCTCACACCCTTGCTCATCATTCTCTCGCCATCATAATTGAGATAACCCGAGGTGAATCGACTTTTCTATCTCCCATGAGTATCACTTTCCAGTATCCTCTAGCTCGAACTCCACTCGCCTTCTGCTTACAATCTAAAGTAACATGATACCTCTCTAATGTGTCCATACCTGGATCACATCCAATCCTCCCATCTTCAAAGGCATCGATCCACCACCAATTTTCCTCCACTAATCTTTATCTCACAATCTCTATACACTTGATCGATAATAATATATTGGCCGATTGAGTACTCACAATCAAATGGAGTATCCAATGGGCTCAAACTCCTCCTAGAAATAGTCCCACCAAGACACAAAAGAATGGGTAGAACTCGAGTCAATCATAGCAAGCACATAATCATCAAACGGTTTAACCATACCGCCATAACAACCACGGCGCGGTCTCGCCTCCTCTCGAGTCATGGCAAACACTCGGCCGGAACTTGCCCTCGGATCTGCTCGAGGATAAGCTCTCTTAGACCTCCAGAGCTACCCACTCACACCGCTTAAGTCACTTTGCCTCTGTCCTCCTGAGGGCTGCATCTCGAGATCCTCTCTCTGTCCGCTTGGGACAAAACCTAGCGATATGCCCCTTCCGCCACAATTGAAGCATGACCGATACTCAAACATTGTCCCTTATGATACCCCACACATGCTTACACTTTGGGAGAGGTGGCCTCCCCATCCACTCTTCTACCGCCCCACCGATGAAGCTTGGTGAGAAACAGAGAGTCCTCCATGATCTAGGCCGGCTTCCACCGTGCTCCTCTCCTCAGATCAAGCAGAAAGGTTCCGCACTTCTCTCGGATTAAGTACCACCTCCCTCCGAACCGCTTCTCCCTTCCTCTTCCTCGTTAACTACACTCTTGATGTTCTCGAGGTTCTCAACCTCGCCACGCTTTAACTAACTGCTGCAAGTCACGTAGTTCTCAGACTATCACCTTCTCTCGATGGCAAAGTAAACCCGACTAAATCGACGGCACTTGCAGCCTTTCACTCAAATCATCTCTACAAAGATATCTAGACAACTCGTGAACCGATGCTCAGATTCAAGAATAGCCATCTCCTCTGGGTGAGACTCAGAACTCCCTCCGCCTGCTGAATGTACACTTCAGACAGACATTTCTTCCCAGACACAACAGAAGTCTCCCATGTCAATCCCATCGGTCTCAATCGACCGGCACAGCCTCCCACCAAAGCAAAGCATCACCAAGCAGCTAGCAAGATAGACTACCCTCTCATCCTCCTCACACTCCATCTGATCCAAAGACTCTCGCCTTCCTCAACCAGCTCTCGGCTTCTTCCGATCCGAGGTTCCAAAGAAATCCACCGCCCATACTTCCTCAACACAAACTACCTCCCTTCTTAGTCAATAAACTGAGAAGCTCGAGGCATTTGACCCATAGCCCAACAAAGCTTGGGTAAATGCCTCGAACACTGGGTCTAACGCAGCACTTTTCGAACAGCACTAGGTGACTGCTGAGTGCATGAGGAACGAAGAGGCTCACCACCCCGCCTGAGGGCCTCACCACTCTTGGGGCTACTTGACTCATCCATGCTTTCCTCTCTCGACGGTGAGTCGTGCAATTGAACCTTGCAAAACTCCTCGTGTCCTTTGACGAGGTGGCATCGTATCTTCAATGAAAATACTAGTGATTAGCTACAATTAGCTTTTTAAGCTTAGTTCTATATGTATGCATGATATGCATGTCACGTAAGGCAAACAATCAATTCATAAAGTAAGTATTTAATCACATATAAAACAATGTTCCCTACTATACATTTTAAGCCTAGGAGTAAGCCTAAGCTCGATACTAAACAATGTTGGACTCCGCCTCCGAGGTCCAACATTCTAACCATAAAGCATAAGCGGACCCAAACCCACCATGAAAGACCTCATAAATAGGGAAAACCTCCTATAGAAAATTTGGATTGGCTAATTAATAAAATTTTTCCCTCCGTTCTAATGGTTTCAACGAACTGGAATCGCTCAATTCAAGTTAGAAATGAAGAAGTTATGGTTAAAATACTATCTCAAAGAAAATAGTCAAAACTGGACACTACCAACTTCGGGTAAGAGTTTGAAAATCTTAGGGGCTTAATTGACGATCGGTCTCTTCATAACAATTGTAGATTTATGTCTCTAGTTTCATTTAAAACAAGAATCACTTCGATCCGAGCTCTCTAGCTCTAGATATTTTAAAATTTGTGAAGTATATTCAGAAAGAATCAGCCGACCTCCACACTTTATTTTAAATCACCTTTTTCAATTTAAAATAAATAATGATAAATCAGGTGTAGAAAGATAGAAATTTTTTTTAGAAATCCATCGGTTCGAAAATCAGCTTAATCGGAGGTCGGTGCAAAAAGTTATGGCCAAAAGAAGGGGGAGGGGTCGGTCGGCCAGAAACCGACCCCAATTGCTCGCAAGAGCCGGCATGTTTGGTGCTCGCCCAAGATAGGCGGGCACGCGAGCGAAGCTGGAGGCGATCGATGCTGCCTCAAGATAGGGCGATCTTGGTGTCTTACCTGCCCACACCTGACCCGACCTATCCGACTTCTAACCTCATAACTTTGACTCCAAGCTCCAAATTAGACACGGTCGGAAGCGTTGGAAAGCTAAGAGAAAATCTATATTTTTCAAGAAGGACTCACCAGCAAACTCGGGCTCTAAGGAAATCAAACGTTCTCACTAACATAGGTTGGCTAACTCTCCACAAACAGTACCAGAACTTCCGACCTCCATAACTTTTGACCCAGAACTCCAAATTTAGTAAACTTAGTGTCTATGGAAAGGTAAA
>JAIWQS010000080.1:0-243192 GCA_029891385.1 Erythroxylum novogranatense | reverse complement strand
TTAATCCATAGCCAAATAGATCCTCAATTGCCTAAACCCCAAATTGTTAAAACCTAAATTTAATTTTCGCCAAATAACTTTCCTCGTCAAGGCAATTAAGCTCCCACGCCAAGCGAAGCCCATTTTCGATGCTTAAACCATCCAAATCTGGTTTTCTTCCTTACAAATCACTCTTAAATAAATCCATACACATCATACAACTAATCTTTACCTTCCATTTCATCAAACAATTAAATCCCTAAAAGTTCAACCCTAATATCACCGCCGATAACCCTAACTTCAAATCTCCTTAATATTCAAATTCAAACATCAATCTAACTCTACAAATCAACAAATCAAACTATACAAGACAAAATAAAAGTAACTTACCTGATTAAAACTCCAAATCTTCAAGGATCAACAATCTCTCCTCTCCTCTCACTAAACATCCATTTTCAAACCCACAATCAATTCTTCTAACACCAAGCTTAAGGAAATGATCAAGGATGGAAGAAGAAACAATTTTATGGAGGAGATCAAGCAAACTTTCAAAAGGAAATCAAAGAAAAATCACGAAGAAGGAGAAGAAGGAAGCATCGTGGGGAAGAAATTCAAAGAGTTTGGGTTTAAATATATATTAAAGGATTAAGGCTTGTTTGCTAATTTTAATTGCCACAAGCCCGATCCGAATAACCTCGGTCCAATTTCTAATTCTAATTTCTCCCGAATTCCAATGGCTAAACCCTAATTCCTCAAGGCAAATTTCTAACCTGTCCGCATCTATTGATAATCAATTTGAACCGATATTCAATTAATCAGTCATCGATCAATTTTCCGTCCGAGCCTAATGCTCCAAAAATTCCAGAAAATTCTATAAATCCTTAAAATAGAAAACTCATTATCATATACTCCAATTTCATAATTTCACTTTCTAACTTTCAATTCTAACTCAAATTCAATCATCGCCTATTTTGACCTAATTCACACACATGACCTAATCACCCCAAATCAACGTATCCAAATCAAATCGAAATATGTCATACATATGTACGCATAAATGCCAATATGATCATGCCAATTATACTATAATTAAATCAAGCATGAGCATGCCAATACGAATGCAATAAATTGTACACATCCCATCGATAACGGATGTTACACCACCGCTCCTCTCCTCAGATCAATAGAAGCTCCTAGCACTTCGTCTCGCATAGGAGTACTAGTGCTACCTCCCTCCCGAATCGCTCCTTTCTCTTCTTCTTGTTCATCGCACTTTGATATTGTCAATATTTTCCACCTCAAAGTGCCTCAACTAATTGCTTGGAAGTCACGTGGTTCTGACTATCACCTTCTCTCTAATAGCCAAGTGCAAACCCGACTCAAACCGGCGACATCTAGCAGCCTCACTCAGCATTAGATCTAAAGCATACCTCGCCAATCTGCGGAACCGATGCTCATACTTATCGACCCTCATCTCCTCTCGGGTGAGACTAAGGAAGTCCCTCCGCTTATGCCGAATGTAAACCTCGATATATATTCTTCTTAAAAGTAGCCAAGAAGTTCGCCATGATAACCATATCGATATCATCCGACCGCCTAGCATAGCCTCCCACCAATGCAGAGCATCTCCTCAAGCAAACTTGCAGATAGATGACTCTCTCGTCATCCTCACACTCCATCCGATCCAAAGACTCTCTCGCCTTTTCTCAACCAAGTCTCTATTTCTTCGGATCTAATGTCCCAAAGAAATCGATCGCCCCATACTTTCTCAACCTATCAAACCGCTCCTTTCTAAGTCAATGAAGCAGTATATGCAGTGGCATCCACCCATAAATTGAACAAATGCCCGGTGAAGGCCTAAAACAACCTCGATCAAGTGGAGGCACAGGCACTGCGAACCGCAACTCTTGAGATCGCAACGATGGGTTCACCGCCTAACCATACAAAAGCCTCAACATTCTCCTGGGCTATCGACTCATCGCCCTCTCCTCTCTAGTCGGAGAGTCAGCAGCAGATCCTCGCAGAACTCCTCGTGTCCTTCTACGAGGTGGCATCGTATTCTTCACAAAACACTAAGGATTAGCCATCGTCAATCTACATGTATGCATGATATGCATGTCACTTAATGAAATCAATTAATGCAACACATAATCATAGATCACACAATTCATCCTACTATGCAGTCTAAGCCGAGGACACTAAACCTAGGGCTCTGATACCAAATATGTTGGGCCCGGGCCCCGGATCCCTAATCCCGAGGCGGCCCCTCGGGCTGCGCTAGCGACGAGCGCCCCATAACTTCGGACCCAATCCCAACATCCATACATAGTTCGATTCATAATTCACACACAAACATTCTCATACAATCAAGCGCTTACACATGCATTTAAAACATGAATTAAACACCCCATAAACTAAGGGGCTTCATGCCATTGCAATATGATGAAATTTAACGAGTATTCAAAATCATTCACAATACAGAATAAAGTTTCAATCCAAAATACATGAAAATGCTCCATGATAATATGCTCGGAGGGCCAACCAAAATAGTAACTTAATACAAAGCTCCTAACTAGCTCGAAGTTTTCGATGCCTCGCAAGATCAACGATCGTCTAGTTCTACACTTGAGGAGGGAAAGTAATGGGTTGAGCTACACAGCTCAGTGGCTAATATAATTATAGCCATCGGTAACTAGCACAAGTTCAGGCATATGTACATATATACATTATATATATACAGGCATCAATTCAGGCATCCACATGCTAACTAAGCAAATTGACGCATTCAACATAATTAATTCGACTCACAAAACATGTCACAAATATGCTTCATAACAAACAGTTCAAATGCAATGCACATCACATGGCTCGAGGGTTCCATGGAAACAAAAGGAGAAACCGAAGTTTACACTCGAACAAAATGAGTCCATTCGAGCTCATATGCCACAAGCGGCAGCCGGAGAAGGCTCTTGTCTACGTGCACGTGATTTAACGAAATGGTTCCACTCGCCCAAAAAAGCACATAATCATGCTCATAATCATTTTATCATATGGTATGCTTTCATACTTTGCATTTAATCAAAATGCCATGATCAAGTCGAGGCATAACATGCTCGTAATCAAAAGTTAATGCTATCCATTCTCATAATTCTTTCAAAGTATAAGAAATCAAAATCATTCAAATCATCATGTAAACATACATAACATATAACATATATTCATACATAGGCATGAAATTGCCTAGTCACACAATAACTATAAGTACATTACCCACCTAATATCGCTGAGTATCCGACTCACTGATGTCCTTCCTCTTGCGATGGAATTGGGTCAGCTTGGTTTCCTAAAACAAGCCAAGTTTTCATTCAATCAATATCCAAAGAAAATATTCAAAAGCTTGAAAATCTAAAATAAAGCACTAAAAGTCTATATTCGACCTCCTCCTAAAATTTCGAACCCGTCGAGGCAAATTCCGAACTTCCCTTCTTCATACAACTTATAGCCCTTGATCTCTAGTTCACAATGAATCAAAAATCACCTCAATTGGACATCTACACCTAAAAGATATACCCCAAATACCAAAAATCATCTTTGCTGACAACATGGGTTCCTCCATGAGGAACACCCCTTTCTCACAAGTCGCGTGCACCATAACACCCCTTCAAGACGTCAGTGGCGAATACCCTTCAAGACGTCAACGTCGCCTCGTCGGATGTCACGGCGAATATTAATTCGCACATCGCGACGTTGCTCCCTTTCCACGCACGTCGCAACGTACGGGCCTGGAGAACGACTCCAAAACTCGACTTCCAGCATTTTCCAACTTCAATCCTTTCCCAAACTCAATTGCAACACACCTAAGTCTTAGATCATGTCTTATACTAGATTTCTAACCCAACAGCAGCTCAAAATCAGTCATAAACACATCAACCAACGAAATCTAACCATTTTTGCCCTAAAACCCTAAAACCACCGATTCTACTACTGTCATCCTATCTTTTGGTTTAATCCAACCGAAACAAGGTTAAACGAAGAGAAACTTACTCGAAAATTGCTTCAAACTGTAGGAAAATCCTCAAAGATCGCAATCCCTCTTCTCTTCTCTTCTCCCTCTCCCACGACTCTTCTCCTCCTCTTCTTCCTTCTTTTCTTTCTTCTATTTTCTCTAACTCTTTCTTATGTCTAAGGACCAACTTACCCCTCTTAGCAAAGCTTAAACCACTCCATCCTAAGTGATCTTCCCAAAAAGCCCTCATATCAATTTACCCTATAATTCTCATTTAAACCACATAATAACTAATTAAGCCTCACTTATCCACTAATACTCCCAAATTAATCAAATTTAGGCATAAACACATAATTAACACAATTTATGCTTAATAACATCATAAAAAAATTCGGGGTCCAATAGAATTGTTCCTGAAATGTTGTCATTAAAGAGACAACAGTCATCAGAAAATTCAACTGCAATTTTATTATCCTTTGTCAATTTCGAAATACTCAGAAGATTTTTTGTTATGGAAGGCAGATGTAGTATTTGTTTTAAAGCTAGAGACGTGTGAGTGTTGTCATGAAACTTAATGAATGATGAACCAATATGAGCTGTAGGTAATGCATTACCATTTCCCACTGTGAGTTATTCTTTGCCTCCATATTCTGAGCCAATGGATGATTCTCGATATTGATTGTAACATGGTTTGTAGCACCGTTGTCTACAAACCATGTGGTGTTACTTGAAGATTCTGTTGCAGTGTAGGATTTATTGTGAGCAAGAAAGGTCTGAGGAGAGTTGTGTGTGGACTGAGAGTGTCCTTGAAAAGTAGACTGTGAATCTTGAGATTTCCAAGGAGGTTGTGTGCCTTGCCATGATAGCCTGGCTTTTGACATAATTGACATAAAATACGAGAGTTGTCAAACCATCTTCCTCCTCTGTCATGACCTCCTCGGCCTCTAGAACTAATATGTCCTCCTTAATTATGGTTTCTAATCTGATTGTTATAGCTAGCAAAATTGGCAGTAGGTGCTGGAATATTTGTTTAAGACACTGTGTTTAGTTGTTCTAGTCGAGTCTCATACATAATCAAAGAGTATTGTGCTTCTCGAAGTGTAGATAGAGTGAAGTGTAGATAGAGTCATAGTGTGAGTTAAAAGAACAACCACATGGTCATACTCATGCCCTAAGCAATTTAGTGCACTGAGAATGAGCTCATGTTCAATTACATAGTGTCCTGCCAAGAGAAGAGCATCTCCTATTGATTTAAATTTCTGCATATACTCATTGATTGTTAATGATCCTTTCTGAATGGTTGATAGTTGTTGCTTTAACTGTAGAACTCGCACCATGGACGTTTGAGCATAAAGCTTTTCAAGAATTTTCCAAGCTTCAAGAGAGGTTTTAGATTGATTAATTTTTTTTAATAACCTCCTCTCCTATGGTGGAGAGTAGCCAACATAGAAGGAGTTTATATGATCTTCAGCAAGCTCTATAGTCTGGATTTATTTGAGTAGCAGTTGATGATGATCCCGAGAGAAACTACTATGGTGGAATAAATTCTGCAGAGATGAAATCCTTAAGCTCAAGAGCTCGAATGGCAACCAAAACTTGAGCTTGCCAGTGGATGGAATTCTTTCTATCAAGCTTGGTGGGAAAATTGAAGTTGAGTGTTTTTGCAAGGACTAGAAAATCATTTGTTGTGTTGAAGAATGATTGGTGGAAGAGGATTGATTTGTTGTGTCAGCCATTAGACGTTTTTCTATGATAGCTCTGATACCATGAAAATGATGTAAAATTTTGTATTTCTGTATTGATTGAATGAATGAATAGTCATATACATGAAGTTCTCAATTTATACAGATTGTTTACATTGACAACTAACACATATCAAATAAATTTGTTGTAACAAAATTTGTTATTGCAGTGCCTGTCTTTCTAGAATCTTCAGATCTTGCTCTTCTGTGTGTGGGTGTATGATAGCTTGTGATGGACCTCCTTGTGCTGGATGCTTATTTTGGTTTAATAGGCTTGAATTATTAAGTGAAGAGAGTCCACTTCTTTTTACATCCATGTTACTCTTCGAGACTCTTCTTGTAACAATCTCACCCGCTCGCCGGGTCATGGTATGCAAAAACGATTCCTCTGTAAAGAAGCCTCTCACGCAGCTCAAAATAAGTTGGTATCCCTGATTTTTTCTTCAACCAACATCTTTTGAAGATCTGGATCCTCACTATTCCACTTAGTACACTCATGAAAATTTGGTTGCATTTGCATAAATACCGTTAAGCAAAGTGCTACTACTGGTAAACGTCATAACATGTTTGTCAATTTATTAAGGATGTCCTCCTTGTATTTGATCACAAAGGTGGAATTGATGTAGGTATATATATGTCACCCAATTTATGTGTTGAGCTTGCTATAATCTAGACTACGTCTGTAAATGAAGAAAAAAAAGTTTGAAAAATAGATGTTTTCTATATTATTCTCTATAAATTACAATCATATATATAGGAGAGCATTGAAACCTTAGTCAAATATGTGAGTATTCAGATCCTATACATACTGTACATATAAGGAATGATTTCTAATTATTTGCTAAATAGAATCATCAACACTCCCCTCGAAGCTAGATCCAAAAGATTAACAAATCTAAGTTTGCTTAATAATCGTTGAAATTGATTTGAAGGTAAGACCTTAGTGAATATATCTTCCAATTGACATTAAGATCGTACATAATGTGTTATGAGAAGCTTTAACTAAACTTGCTCCTGAATGTAGTGACAATCAGCCTTGATATGTTTTGTTCTTTTGTGAAACACAGGATTTGTTGCAATATGCGTAGCTTTTTAGTTGTCACAAAATAGTCATTAGAGTATCTCAAGGACTAGCCAAATAAAAAGAATGTGTTAAAGCCAAACAAGTTCATATGCAGCAGTTGCCATAGCTCTAAGACTCAACCTTTGCACTAGAGTGAGCTACTACATGTTGTTCTTGCTTTTTCATGAGACCAAATTACCTCCAACCAACACATAATATCTAGTAGTTAAACGTTTGTCAATTGCATTACCATCCCAATTTAAATAAGTTTAACCTTCAACATTGGTATATCCATTTTGATTCATAACAATCCCGACCAATCAATCCTTTTAGGTAACATAGGATGTGTTTCACGATGTTCAAATGATAGACAAAGGCTAGCATGCATATGCTAACTAATGAGACTAACAACATACGATATATTAGGTCTATTAATAGTTAAATAAAGAAATTTTCCCACAAGTTTTTTTATAGTAATTGGGACTATTGAGAGCTTCCTTATTCAAATCATTCTTCAATTTATCGCTTAAAGGGTAGTAGCGGGTTTTGAATCATCATACTTGCTTTTGAAGCAAATCTTGAAAGTGTTTATTCTAGTTAAGACGAAAACCTTTGTTGGAAGTTGCCATCTCAATTCCTAGAATGTACTTCAATGGCCCAAGATCCTTAACTAGAAATAATTGTTGCTGATGTTTCTTCAATTTGTTGATTGACTCTTCATTATTTCTAGTCAAAATAAGATCATATACATATATAAGCATCATCAACTTTTCATTCTTTCCAAATCAAACATACAATACTTTTTGAGAACCCAATTCCTTCAAAAATTGAACACAATTTGGCATACGATGCTTGTGGAATTTGTTTTAATCCGCACATAGATTTATGAAGCTTACATACTAAGTTTGGATCACCATGTTATAGATGACTAGGAGAAAGTTTCATAAGGACTTATTCTTTAAGATCTCCATGTAGGAAGGAGTTTGTTACATCCATTTGAGATAGTGACCACCCATTATTCATGGCCATTGATAACAAAACTCGAACTGTAGTCATTTTTGCAACTAAAACAAAAGTTTCCTTGTAATCTAAAGAGGTATAAGTGGGGAAAAGGTGTTGAATGTATTCAGCATATACATCTGATATATATACAAGTATAGTTGCAGAAAAGTAGGATCTAGTTACAACAAAAAGATAACGTCCATTTTAATACGGTAACTAATTAGATAAGGATGTATATATTGAATACAATCAACACCATTTCCCACTTATTCCTCTTTATGGTATCAAAGCCCTCTGCTCTAAGGAGTGCATAGATCCTCATGACAAACACTTGTGATATAGTCAACACACAAACAACCTCTCAAATTTCCCAAACTACAAATGTAATCTCCTTGAATGCAACACAATATCTTCCTTAATATAATCTACCCCATATTTCTGTGTAAATCCTTGAGATACCAGATGGGCTATATGGCGATCAATTGATCCATTAGATTTGATTTTTTTTTTTTCATACCCATCGATATCCAATTGCTTGTTTTCCTTTAGGAAGATGTATGATACTCCAAGTGTTGTTCTTTGTAAGTGCTTTTAACTCATCATCCATTGCTTGCCTCCCAATGTATTAAGTTTGAGCTTTTTAAAATATTTTTGGATTATGAACATTAAAAATAGAATAGAGGTAGGTTGAGTATGTAGGAGATACTTTTTGATAACTCAGATAATTTGAGACTAGATTCTTGACATAATAGGCAACATAATCTTGCAATTTTCTTGGAGGTTAACAATTTTGCATCGGATTTTGTCAAGGAGCTGGTTTTTGTACTTGATTATTAGGTATTTCTTCCTCATTTTGAATGATATCAACCTTTAGATGCATACAACTAGTCAAGTTCACTTGATTATTAGAAACTAGTAAGCCTAGATTATCTACAACTTTTGGAATATTAGAACATGTTTTAATACTTGGCAACGGAAATAATTTAATAATAAGCTACCCCTTATTTGAAGCAGCAAAATATGGTCTGGTTTCATCAAGTCATACATCCCTTGTCACATAAAGCTTCCTCATACTCACATCATAGCATTTGTATCCCTTCTTGGTTTGTGAATATCCCAAAACACATATTTAATAGCTTGAGAATCAAGGTTATCCCTTGAATGTGTTGCCAAATGAACAAAACAAATGTAGCCAAAAATCTTTAGGTGAGATGTATCAGGTTTTTTATTTAAGAAAACTTCAAGTGGACGTTGAAACCCCAAAGTACGACTTGGCAACCTATTAGTGAGATAAGTAGCTATTAACACTCCATAATACTAGAAAATTTGGAATGTTCATCTAAAACATAATTGCTCTAGTTTTCTTCAACAAGTCTCTATTCTTCCGTTCTAAAACCCCATTTTGTTGGGGAGTATGAATACAACTAGTTTGATGCACAATATCATTTAAAGCCAAGAAATTTTGATGTGCCATTACCATTTAAATTTTTTTTGATATAAGCTGAAAATTAATTTGCATCCATCATGTGAAATTTTTTAAAGGTTACAAAGACACCACTTTTTGATTTTAAAAAATAGACCCAAGTAACTTTGGAAAAATCATCAATAAAAGTTACAAAGTATCTAAAACCATTAATAGAATTAAGAATAGGACCCCATACATCTTAGTGAACAAACTCAAAAGGTTTAGAAGCTTAAGATAGTGACAACTTAAAAAAGAGTCTAGATGACTTGGAATAATGACAAACTTCCCAATCAAGAGCTTCTTTAGACAAAATAGGAATTATTTTTGTAAGAACAATATCAGAGGGATGAGTTAGACATAGATGCCACAAGAGTTGTTTTCTTGTAAGACTTGTAAGAGCTTGAGGACTTTTAGAAGCTTAATGAACATAATTGAAATAATAGAGACCGTGCAAGTAGAATCCTTCACCAATCATCATTTTGGTGATACGATCCTAAAATACAACCTTACAAAAAGAAAATAACACTTCATATTTAAGAGTTTGAATCATTTTTTAAATAGAGAGCAACTGAAAAAGGAAAGAAGGTGCATAAAGAACTTCATAATCAATGGAATCTGTCATAAGTTTGATTTTTCCCTTCCCTTTAATAGATACGCTAAGATCATTGGCTACAGACACAGTACAAGAGATAGGATGAAAATCACATAAAGTGGTAAATTTATTTGACATGTGATATGTGGAGCCAGAATCTACAATCCATAAATTAGATATGGAACTAATTTGAAAAGCAGCACTAAAGGCAATCATAATACCTTGGTTGTTTTCAGAGTTAACAACATTAACATCAACTAAAAAACTAGCAAATTTTCTCAAGAGTGCAATAGTACATCACGACATGATTCTCTAACTTGGGTAACCATGTTTGTCATGAAAATAGATTGGAAACTCATTAAGCAAAGTAATCGGAATAGAGGAACAAGATTTAACAGTGTGGGAGGCTGCATTAGCTCTAGAATTGGATCCATGCCTTTAATCTCCTTTTCTATTTTTACCTGATTCGTGTTTTAATTATGAATGAAGGATCTAATAATGATCCATTTTATATCCAATTGTATTATAGTGCTCAGATTTCAGGTTTGGATGCTTACCCATGTATGGTTTCTTTTTAATATGGTGATAAGTAAGATAAGCATAAAACTCTGAAGTATCTGATGTAGCATCATGAGGAATGATTTTTCTTTGGACTTCCTCTCTTTGTATAGTTACACAAACTCCTCTCAGAGGTGGTAGTTCTTCTGTTATTAAGATACGGCTCCTAAACTCTTCATAATTCGAATCAAGACTTGCTAATAGTTGAAAAAAACAATCTTTTTCAATTTGTTTTCTCAGGATCACTAGATCAATAGTATATGGACGATAAACTTCCAATTGATTCCACAAACTTTTAAGCTTTCCCAAAATGCTAACAAAAGTCTTCCCTTCCTATTGCAAGTTTGCAATTTCTCGTTGAATTTGAAAAATTATGGCAGAATTATTTTGGTTTACATACATATCTCAAATAGCCTCCTAAATATCTCGAGAGGAATCTGGATAGCTAAAAATTTCAACTACATTACGCTCCATAGAGTTGACATAACCATCTAATCTTTTGACAACCATGCATCATATTATGATGAGTCTTCATTAGGGGCCTTTTCTTTACCGTCAATGAAAACCAATTTGGATCTACAACCAAGAGCATTGTGATGACTCTTGATCATGGAAGATAATTATACTCATTCAACAACATAGAACTCAGTTTTTGAGAATTGTTGAGGTCAAAAACAGAATTACTATAAGAGATTGCAATCGCCTCCTTTAAGGTTGTTATAGAATCACAAGACATTTGTGGTTTGACAAAAGTAGGATTGTCCTACTCTGAAAAAGAAAGTTTGAAAAAAAGGTGATTTCTATATTATTATTTATAAATTACAATCATATATATAGGAGAGCATTGAAACCTTAGTCAAATATGTGAATATATAGTTGCTATACATAGTTGTACAAATAAGGAATGATTTCCTGATTATATGCTGAATAAAATCCGTCAAGTATTTGTGAACAGTAAATATTGTAATAGGCAGTGGTCAATTACACCACCATCTCTTGAGCAATTATAATTTATAAGCAATTGTAATCATTTTGTTTGGTTTTAGAGATGTTATAGAAAGAGGCATATCAGAAGCGTAAAAATATAGTCATACACATAAAGCATTCTCTTCTATAAATTATCTCCACTCATTCTTCTCCTACATTTGGTATCAGAGCCATAAGCTTGGCAATATTTACCGCTTAGTATGGAAACCACAAGCAACTCATTCTAGGTGCCACTTCCAAAGTTAATTGGAAGCAATTACGATGATCGAGCTATTCAAATGAAAATATTTTTCGATTATCAAGACATGTGGGATGTGGTGAAAAAAGGTTTCACAAATGTTATAGACTCAATAGCATTTGTGTTGGGTCCCGATCTCGTGATCGAATCCCAACCGGAAAAGCAGAAATGGAAACGAAAAACAAATGCTAAAAGCGGATCGAAACCGAATCGAACGAACAAAATCAAAAACCAAAGCGAAAGAAACGAAACGAACATGAAGCTAATCGGACCGAATACAAATAAAAAATGAAAGCAAAAACGAAGCATATCAGAAATTGCAACAAAACGAAATCAAAAGGCGAATGCATCGAAAGCAAAACAAATAACGAAGCGGAATCAAAACACAGAATCGGATCACAAAATACGGAAACGAAATCGAAAAGTGAAATCAAAATTGAAACCAACAAACAAAGGCAGAACAAAAACTAAATCCGACATCCGAACACTCTTATCGAAGAAAACGTCGCGTTGGATACCTTAGACTAAACTATCCGAAATCGGTCTAAAATTTTCTTTCTTTCTTTCTTATCTTTATTCACATTCATGCAAATCCATATAATTTCCCTTTTCTTGGAAATTATCCTCAATCAATTTCTCAATGCGAAACAAAATTCTTATACATGCAAAGTCTCAATCCTTAATCATCTTCTTATACAATCATACATATCCCAAAATCACATCTTTTAACCCATGTCTTATTTGAATTTTTCAAAATTCGCAAAGATAACTACTGCATTTTATAAAACCCAAAACCGCAAAAGGTAAATAAACACTTATATAATTCCCAAACAAATCCTAAAATCATCGGACTCTCCCGTCGGAATCTCAAAGATATGCAAATACAAGTCTAAACCTAATGCTTCAAAATCCTCAATCATAATCGAACAATTCCATAACTCAATTCAATATACCAAACATAATCTAATCCAATCTCAAACCAATCATATCATATCATATACTTATACTATCACAAGTCATATTCCATACCCATACATATGGATACACAATTTTATAATTCTCCATAATGCATACATATCAATATTAATGGCCTCCAAGCCATTTACAAAGCACAAATACCATAATCCAAATACATAATGAACTAAACACTTGTAATACACTAATGGCATTCCAAGCCATATACCATTACCAATAATCATAAACCAAAGTACACAAAGCACAATGATTCTAAATTTCTCAGCAACATTCTAAACTTAACAATAATTCAATAGGAACCCATACAAATGGAAACCCTCATTTTCTTTCACCCGATCTTCTTCTCATCACCTGTGGATAGGAATGAAGCGGGGTGAGCTTATTGCTCATGGATAACATGTTATACAATGAACCATAAGCAAAAATCATTTTCAAGACGTTAGTCATTTATAAACATTTCACAGTAGAAACTCTTCAAAAACTTATTTCTCGATCCTTTCAACCTTTCAAAATATTCATAAAACATTTCCAAAATCTCACGTTTGCAACTCTCAATTTCTCACTTCTCAAAATTCTCAAAACTTTCACATTTCATGGTCAACTTAAAAAAAACATGAATGCATCACGATATAAACAAAAAACCAAAAACACATAACACATCAAAATGGTTTGGGTCGGTCCAAAACGGAACGTACTCGCATTCTCGCATAGTGATCCATGCGTACTGAGAACGAACGCACTACACCTTTCCGCTTAGCGGTCCGGTGTAGTCGTGACTTATGGAGTCCAAATCGAAACTCGATTACCCTAAGCGGGCGGGAGAAGCCTTTAAAAATGAGACCAGTGCACTGACTCACTTAAGGGACCTAACCAAACCCATATAACACATATTCATGCTTGAAAATCAAATTGCCCAAAGGCACAATTTCTAAAACTCACTTTTTCATATTCTCATACTAGACACCTTAATTTTCACAAAAACACATACTTTCATATAACAATTTTCCATACACATTACATAGCAACTAAATGCAATCACAATTCATAAATCAATTTCATAACAATTAAAAACATATTCGATTCATAACAATTCATAAACAAAGAAATGCAATACTTTTGGTAATTTATCAAAATCGTTCATAAATAGCAATGTAACAAAAGTATCAATTTTCCTAATTAACAAAAACCTTCAAATTTATCAAAATCACTTAAAACAATAGATCTAACCTTTCTAACAATTTTCATAATTACAAGAAATTTCTCGATTTATCAAAAATTTTCAAACTTGTAACAATCTTTCCCAAACACAATAGATTTAACAATTCCCAAATCATTTCAAAATCAATTAATTTAAATCATTCAAAACAATAATTTATAACCATTTTTTCTTTCTTGAATTTTCTAAAACACACAATTTACTTATAATTCAAAATATAAACATATTACCCACCTCATATCCATGCTTGGAGCTTGATTAGAGCTTCAATTTCTCCAATCCTTTCTTTAATTTACCCTAATTCATACCATAAACCCTAATTAAATCAACATCCAAAATTGATCCAATTAAAACATGTAATCTCCAAAATTGAACCTAGAATTCACAAACCCAAACCAATCTTATGCCAAATAAACCAAAATCTCACTAAAAGCTCAAAGCTCAAAATTGACTCTTACCTCATTCTTCTCCATTTTTGACTTTTGCTTGGCTCATCTTGGAGCTTTCACCTTCTTCCCTATTTTCCCCTTGAATCATCAAAAAACCTTGCTTGAAACTCAAGAAAATCGAAACCCTAGCTATTTCTCTCTCTTCTTCCACCGAAGCTCCCCTTTCTCTCTTCTTTCTTTCCTTTCTTTCTTTCTTTTCTCCCAAATGTCGTGACTTCCTCTTGCCCTACACGACAGCCACCTCTCATATACTCTTTAATGTATGCCAAAAGACCAAAATGCCCTCACTTAAAAGCCTTGAAACCTACCCTTATTAGTCAACATCGGTTCACATAACATCTCAAACCACAAGGTGCGAAGCACACAGCGGGATCACAAAAATCACAATTTACTTCTTCAAACATATAGCTCTTAGTCTCTAGTTCATTTAGAAATAAGAATCGACTCAATCGGAGGTCTATAACTCAAGATATGCTTAAAACTCAAAGTATGTTCATAGTATGATCAAGAACTCTACACCGACCCCTCATTTCTCTTACCCCATAATTTTTTATTCTAACTTGAAATGCTATCAATTTTCATGGAGAGGTAGAAAAACATGTTAGAAATCTAACGCCTCAAGAATCACCTCAATCGAAGGTCGGACGAAGGAGTTATGGCCTAACAAACCCAACATGTTCATGTTCTGATTCATATCGAACATACTTTGGACCAAATGCCATAACTCTCACTATGGGTATTCTATTCACTTCTTTCTTAGACCATTAGAAAGTAGACATCTAGGGATACAACTTTTATGAAGACAAAAATTTGAAAATATAACGTTAAGAGGTCCAAAAATACACGGACCATGTGAAATCACACGGTCAGGTCGTGTAACCTTTGGGTGAAATGGTGTCCCTGCGCCCAAAATCACACGACCCGTGTAAATTCACACGCCAAGACCCCTCCAAAGGGTTCTAAATCCATCCTAACTTTTCCTTTACTCATATTTTACCAAAAATCAACTTTTTCTACTCCGATATCACTTCTCAAACTCTAAAGGTCCGGGAATTTCGTTTACCACGACATCCTAGCTTGTAATAAGCATAAATCTCAACTCCGATCTCGAAAACTTGCATACTTGGTATCGTTGCAAAGATAAAAGAACAAGCTACAACTTCAAAGAAGGCAACTTTGGCCAATTCTATTTCAATTATTCTTGAATTTCCTTTGAATCAACATACACATTTTTATCCTCATGCAAAACTTAACATTCATCCCAACTTCACTTCTTCTATTTCAACCTCATTCGAACAATTCAATTTCCATTGGAATTCATCCAACACTCAACCTCAATTCATACGATTTCTTACATTCAATAGCATCTTGTCATTCACCAAGTTCTTCTTTTGCTTTTCCATAATATCTTACATATATAACCATGGTTCATGGTTAAAGTTTCTCTACTCATCATCCATACTTAATTCACATTCTAATTTCATAATCATCCATATACCAATTCATAATTCAAAGCCATACACAAACCCATATTTCATTAAGGCACAATAACATCTATAACACAATTTATATATATAAATACTCATTTTATTTCAAGTAATAACTCTAAATTTCCACTTGTAGATCGGGGTCCAACAATTTGAGCAACTCAGAAAGGAGGAGTAGGATGCATTATTAAAACTTGCAAGAAAGATAAAAAACATTTTATTCTATTTTTTATGTTTATGAAAAAGATATTTAGAAAATATACAGTAAAGATATATATTATATATCTTTTATTTAGTTTGGAATTTTATTTATTAATTTGACATATAAGATATTAATTGGACTTGGATTCAAAAGATTTAGTTGTTACATTTATAGTTGTGAAAGAATTTCACACTAAATTGAAGTCTATCATTTGAGAAATTGTGGTATATCACATTTGTAATTATCAAAGGTATTGCTGGATTTTGCATAGTGTTAAAAAGGGCTTTTGTGTGGAATTTGGGTCTTAATTATGTGTATCTTAATTGTGTCGATTGATGGCAATGGTTGGACCCTTTGATGTGTGCGTTGATTGTGTTTTTCTGTTGAAATAGCTGAAGTGATTTTGTGGTTTTCTAGTTTTTGGTAAGACATAGCTGAGTCTTTGAGTAAGCATTGTAAATGGCTTGTGCGGCAGGTGGATTGATGGGTTATTACTAAAGGTGTAGATGTACTATACGATGGTGTTAACATTTGGATGTGAGCTATTTTGTTATGTGTTTGTTGGTGGTGTCCTTGTTGCTTGATTGATGAAAATTAAAGGGTGCAGAACGTGTTTTCATTTTGGGAGATTCACTGCTCTATTTTGATTGTACAGGAATTGCTAATGCTGGACTATTATCCTTGTAGAGTGGCTCACGGTTGGACTGAATTTATGTAAACAACTTTCAGATCTCTTGTTGAGGAACAAAACCCATAGGAAATTTGTTCTATTTCAATCTTAAATGTGTTCATATTTTTCTCTAAAATTTTCAGTTACTTGATTCTTTTATTTATTTTCTTTTAGTTAATAGATTCTTGTTAATAGATTGTTGAGATAAATCTTTTCTTGAGATTAAGATAAGTAGGTCGTGTTATTAGGTGTGAAAATCTTTCACGGGAAGTGAGGTTAAGAGATAGTTTCAAGAATTGAGTGAGTTAGCTTTGAAAGCCCTTGTGTAAATCTATTGAACATTTGTGAAAGTGATTAAGTTGGGTGAAGGCCCCGTGGACATAGGCAATATGTGTCAAACTGTGTCAAAGATCTCAGTTTTGTTTATTTTTTATGCTTTTAATTTTTCTAAATTTTGTTTTACGAATTGGAAAGTTTGCAAAACAATTACCCCTTCGATTTTTTTCAATTGGTATCAGAGCAAGGTCACCAAATTAGGACATGGTATAAAAAAATTGGTTTAGATTCGAGTTTCACAAACATGGCTACAAGAGAGGGTACATCTATCACTAGGCCACCACTATTAGACGACTCTAACTATTTTGCATGGAAATTACGGATGAGAATCTTCATCCAGGCTCAAGGTAACATAGGTGGATGCATCCGATGATTACTGATGATAAGGGTGAGGCAGTTTTAAAAGATCCATCTGAATGGACAAGAGTTGAAGAAGAGAGGGCATTTGGACAAGCAATGCATGCAATTTTCAATGTTGTGGATGAAGGAGGCTTCTCAATGATATCGATTTATGAGTTAGCTAAAGAAGCGTTGGATACTTTATAGACTATTCATGAAGGGTCCAAATATGTGATAGCATCAAAACTTCAAATAATAGTTGTAAGGTTTGAAGAACAAAAGATTAATGAAAATGAGACTATTAGGGCTTTTTAGGAAAGATTGCGTGATATCACGAATCAAGCACATCAACTCGAGAAGAAGTATTCTAATCTGAAACTAGTGAAGAAGACTTTGAGATTACTAGCTTTGAGATTTATTTTGAAAATTATATCAATAGAGGAGGCCCATGGCATCAACGATCTATCATTGGAAAAGGTAATCGGAATTCTTACAAATTTTGAAATAAATCTATTAAGGAGTAAGTAAGAAAGAAGCAAAGGATTGGCCAAGTTGAAACTGGAAAAGGTGTGAATGATGTAGTAGATGAGTCTGACGAGAATGAAGATATGGTTTTATTGACACAAAATTTCAGTAAGTGACTGAATAAAGTAAAAAAGGACAAACCCAAGTTTAGGCAAAATGGTAGGAGCTCATCGAACAACAACTTTAAACAACAAGTTAAAACTTAGAAGGGTGAAAGAAAGATGAGGAGAATTCAATGTCATGAGTGTTAGGGCTTTATACATGTGTAAAAAGATTATTTAAAGAAGAGAAAAGGGAAATCTTTTACTAGCACTTGGAGTGAGAATGAATCTCAAAGTGAATATGGTAGTGAAGAAGAAATTGTAAATGGTGTTGCGTTAGTTGCTTTGTATAACAAAAATCCAATTACATGCCTAATAGTAACTAAGAAGGAAGTAATTGAAGATGAAAAAGGGGAAAATCAAACAATTTTAAGAAAAATGAAGATAGATCAGGACAAGGTTCAATATCAGATTATGACAGCGATAAAAGTGGTTTAGATGATAAAAGGAAAAATATTTACCAGGCTTACGAAGTGGTGTATGAAAAATGGGTGAAAACATGTAAAAACAATGAAAGGTTGAAGGAAGAAAACTTCTCTATGAAGAACACTATCCAAGAACTAGAGAAGAAGTTGATGGTAGCTTTAGATGAGCTCGGTGAAGCCACAATAAAGTTAGCAAGTACCGAAAAGGGTTTGAGAAAACTGAATGGAGGCATATAAAAGTTAGAAAAGTTGATCAAAATTGGTAAGGTTAAAAGAGATCTTCAAGGAATTAGTTACAAAGGTGAGTGCTCCAAGGGGAATGATGAGAAAATTGACATACCCAGATCTGTCCAAGAAGTAACATTGAGGAAGAATCAAATATTTGTTCCCATATGTCATTTTTGTGGAGTTATCAGGCACATAAAGCTAAAATACTACAAGTTACTGCAGAAGTTGTTTCAAAGTAGTCAAAACCGAAGGACCCTATATCCCTCACATAAATTTCAGAATCAACCTTTAGTATGGAAATCCATGTGGGTTAAAAAAGGTCAATTGAAAGCCCTTGTAGTTCTTAAATCGATGAAGGCAACTGCGCATAATGGTTGGTATTTTGATAGTGGATGTTCACATCACATGATAGGGGTAAAGAATTACCTAAATGATTATCAGAGTTGTGTAGATGGGCATGTGACTTTCGGAGATAAAAAGAAGGCTTTGGTAATTGGTAGAGGAATATTATGCATGAATGGATTGCCTCCCCTTAAGGATGTGCTCCACGTCAATGGACTAAAAGCGAATTTGGTAAGTATAAGCCAACTCTATGATGATGGTTTGTTAGTTAAATTTACAAGGGATAAATGCAAGGTGCTAATTGAACAAGGAGAAGCCATTGCGAGTGGAAAGCAATTAGTCGACAACTACTATATGTTGCAGGTCACAACCACCTATAATTCAACCTCACATGATAATAACATAGATTTATGGCATCAAAAGCTTAGGCACGTAAACTATGAACTTTGTAACAAGTTGAAGAAATTGGAATCTCTGAAGGGGCTACCTATAATGAACAAAGAAGATACATCAATCTACAGTGCATGTCAAATAGATAAGCAGATGAAAGTGCCACACAAAAAGGTTAGACATGTTACCTCATCACACATAGTTGAATTAATTCACATAGATTTGGTTGGTCCAACAAAAAATGATAGTATTGGTGGAATTAGATATTTTTTAAACTATGTTGATGATTATTCGAGATATACTTGGATATCCTTTTTGAAAGAAAATTTAGATGCTTTCAAAGCTTTTAGAAGCCTATATGCGCAGTTATGAATATGAAAAATATGGTTGTATTGAGAATTCAATCAGATTATAAAAGGGAATTTGAGAGTACAAGCTTTAATGACTTTTATAAGGAGTATGGCATCATACATGAATTTTCAACACCTAAAAATCCACAAAAAAACAGAGTTGCTGAAAGGAAAAATATAACACTTCAAGAAATGACCAAATCAATGTTGAATGGAAGAAAATTGTCTATGCATTTTTGGGAGTCAATGCAGCGTGTTACATATGTAATAAAGTTTACCTTCAAAGCATCTTGAATAAGACATCATATGAACTTTGGAAGGGAAAGAAACCATATTTAAGTTACTTTAATGTCTTTGGTAGTAAGTGCTACATTATTAGAGATTAGGAAAACTATCACATCCACATACCCCTTAGAAGGATATATGGACGCGCACAAATTAATACAAACAAACCCAAGCATTCGATGTCTTCCATAAAACAATTCAGGCAAACGTACATTATATTATATTGAACATAATACAAACTTCTTTTAAATCCCAATCCAAGCTGAAATATAGTTATTACAAACTTCATACAAATTCAAATTCATATACATTAGATACAAACCAAAATCAAACTTCAAAATACATTTTGATCAAAATAAATCTTAGATTCCTTTGGCCATTGTGGTTAACTTGTCCCAGCGTTTACAAACGTCTCTCAAAACCTACACAGGGCAATTCCACCGTGCTAAGCATATAGCTTAGTGAGTAATAACTAAACTATGCATAAATTGACAATTAATCATACTGAATCAAGTTATAGCATAAGCATTCATTAAAAGTTTTTCTTAACAAACAATTCAGACATCATGCATTTTCAAAACAGTTTGCATAGATAACAAGATTGAGTATTAGAAGAAGGAATAATCCCTTCAGATCCAAACATAATTTTGTTTATGTCAAAATCAAACATATTTGAGAATACAAAACCATATAATTTCTAATCCATCAACAGAAGTAGGTAACGGGACTTATACAGGAGATACCATGATTTGTATCATAAAATAGAAGAGACTTACGTCTCAATAACATAAGTCACCGAAGTGTCTGTGACAGGAGACACCGAAGTGTCACAAGAGCAGCTGCAGACTCTTCTAGGCATGCCTATTTACCCACTAATAGGACTTAACAGTTTTGAAAGCAGAACAGGTTCATACATTCAACAACTCGGACATTCCCAATTCAATACACACATATAACATAAGTCAAATCAATTCAGTATCAAACAAAACAAATGAAGATGAGATTGTCTTATATTACTCACAATATCTCTTTTTTCACTTATTGCCTTGAAGTCCCAGCAATACCTAGAAGCAGTCATTCGACGTGTTAGTCTATATGCAATCACATATAGTTTTATATTACTACATTGCTCAATTAATCGAATAAGCACATTTAAGAATGTATCCTATAATATGCATGTTCAATGACAAATTCTAGGATATATTTCCTTACTAAACTGATGTAAACATCAATTGTACTTCAAAATTTTCAAAATTCATACATTCAATTACTATTCTAGCTTCTGCTAGAAACACCACATTCAAGTCAACTTTGAATAATCAATAAGATCAATAAAATGATGTATTTCTATAACACTTTCTTCTATACAATTGTTTCTTTTTGTCTTAAGTTTCTAATGATACCAAGATTATACAATTTGGTTTATTATTCAATGAGTTATGTTCAAAATACCACAGACTATGTACATTTGAAATTTTGGATAATGCATGATCATGCATTCAATTTTTACACCTCATAACTCTCAATTCCAATATCCAAAAATTACAAACTTTACACCAACCGAAAGTTAAAAGCTGATTCGACCTACATCAATACAGTCTATTCAATCACAATAGGACATGATTTCTATCCCTAGTGATGCTACAGCTGAAGCCAATACTCACTTTCAAGCTACATTTCAAGATCTTTAAGGACAGAATTCAAATTCAATTTCTTCTTAACATTTGTATCCAAAATTTTCTAGTTTATTTTTAATAAAAATGATCTCATTTAGAGCTCTACGGATCAAGTTATAATCAAAGTACTGAAACATATTCACTATAATATCTCAATTTTATAATATTCCAGTACATACCCGCACTTTGAGTCAATCAATCTTTTTCTAATCAATTCAGATGGCTCTATTGGTTCAAGTTCCAAGTCAATTGAAGATCAGATGACAAAGTTATGGCTAAAAGAATCAACATAGTTTGATTTTGAAAAAAAAACCTTCAGGTGCAACTCCTCTTCTCTTCTCTCTCTAGCTTAACAAAACACAGATTTTTCTTCTTCTTCACTATAAACTGCAGACTTCTTCACTCTTCTTCCTACTAATTTATTTATTCCTAACCATATATTCTATCTTTCTACTCCAATACAATTTTAAAACAATTCAAATGCAAGCTTATATGGTATTTACTATGAAAATCAAAACTTCACACCTGTTTTGTCTCACTACTGTAAGTTTTTTTTTTATAAACAGCAACAACCCATAAACCAAAACAGAACCTATAGCCACTTACGCATGCATCATTCCACAAGCCTGCAAACATCATCTATAATACTCCCCTTTCAACTTAACAAAACAAAGCAACTCAAAAATCCAAGGTTCAAACTTAAACATCAAAACTAACATCTCTCACGCATGTTCCCTATTTTTTGCAATTTTCACCATGTTTCTATAATTCTTCATTCTAACCACCAAATTTATTTCTTCCTATATCACTTGTGCATGAACCCATATAGAAAATACTAAAACATCATCAAATGTATTCATGAAAAACTTATTTGATTCAATGAAATTCTAGCTCAAACATTCCAGATTTTCTCATTCTCTCAAGCAAACAAACATTAACTCAAACGCATACTCATCTTTAGTTAGTTCTCTAGCAGTTAAGAGTTATACACCAAATACAAAAACATTCAAAATAAGTAGTTTCGGTGATGGAAGGAAAGAACAAAGAAGAGTTTTAGTTGGTGTTTTTGGTGGTGAAGAAGAGATTTGAGCTACAAAAGTGTTTTCTCAACACCTAACTAAGTGGGTTAACATTTCAATGAAACCTAGAACTCATGCATGTGGGCTATATGTCACCCTCCCATTTGTCTCTTATTCTATTTTTTTGTCCAAAATATCCTAAAATTTCAGAAATTCCTAAAATTCACCAAAAATTGCAAAGTAATCATGATATGTTCCAAACAAATTTTTGACATATAAAAACTACAAATCTCATTTTAATCAAAATTTCAAAACTAATTATACCTAGAAATGTCAATAAATGCATGTACACGTCTTTACATATGTCAAAACTATTTATTCACATACATATGAATAATCAATAATGCATAAGCATACAGTGCACTACTATTTCCCTCAATATTCTAGCACCAAACATGGGATGTTACAATAACTTAGAAATTTTGAGAGCAAAAGTGATGAAGGAATCGTCATTGGTTATTTAACTCACAGTAAAGCTTAACTAGTGTATAATCCAAGAATCAAGAAAGTGCTAGAGTCCATAAATGTTATGATAGAGGATGTATCTCTGTTGAATGATCAAGTGGCAAAAAAACACCTATAGAACTGATCCTCAAAATCAACTCAAACAAGCAACGAGACAAGATTGAAGAATTGCCCAAATCTGCAGTTAGTTGTTGATGGGGAAGTAATTATGCGAATTGAAAAATTGTCAATTACTTTGGATAATGAATCAACTAAAACACTAGATGCAGAAATTGTTCCTGTAAATGTTCAAAACTCAAGAGAAGCTAACTTGAATCAGGATCCTCCCTCCCAAATCAGAAGAATTCATCCCATAGAGAACATTATTGGAGATGTTAGTGAAATAAGAAAAATAAGAGAAGGAAGAAGGGTTGATTATCGAGAACTTACAGGTTATTTATGCTGGCTCCCGTTTCCGAAATCCAACTCTAAACAAAATACCATCATACTTAAGCGTTGTTCCTTGTAATCTTTTCTTGCTCTGATACCAAACATCATGAGCCCCATTTTCGGAGTCCAACCATTGAGCCATAAACGTTGGCGTAATCCAAAGAAATCGTGAAGCTTAAAGTCTCATACCATTTCTATGTTCCTTTTTCCATAACACATCTCACATATATATATATATATATGTATGTAACAACAATTCACAATCAAAATATTCATATCAAATCGATAACTTCCTCAAGTATACCAAAGTTCCACTCAACCTGATCCATATACTCAAATGCATACTTCCACTCAACATCATCCATACATAATTCATAATTCCTTAACATCAATAGATAGAGTTTTACAAGCTCTAAAGGCATTCCAAGCCACAATTACAACAATAATCCAAAATCTCAAAAGATAAAAGTTACATGAACTAGAAATCCTTGAAAAGTGACAAATCCTTGTATTTTTCATAAACAACTCAAATTACAACATAAGCAAATTGGGAGTGATGCCTTGACTCTTTTTCACTCTATCTCTTGCTCAACACCTCAAGGTGGGGACGAAAAGGGGGTGAGTTTAAAGCACGTGGGTAACAAGTTTATAATGAAGAATAAGCAAAATCGTTGAAGTATTCATTTGTCATATAAAATCATAATGAATTCATAAAAATGCTTTTTTCCCAAATTCTCAGTCAAATTCAAAATTTGAATTCAAAACTCATAGTTAAAAATGTCATCACGTCAACACAGCATATCCATTGAACCATCAATACAAAACACTCAATTTATGCAACATACTTGACCATTCAAAGATGCAATGCACAAATAAGTGGCTCGAGAGTTTCGTGGAACAAAACGGATAAACCGAAGCTTATACCGTGAACAAAACAAGTCCGATTTCTCAGGATCTCGTGGCCTCAAGCGGGTAGCTGGGAGAAGGCTATATGTTGACGTGCATGTGACTAACAAAACATTCCTCTCTCACTCAAACAGAAGCACATAATCATGCTCAAATCATTTTATCAAATTCTTTCATGCTTTTCATGCTCTTTTCTTTCTTTTCATCCACACAAAATGCCATGAAATTTTTCAAGGCATAACATAAAATGTTTCAATGCATTCCCATCTTTATTTAAAATTCATCAACAAAGTTCTATCTTTGAAACATGTAGAAATTTTGCAAATTATTCAAAAGAAACAAAAACAACATTTATGAAGTAATTGAAATCATTCTTGATTTGGAAGAAAACATTATTAGCTCATTACTAAATTATAAACATGAAACCCACCTGAATTCCTTGCTTGGATACATGCTTAAAAGATGCCTCTCCTCTTGATCCTCTTGCCTTTGTTGATTCACTTTATCAAATGCAAAATTTCCATTCAATAGGAATACAATTTGAGGACCCAAATATTGCCTATTCACTAAGATAAATTCTAAAAACTCAAAATCTTCCAAAATCCAAACATTCGAGTCAATTTTCCATTATCACTATGATCAAGTAAATGACAAAATCTGGTAATATTATCTTCTATAAAATGTTCCCCATTGTCTTAAGTTTCTAATGACTCTAAAATCATTCAATTTGTTTCAGAAATCCGAAAGTTATACTCCAAACATATTGGGACTATCCTTATGTTGAAATAAGAATCTATACTCAACTTCCATCCAAATTTTGAGATCTTTAAAGACTGATTCAAAACTTCCTTTCTCATAAAACTTGTATACCTTTGTCTCTATTTTACAACGAATCAAAAATCACCTCATTTGGACATCTACATCAAAAGTTATCTCTAAAATACCAAAACATGTCTGTGTAGGAAAGTTGAGCTCGCCGCGGCAAAGGTTGAGCTCGCCGCGGTGAAACCCAGAAGCTCGCAGCGACATGCGTGACCAGAAACCTCCCGAAAACTCGTTTTTTCAACATTCTTCATCTACATACTTCCCATTTTTCACAAATAACTCATCTTGACCCTAAATCATCATTCCTACTTTATTTCTAAACTCATTTCAACACAAAATCATTCACAAACACAACATAATCATTAAACCTAAAAGATTGCAACATTTTCATACACCATTCAACAATAACTCACTTCACATAATCCACTTCATTTTCACTTCTAACTATCACTAACATGATTCATTCAACAAATCAACAAGGGTTGAGTCTTGTACTTACTTGTTTAGCTCCAAGATTCGTCAAATTCTTCAAGATCTCCAAAAACCCTAGTTTTCATCTTCTTCTCTTCTTCTTCCATGACTTCTTATTCCCTCTTTAAGCAAAACACAATAACTTCTTCTTTTTATACCCTTTAGTATTCTAAAACGTCCATTTTGCCCTTCAATAAAAGCCTTATAGCCTTATATGCTTAAGTGACTTGCCTAAAATGCCCTTATGCATTCCTACCACTTTTAATACAACCAAACCATATAATAAATTCTACTAACATTTACATAACAAGTAGCTCCAAAACTTTATCCATCAAACCTCATAATTTATTTAAATCATGCTTTATTTAACAAGAAAAATTCGGGGGCCAACAATTTATGCTACACCTCTTCTTTCAAGACAAAGAATGTTAAAGAAGCTCTATAAGATGAGTTCTAGGTAGCAGCCATGTAAGATGAATAGATTTAATTTGCATAGAATGATGTATGAGAATTGATGCTAAGACCATCAAATTTTAATGTGACTGGAACAAAATGGGTGTTTCAAAATAAAATAGATGATAAGGATAATGTAAGTAGAAATAAAGCAAGGTTAGTAGCTCAGGGATATTCTTAGGTTAAAGGAATAGACTTTGATGAAATCTTTGCATCGGTGGCACGACTTGAGTTTATCAGACTATTATTAGTTATAGCATGTGTGATGGGGTTTAAGCTTTATCAGATGGATGTAAAGAGTGCTTTTCTGAATGGGTTCATACAAGAAGAAATGTATGTCGAGAAGTCAAAAGGATTTATCAATTCAGCCTATGTAGACCATAACTTTAAGGTAAAGAAAGTTCTTTATAGTCTCAAACAGGCATAAAGGGCTTGGTACAAAAGACTCCCACAATATCTCATCGAGCAAGGATAAGAACGAGGTAGTGTTGACAAAACTTTGTTTATTAAAAAGGTTAGATCTAACTTGGTAATTGCTTAAATCTACGTCGATGACATTATGTATAGTTCTACTCATCCAAAGATGGTAGATGAATTTTTTGAATTAATGACATCTAAATTTGAGATGATCATGATAGGTGAACTGAATTTCTTTTTGGTTTGCAAATTAAACAAGTGAAGGATGGAATTTTTGTTTTGTAAACCAAATATGTCAAGAGTTTAATAACGAAGTTCGGTCCTGAGAATGCCATACATGTGAGAACACCTATGATTGTCTCAATAAAGCTAAAAAAAATATGAGAATGGTAAAAGCGTTGATGTTAGTTTATATTGGAGCATGATCGGAAATCTATTGTATTTAACTATAAATAGACCAGATATTGGTTATAGTGTTGGTATATGTGCTCGATATTAAACCAATCCTAAAGAAACACATCTGACAACTGTCAAGAGGATTATCAAGTATATAAGTGGAACATCTGATTTTGGAATACGGTATACATTTGACTCGACATCTTATCTAGTTTGATATAGTGATGCAGATTGGGCTGGAAACTTAGATGCTCAGAAAAAACACTTCAGGAGATTATTTCTTCGTAGGAAACAATTTTATATCTTGATATAGTAAGAAACATAATTCAATCTCACTATCGACCATAGAGGATGAATATATCGCTACAGGTAGTTGTTGTTCACAACTTCTTTGAATGAAAAAGATGTTAGAATATTACATGATTGATCAGAATATGTTGATAACATTATGTGATAACTAAAGTACCATAGACATCTTGAAGAATCCGGTTTAACATTCAAGGACAAAACACACCGATTTGAGGTACCATTTTATTTGAGAGCTTGTGGAAAACAAAACAATCACTTTGTCACATATATCTACAAAAAGGTGTTAGCGGATATCTTTATGAAACCTCTTGATGCATTAATGATTAAATTTTTTCGAGGGGCTTTAGGAATGTGAGGTTTACATTATTGATGTATATTTCTTTATTTAAAAAACAAATGAAAAAAACGTTTTATATGCAAGGGGACTAAAAATCCATAACATTTATTTTTTTCTCTCTTGTCACTACACAACCCCTCAGCTACTACCACACTCCTCTTCTCTCTTGCAATTTCATCTTCACGTTATTCAGTATATGAGCTTCTTCTTCCTCTTAGCTAAATCGTTGGATCTTCAATCTCATTCTCAAGATTATCTTGTGTTTTTGGCATCTCAAGATTCATCATCATCTATAATTTTTTGGTAACTCCTCTCTCTACACTGTTGTCTTCACCTTGAAATTGATTGGGTGTTTGTTGTTTCTAATTGGAATGGAAAGAACAAAGAGAAAACATCCTCTTCGATGTTAGAAAAGAAAACAACAGCTCTATTATGTTGTTCAGGTCAACTAATGCTCAACCTGACAACCAAAAGGAGACTCACAGGGGCTGGGTCGTCTTCAACTACTCCCATTGATATTCCCGACATTACTTCTATTCAGGAAAGAGTACCAGATCCAGATGATGACATTGCTTGGGTCATATTATCCATGTTTGAAGACTCTACCTCATATTTTGGTGAGACTATCGCAGCAACTGCTCCATCAACTATGCCTCCTATGACTCCTAAAAAAGTGTACAAAGGAGCGGGCTCTGAAAATAGTCTGACCATCTTGATGCATTTCTTATGTCTGCTTGATAGTGGATGATGTGATTTCTTTCAAGTTCTACTCCTCCACGACTAGACAAAAATGGGCGACTCTCAACATTGTCAAGTTCGTTCTTAATTGTCCTATCAGTTTAGAGGAGTTTCAACAATATGGATTGGATATTTTATTATCAAAGAGACATTTACTGCAAGCCTCAGTGCTTCCATAACATTATGACTTAGATCTGGTAAAAGAGTTTTACTACAATTTAATTAGTGATATTCCGAATGAGACTGCTTTGTTATAGATTAGCATATATGCAGGGTTGGTTAGTTCGTTTTTATGTTTATCATTTAAATTTGTTTATAGGATTTGATAATTTGATTGGTGATCAACTGATGACGATTGGAATGTGTCAAATAATTTAATTACTATGGTATTGACTGTTAGAAAATTGAATGCATGGCCATCTAGCTCTGTGCTTCGTTCTTCAATGCTTACCTAAAAGTATTTCGTGCTCTTTAAGTTAGTAGTGACCAATTGGATGTCAAGCACACACATTTTCTTTGTCTCCTTGACGTAGGCTAAATTGATTTATACGATTGGTAATGAGGTGTGATTCAATCTTAGACATCTCATTATTGAAGCTATGTTAGCCACTGAGAGTAAGCTTCATTCTTTACTCTACTTTTCATGTCTAATCTCTCAATTTTTATATACAATTGAAGTTCCCATGATGGAGTCGAGTATACTTGAGTTGGTGTCCTTAATGAACATCTCCCCAAGGATTTTAAGGTAACCACGAGTAGTGGATTTGCCGTACCTAGCCCCTTAGATTGTAACATCCTATTTTCCTATACTAAGGATTAGAACCTTAGAAATACTATACATGAGAGATATCAATGATAAAATTAAAAAAATGCACTTCATACTCATATATAATATAGCATACATACCGTGAATTTGATTATTGCACACATTACAATGATTTGTTCATGCACTCATTTCACATTTTTGGGTATAAATGATTATTTTAATATGATTATGATATGGATAGTGAATATTTTGACTTAGAAATTGATCAGGTGAATGAACTTATTGATTTAAAATTTTGGTGAAATTTGAAAATTTTCTTAAATTATAGGTATTTTTGGACTAAAAAAATGTCAAATGGTAAAACAATTAATAAATGGTAGTAGAAATAAGTATCAAATTGCAATAGAAATTAGTGATAAGTGAAAATAAGATTTAATGACAAATGTCAATGAAAATTTGGCATAACCCTTCTACCTTGAATGATGATGATGATTATGTCGACCATGGAAAAGCTAGGGTTTTATAGTGATTAAAGAAGCTTAGATTTCAATCAAGTAAGTTAAACTTTGTTGTTCATGGGTTGTCTAAATAAAACATATTTGTTGATAGTTTAAGAGGAGCGATGATCATGAAAAAGAACTTGAAAATTTATGTGTAACATGGGTGAACAATGAACATATACAAGTCTTGCTTTTGTGTTGTGATGGGTAATAGATTATAGAATGATATAATGTTGGATTAATGGAGTAAATGATATTTTATATAAGTTGCAAAGTGGGTAAGGAAATGAACAAATCGATGTCTTTTTTTAATGATGATCAATATTTCATAAGTTGTTGTAGAGATGAGTTTGAAATAGAAAGATCATGAAAAATGGTGTGGGAAAAAGTGCAGAAAATTTTGATAGATAATGTGTTTTATGTTATGTTTTGTTAATATATTAATGTGGATCTCTTTGAGTGTTTTAGAGATGAACTAAAATGAGTCCAGAGCTAAAGAAAGGGAGTAATGTGGTGTCTTGAAATGGGAAGAATTAAGGTGATAGTTAGAAGTCAAATGAAAGTGGAAATGAAGTTGAGCATATGCAGAAAGTTGAAGATGAATGTATATATGTATATGTTCTATTTTTAGTGTTCATGATCAATCATGGACTATAATTTGTTTATGGATAATATTAAACTGAAATGGAGTTAAGAGTGATGGGGAAATACTGAGTAATTAAACTGGAAATGATAGACCAAACATAAGGTGTTGAATGTAGTAAGTAAAGAGTTAGAAATATGGAAATATGGATGTGATTGGATAGATTTTAGGAAGAAAAAAAACATAACTTTTTTGTGGGTTTGAGGTTAAGGTCATTTAAGTATTCTTTGAAGAGAACTTGAGTTCTACAACTCTATATAGACCTAAGGAGAGATTTTCTTTGTATAAAGGTTAAATTTTCAAATTTCTATTAGTGACCCATGAATATCCATGCAACGGATAAAATGTCCTTCAAATGAACATGTGCGAATCGAAAACTGAAAACCAAAGAAGGTCCACCCAACAAACCTGAAGTCCTCCCAACAGACATTCACTGGCTTTTAGGACTTAATTTAGGCTTGAATGGAGCTTGAATTGAACCTAGAATGATGCTTGGATTAAGTGACCAAATGTGTGATATGTATGAAGTGATAATGGAGGTTATAACTTAATGAATGAATTGTTGATATCAAAGTACCAAAGGCATGAGTATAATGGGAATGAAGATATTCACATGATTGAAGTTATGATTCAAAGGATTTAAGTAAATGTGAATGAGAATTGGGTATTATGAGAACATATAATGTTAGAAAAGAAATGAAGAAAATTTGATTCTGATATTAAAATAACCAAATGTTCTTAAGGTGTAAGCCTAAGAATAAACTAGACACATACAAAGGATAAGGATTTAATGGTGAACTTAGAATGATCATGTACAAATCAAGTGTAAATCTAAGTTCAATTAGGCGTCTATGATTTATGAAATGAGAATGAATATAAGATGTGAATTTAAGTAATATATCCGATTGTCATTAAGCATACATTATACAACACTTATACATATGTATATGATTGAGTATTCATAAGATTGTGCAATTAATAATGTGTACAATATGTGTATCGCATGATGTTGATATCTGAGGATAGAACATACGTATCCGGACTTTTTGGATCATGGAAGCTAATGCTAATTTGGAGCATACTACAAGTCAACCTAGATGGTCTCATTTTATTTTGTATTATGTTTTAAATTTTGTATTGAATTACTACTAAATGTGAATGTGATTGAGACAATTCTAGACATTAATAGTCCGAGGAGTTTGACAAATGTGAGAACATTGGAAGTGCTCCTTGTATGTGAATCGACATAAATATGTGTACTCGATATAAGCTGTCGAATGTTGGACTTAGGTTCGATGACATGTGAAAGTGAATGAGTAGAGTGAAATAAAGTGACTGATTAATCTTATGTGATTGATCCATTTCATTACACAAATGCATGACAACATAAAGGTTGTTATGACCAAAGTAGCCACTAAAAAAGAGCTTAAAGCTTAGAAAGTGAAAAAGAGCTTAAATCTTCGAATGTGATTAAGAGCCAAAGGCTCACTATGTATAATAAGCTTGGTATTCCTAACGGATATGAGACATTTATCAATAAGCTCGGTATCCACAATGGATCTGAGATAGTTATAGGCTCTCGATCACGATAATAACAATTGAAACCGAGTCTCATGGGCATTGCATGTAAAATTGATATATATGTTTTGAATGATTAAAACGAACTGTTTGACTACTCTGAATATGAAAAATGAAATAAGTGATCAAAGTGTTATGTGATGGTAAATGATTACTAGAGGATTGATGTGAATTACATGATTACATAAACTGGATGTGATATGTAATATGAGGGAGCCATCGAGGATGGTTAACTCACTGAGTTTGCAAAACTCACCAAAATTGCAACATTATTTTTCAGGCTCAGAGGAGTTACCCATTAGGAAAATGGGAGTCTAGTCACTGCATTCAAGTAATAGATAAAGGTTAGGATCAGTTCACACCTGCATATGTATTCCGTTGTTTTGTATCAAAATGTATATTCACAAGTATTGTACAATGTGTGTGTGAATGATTTTGTAATGAAATGAAATTATGACTAAAATGTTTTATATTTGTAATGGGCCCAAGTGATTACTGAAATTTCGATGATATGTATAATGGTTGTAACACTTATAATTGAATTTTTTTTTGAATAAAATGGGTCAAAATTGATTATTGATTTTTCGCATATGCGTGTAATGTTTGAAAATTTTGCAATGAGTATGATTATTTGACTATTCTAGCATGCCACCCTCATAAAGTATATTCTCGAATATCCTCAGTATGTTTGGGGATATGCACTATGAGAGTGGGGTGCTACATGGGTGGCTCGGGAATAACTTTTATCAATCCTCATGCAGCTCTCTTTATTGAAATTGAGAGCATTGAAGGCATTATTCAAGTGGCAAGTGACGTTCTTCGTCACTTAAAGCAGCGAGTTCTACTATTTTTTGAAGCTCCTTTAGTTATTCTTTTTAGCATATGTTGTCCCAAAGGGGAAGAAGATAAGATTTGCACCTTACTTTGTTATGTTGAAATAATTGTGAACTTTGGTTGTTATTGTCTATTGGATCTTGGATTGAAGGGGAGCATTGTGTATTCAATATTCATATGTCCAATTATGTTATTTAGGGGGAGCTTAATAATTGTGACAAAAATGCCAAAAGGGGGAGATTGTTAAGATATATAGTATATATCTTTTTATTAAGTTTTGGCATTTGATTTATTATTTGGACATATAAGATATTAATTGGACTTGAATTCAAAAAGATATAGTTGTTAAATTCTTAATTGTGAAATAATCTTACACTAAATTGAAGTCTATCATTTGAGAAATTATGGCATATCACGTTTGTAATTGTCAAGGGTACTACTGGATTTTGTGTAGAGTTAAAAATTGTTTGTGGAATTTAGGTTGTCATCATGTGTATCTTGAGTTTTTCAATTGACAATGATTGTTGGGCTCTTTGATGTGTACATTAATTGTGTTTTCTATTGAAATAGTTGAAGTGATTTTGTGGTTCTTTGGTTTTGGCGAGATCGATTGAGTCTTTAAGTGAGCATTATGAATGGCTTGTGTCATGTGTGGATTGATGGTTTATTCTGAAGGAGTGGATGTGCTATACGATGGTGTTAACATTTGGATGTGGGTTGTTTTGTTATATGTTCGTTGGTGGTGTCCTTCTTACTTGATTGATGAAAATTAAAGGGTGCAACATGTGTTTTTAGAGTGGGAGATTCATTGCTCTATTTTGATCATGTGGGAATTGCTAATGCTGGACTATTATCCTTGTGGAGTGGCTCACGGTTGGACTGACATTATGTGAACAACTTTTAGATCTCTAATTGAGGAGCAAAACCTATAGGAAAATTGCCCTATTCTAATCTTAAATGTGTTCAAATTTTTCTATAAAATTTTCAAATACTTGATTCTTTTAGTTATTGTCTTTCAATTAATAGATTGTTGAGATAAATCCTTTATTGAGGTTAACAAGCGTCGGTTGTGATATTGGGTGTGAAAATCTTTCACAGGAAGTGAGGTTGAGAGATAGTTTCAAGGATAGAGTGAGTTGGCTTTGAAAGCCCTTGTGTAAATGTATTGAACTTTCATGAAAGTGATTAAACTAGGCGAGGCCCCCTTAGATGTAGGCAATGTGTGCCAAACTGCATTAACAAATCTCAATTTTATTTGTCTTTGGTGCTTTTAATTTTTCTGATTTTTGTGTTTGTCATAAATGAATTGAAAAGTTTGCAAAACAATCACCCTTTTTTTAATATCATTGATCGAAACATCTGATGTAGCATAGGATATTTTTCAGAAATCTTACAAAGGAAACAAATGAGTTAGACAAGTTCTTTTGCAATAAATTCGTGGAGATTTCGAAAATCTAAGAATGAATGGGTCAGAATCTATTACTACCTATTTTGATCAATTTTAATTCATTGTTAGCCAAATGAGTGCTAATGGTGAAGTTATGAACGATCAACTGGTTGTGGAGAAATGCCTATTATTAAAGAAGGGCCTAATTTTTTGACAATGACAATTGAAAGGTTATTGGGTTCACTTGTCTTCATCTGAGCAATAAATGGACCAACGAAATAAAATTTCAAATCTGAACATGCTTTGCAAAGCAACGTAAATATATCTAACATGGTGGATATAAAGTGGTTGTGGTCACGGAAGAGGATATAATTTTGTCTCGAATAGGGACAAGACCTGAGAAAACAATTCTTTAGGAGGAGATCAAATTTTGTACTAACAAATCTAAAATTCAATGTAACAAATGCCAACATTTTAGGCATAACACTTCAGAATGTTAGAAAAATTACAAGGTGGAGAGCAAGCCAATGTAGCAAAGTAGAGGATAATCTGGTCCTTTTGCAAACAAGGTCCAGAGTAGGAGAAATAATATACGGTATCTTGACACGAGTGTAGCAATCGCATAATGGGAAAGAAGGAGTTGATTTCATTTCTAGAAGAGACAGTGAGAGGAGAGGTGAACTTCGGCAATAGACCCAAAATCTCCATGATGGGTAAAGGTGACATAAGTATACAATCAAAAGATAGCACTAATTTTACTATTGTTGACATGTTCTATATACTTGGGTTATATTGGAATTTGGAAAGCTTGGGTCAAATTTTAGAAAAAGGTCACCAAATTCATACCTAGATGGCATCTTTAAAGTAAAAGACACATATGGAAAAACTATTGCATGAAAATGACGAAGAATCATATGTTTTCTTTGTCTCTCGAGATGAGACATTTGATGAATTCACAAGCAATGGTGAAAGATAGTGACTGACCTTGCCAGCTTCAATTTGGTCATTTGAATTTCATAGGTTTGAAGTTGTTAGCACAAAAGCACATGGTAACTGGTCTTCCTCTAATTGATGCCCCCAACAACCCATGTGAAGGTTATATACTCGAAAAGCATCACCGAGACTCATTTCCATTCGAAAGGTCAAGACAGTAAAGCAAGCTGTTGGAACTAGTTCATACTAATATATATGGACTAGTTACATTAATAATAAAAGGTATTTTATTATTCATGGATGATTTACCAAAAATTATGGGTTTATTTTTGAATGAAAACCTATAGCTTTCAAAAGTTCAAAGAATTTAAGGCATTTATTGAGAAGCAAAGTGGATTCCATTTGAAGACTTTAAGATCAAATAGAGGATGAGAGTTTACATTAAATGAATTTAATGACTATTGTAAGAAAGGAGGAATTCGACATGAGTTGGCTACAAGTTATGTTGTTGGACCCCACACCTGGGCTAGCATTTCCCACCCAGCATGTGTTTGCGGGTTATACCGCGACATCTAACACAAATCAGTATTGTCCTCTTTGGTGGGAATCGAACACCCAACCTCAATGGTAAGAGGCGTGCTTGTAAAAGTAACAAAACCTTGAGGTTGGGTGTTCGATTCTTACCAAAGAGGACAATACTGATTTGTGTTGGATTCCGCGGTATAACCCGCAAACACACGCTGGTTGGGAAATGCTAGCCCAGGTGTGGGGTCCAATATATGCTCCGCAACAGAATGGTATAGATGAACAAAATAATAGAACAATATTTGAGATGGATAGAAGTTGTTTCTTACGTTGTTCACTTGTTAAATAGGTGTCCTATAGAGAGTGTTCATCGAAGGACATCGGAAGAAGCATGGAGTGGGAATAAGCTAGATGTTCTAACTTGTGAGTATTTTGGTGTATTGCATTTGTGCATATACTTAATGAAAAAAGGAAAAAACTTAACGAAAAAATCAGAATTGCATCTTCATTAGCTATAGTGATGTGACAAAGGGTTATAAATTGTATAATCCAGACACTGAGGAGGTTATCATAAGCAGAGATGTCTAATTTGTGAACTCGAAGAGTGGAAGTGGATTCAGAACAATGATATGACTATTAGTGTTATCATTAAGACTATTAGTGTTATCATTAGTGAGCATAAACAAATGGGCCATCTTCAAATCATATTTCCATGACATCACCATTGCCAGTCAATTCCCCTTTTGAAATAACATATGCAGGACCATCAATTCGTCCTCAAAGTACTCGTGTAATACCAACATGATTGTAAGATTATGTGTTAGGCAGAGATGATGATAATGATAATGAGTTGAATGATGATACCTTGTCAAGTTTTTGTTTACTTGCAGATTGTGATCTAGTTTCTTTTAGTGAAGCAGTAGTAGATGAGAAATGGATCCAAGCCATGAAGGAGGAGATCTGATCTATCAAGAAGAATAATACTTAGGAGTTGACTTCTCCACTAGGTGAAAAGAAACTAATATATAATATCTCGTTCCTATACTAAGGGTTAGAACCCTAAAATTCAGTACAAGTGAGCCCAAAGAGAGATTAAGAAAATGCATTTCATGCTCATGCATAATGTTAGCATATATGCACATGAATTTGAATTTTTGCTCACATCAAAATGACTGTACATGCATTTATTGATAATTACCGAGTATAATTCATCTATAGATGTGATTTTACTGAAAATTGTGGTTAGATTGTATTGAAAACTAGTATGGAGAGTATATTTACTGATTTAGAATTTTGGGAAATTTTCTAATTTTTTTGTTATTTTTCAACTAGGAAAAATGCCAAGTGATAGAAAAATGGATGAATAGTGGTAGAAATAAATGTCAAATGGCAATGGAAATTTATGAATGACTTTAGGAATTATTTACAAGTTTCATTAGAAATTGGGTTGAAATTTGGAGACAAATGGACTAGCTTTTTAACAAAGCCAATTAGAGACCACATAAAGGTGACAAGTGGCATCCACTCATGAATTTGACCTATTTAAAGATGATTTGATGGTCTTTCATTTGCCCATTCATGATACATGCTTCTCTTTTTCTTCTTTGTGGGTTCTCTTCTTCTTTATTTCATTTTGTTTCCAATCTCCAACAACACTAAAACTAGCTCTCTCATCTCTTACTTGCTTCTCTTTCACCTTGCACTCTCTTTCATTCTCATTATAAACCTATCCCTACCACCTTTGGAAGATGATGATCGTGGGTTGTATGGGAAGCTAGGGATTTTTGGTATTCTTGAATATTTTGGAGATTTAGGAGCTAAATCAAGTAAGTAGGGCTTTATTCATTATGTGCAATGTTAATTAAAGCATTTATGATGAGAAGTTGATGTAATTTTCTTACTTTTGTACATGTTCTATTTTTCTTTTCACTGTGTATATATGTATACATACGTGAGTATCTTTGGTGGTTGGAGACATGAATCGAAAACAAGTATAGGGTTAAGATGAAAGGTGAATTAGTGTTATATAAATGAGTTAAGATGAGCGGAAGAGTTGATTTGCCCGAATGAGTGTAGCGAGAAAATGTGAAATGCGAATATAAAGAAGACGCATGATTGATATTTGGTTTTTGATGATTTCGAGGATTTTGAGTAAACTTGTATATTTAGTTATACTGTGAATGTGTTGTGAATGAGTTGAAGGGAAATGAAGTAGAAAGAGTAAAAATGAATTTGAAGTGTTGGATTTAAAAGAAAGAAAAGAGAAAAGGGGGTAAAAATGTGGTCAAAATTTTCATGATTAAACTATATTGATCTAGAAAAATTTAGAAACAATTCTCTGCATGAAATTTGTATATCTTTCTTTTAGCTTTTTAATGATATAAGATATGAAATTTTTGGATATCCGAGCTGAGAGATATGATCATTTTAAGTTAGTGATGTTGCATGGGATATACATTCGAGAGACGTATATTACCTAGAAATTTTGCCTTTTTGAGGTAAAAACTTTCTTCGGTCTTCATAGAAGTTGTAGGTCCAGAACTCTTCTTTCAAACGGTCTAATAATGACTTTAATCAAACTTCTCTAGTGAAAGTTATGCATAAATATGTATAGGGTCCGATCGCGAGAAACAAGGGTGTAAGCGCGATAAAAGCTGTGGATTGAAGGAAAAACAACATCACACTGGTGTGATCGTGAGAGTGTCTGGTGTGATCGCACTTGGGAGTTTTAGCCATAACTTTGTCATCTGATCTCCAAATGACTTGATTTTTAAACCAATAGATTTCTAACACATGCCACTATTTCTCCCTAAAAATTTGTAACCTTTAGTGCTGAATTAAAAAAGATTGATGGAAAGAAAGTGAGGTAATAGATTGGAAGGGTTGTATTTTGATATTATCTTGTCCTCTAGTTATCCAAATGAGATTATTCTTGACTTAGAGTAAACTAGAGACATAGGGATATAGATTGTCTGAAGAAATAGAATTTTAATTCATTATCTAAAACTTTAAATTTTTGGATGGAAGTTGAGTATAATGTATTGTTTCAGATTAATGAACAGTTTAAAATATTTGGAGTATAACTCTCAAATTTCTAAACCAAATAGAATGATCTTAGTGTCATTAGAAACTTAATAGATACAAGAACAACTTTCAAAAAGAAAGTATTGTCAAATTACTTCATTTTCATGGTCAGATTAATCATGCACTATAGACTTGAACATGAGTTTCAGTAAAAACCTGAATTTGACCAAATGAGAAATGAAATTAGATTTTAATGGTTTTATTGAGGTATAAATCATAAGTATGAATTGTAACGTTGGACTTTCTGAGCCCTTTGGTAATTGTTATGTATTTGGAGATACTACTATATATTGATATATACATGGTTGTATATGAGTTCAAAGATGAATTTGAATCCTTTTGGTACGTATGCCAATGATTTATAATGTTATATGCCCTTATATGAACTCACAATTCATAGGTATGTGAAATCTTGGAGATTTCAGACAAATAAGCTTTTTAAATGTGAAAAATCGAGTCCATTGGATGGATATGACCTTGGTGGTTAAATTAAACATGTTCTAATGCCTTAGAAGTGATTAGAGAAGATTTATAGACTTATTGGACACTTAGAAAGCTTAATTGGAAAAGTTGATGTACATAAGGGCTTAATTGCAAATTGTTAAAAATGAAAGGACTTAAACGTAATTTTTTAATTTTTGGAGGACCAATATGTAATTTTATGAAGTTAAGAGGCTTAGTTATTATTTCCAAAAGTCCAAGAACCATAATAAAAAGTAAAAGTTTTAGAGATTCCTCAACTTTGGGCTTAATTGCAAATTTAGGAAAGTTTGGAGGGTAAAATGGTAATTTCATATAAACTAAGGGCAAAATGGTAATTCGCCCCATTTGGTCAAAGAAGATTCAATATTCTAGACTCTTCTTTCACTTATGGCTGTGCATCACATTTCTAAGGACTTAAGACATCATCATTATCATCATCATCACACCCAGTTTGAAATCCCGTAGTGAAACTGGGTTTGGGTAGGTCTGATAGTACCAGCCTTACCCCTACATAGTAGAGAGACTGTTTCTAGTAGACCCACATGCAGATGTGATATGCAAAGTAATGATGCAGGACATGAAAAAACACGTCAAAAAAGTAAAGTAAATAGAATTCCAATAAAAGATAAAGACATACTTGATGCATAACTCGATCTGGCAGTACCTTACACCTTGTAAAGATCGTCCTGTTGCATTGCTAGTTTCACTAGGGTCGTCACTGAGCAGCTCTGAGGATAAGGAAAATCCTACGTTTTAGGCGTCCATCGCAGGCATCCTTCCTCAACAGTGGGTTGAACTTCCTATGTGATACGTGAGTCGTTTACCTTTATCCTATCACGCCAGACTTTCCTACTTCTAGCAACTACCTCAGTGAGGGCTAACTATTTCATATCTTTCTTGTAAGGCCTTCCCCTCCTCCTCTTATAGCCACTCAGGTCTATTATCTTACTGCGTCGTACCGGAGCATCAGAGAGCATCCTGCGAACATGTCCTAACCACCTAAGCCTTGTCTCTCTCAACGTGTCTGCAATACTTGCTACCTGTAGTCTCTCTCTCACTACCCGATTTCGTATCATATCCCTTATGATAATGTCACACATCTACCTAAGCATACGCATTTCTGCGACTACCGACTGTCTCGTGTGTCTACACTTAGTTTATCCACATTTTACCCCATATAGCAACGTGGGTCGAATCATCATTTTATAAAACCTTCCTTTGAGTTTTATGGGGACCTTTTTATCACATAAAATGCCTGATGCACTCCTCCATTTGCACCACCTTGATCTAATATGATGTAATATATCGCTATTGATATTTCCACGTTTTGAATGATGGATCCTAGGTATTTGAAATTCGATTTTTGTGGTATGATGTCAATGCCAATCATTACCTCCGCTTGTACCATCTAGCTACCTCAAAAATTGCATTCTAAATACTCCATCTTGGACCTACTCATTTTAAAGCCTTTCGACTCTAACGTTTCTTTCCAACATTCTAACTTGGCATTGACCCCCTCCTTGATCTCATCCACTAAGACAATATCATCAGCAAATAGCATACACCAAGATACCTCCCATTAAATATGTTTAGTAATTTCATCTAACTTTAAAGTGAACAGAGAAGGTCTTAGAGTCGAGCCTTGATGTAGGCCAACACCAATAGAGAACGCTTCTGTGTTGCTTCCTACTGTCCTGACGCTAACCAGTGCTCCATCATACATATCCCTAATCACTCTTATATACGTCAAAGGAATGCCCTTTACCTCCAAACCCCACCATATGAGTTCTCTAGGAACCCTATCATACGCCTTCTCTAGATCTACAAAAATTATATGCAAATCCTGTTATCATTCCCTATAGCATTCTATTAGTCACCGAAGCAGATGTATTGCTTATGTTGTGGACCTACCAAGCATAAACTCTAATTGGTTGCCCGATATCGAAGCAATTCTCTAGATTCTCCTTCTAATTTCTTTCTCCCACAGCTTCATGGTATGGCTCAATAGTTTGATGCCTCGATAGTTTTGTCATTGTTGTATGTCTCCTTTGGCTTTGTATAAGGGGATTAACCAACTCAACCTCCATTCATCTGACATCTTGGCGGACTTGAGTATCACATTAAAGATCTGAGCTAACCACTCAGTACCTACAACACCTAATTACTTCCATACCTCTATAGGGATTTCATCCAGTCCTACTACCTTTCCACTCCCCATCCCCTTCAAAACTTTTGTAATTTCTCCCCTTGTGATCCTTCCCCAAGCGTACCCGTTTAGACATAGTCCCAACCTGGGGGATTCCCCTAATGCTATGTTGACCAATATGTCTTCGTTATATAGACCATGAAAGTATCTCTTCCACCTCCATTTGATGGCTTAGGAGTCTGTGAGTACTTGTTCTTCTTCATCACGTATACAGTAGACTTGGTTGAAGTTCGTGGTCTTATGTGCTCTATCTCTCGCTATCCTAAAAATTCTTTGTGCTCCTTTGACCGTATATAAATCCTTGTACAACTTCTCATAAGCTACTCATTTAGCCATTGCGATAGTCTTCTTCGCCTTCTGTTTTGTCAGTATAACTATTAATAATCCACTCCGTCTCTGTTGCACTTTCCAACAGATCTTTATAAACTCCCTTTTTTGCCTTGATCGTCCCCTGGACCTCGTATGATCACCATCATGTGTTGGCACCCCACATTTGGGAATCAAGTGTTCGACGTCCTACGTGACATCTGGACGCGTATCCCACAAGGGAGGAATTCCTCACCAACTCAAACCTCAACAAAAATACCCAAATCACATACTTCCAAACATATTTGAAAATTAAAAAGTCTCGAGTCCTAAATTGAAAATTGATTCCTCTCACTTTGATTCAAGTCATCTTTTTCAAATAAATCTCAAAAGCTATAAAAATTTTTTTATGGAGAGGTAGAGGAAAGTCTTAGAAATCCAACGCTTTAAAAATCAGGTCAATCAGAGGTAGGACGAAAAAGTTATGGCCAAAAGAGTGGAGAGAGGTCAGGTCGAGTCGCTGTCGCGACGCACGCGACCCCTGGTCCCTCTTCCCCGACTACCTAACTTCCAAAATTTATATCTTTTGACCCAGAACTCCAAAATTTGCAAATTTGGTATCAATGAAAATTTCAAAAGAAGCTCTACAACTTATATGAAGGACTTAAAAACCAATTTGGCCTCTAAGGGAGTCAAAATCCACCTCAAATTGGCTGCCTGGAAAAAGTCATCCTAAACAACAACAGAACTTTTAATCATCATAACTTTCTACTCCATTGTCCAAAAATGTCATACTTTATATCAATGAAAAGATAAAAATATAAACTACCACCTTAATGAAGACCTTATGAACGATTTCTACCTTTATAAGGGTCAAAAGTTTACTCAAAGTTTCTGTCCCGGAATTTGACATCCTAGATAGCACCCAAACTTCAAAAATTCACATCTTTCAACTCCCACATCCAAAAATGACATATTATACATCGTTAGAAAGATATGAAATTCATCTACAACTTTCAAGAAGACTACTTGATCCAATTTAACCTATATCAGTCCAGAATTTGCCTCAAAGTCAGCATATACAAAACCTACCCTTATGGACATTTACAAAAACAATGCAAAATAATATTTGGAACAACATTGGAAAAAACACAATAAAAACGGAATATCTTTCATCAATATCAAAACATGAGTTCTTACAAAGCTTTAGTGAGCATTTCTAGCCCCAATACATCAAAGTCTCAGAAATTCAAAATACAAAGAAGCCACATAAACGGTAATTTTACACACACCAAAAATGCAACTAAAGCTTTGTTTACAAAATTTAACTTCAAAATCAAAAAGAAAACGGGAGTGATGCCTTGATCTCGGTTCGGTCACTCATTATCTTGATCATCGCCTATGGACGGGAAGGAAGAGGGGGTGAGCTCGACGGCTCGTGAATAACATGCTTATAACTAAGAAACAAGCAAAAACCATTGAATCATTTATTTCCATAGCAAAATTTACATTGAAAACCATGCAACACATATTTCCCAAATTCACAACTTATCAAAAAATTCATAACATCAAACATAACGAATGCATCAAAATGATCACAAACCATAAACACATAGACATCGGAAATGGTTCGGGTGGATCCAAAACAAAACCTACTACACATTTCCGTATAACGGTCTTGTATAGCCGTGAACTTAGGGGAGTCCATGAGGAGCTCCATGCCACTAGCGGGCAGGCAGGAGAAGCCTACAGACAAGTGCACTTGACTTTCTTAAGGGACCACCACAAATCCATATAAGCATACATTTCACATTTTTTTCAAACATATTTGGCCAAAATGACCCCTTTTTTAAAAGTAATTCTATAACCATTGCATTCTTTCAAAAATCACTTTCTTTTTACAATCATCAACACAATAAGAAAACATTCTCACAATTTATTCACAAGAAAAAGACACATGTCCCATTCTCAAATCATCCTAAAGAGTAATAAATACACATTTCAAAGTTGTTAGAAAGCATTGACTTCCATTTATTGAAATTAATTGTACTAGCTCATTTCTGAATTATAAAGATGTTACCCACCTTAAAATCTCTTACTTTAGACTTGCTCAAGATGCCTTTCCTCTAGCTCCTCTTGCCTCCCTTGAACTTCTTCACAATCACAAAAACCCAAATCAAGAGAGATTATAAAATTGGAAAACCTAAGGAAACAAAAACATGAAATTTATCCTAGAATACTCATACCCATACTTTTCCTAAACCATTTGAACCAAAAACCCTTCAAAATTCCAAAAGATTTGAAACAACTGACCTTGAATCTCTAGCCACGATTTTTGCTCTTTGGATCTAATGGAAGATGAAGTATTCCTCTTTCTTTTTCGTTCTTGTAAATCTTTTAAAATCACTCTTCTAAAGCAAAGAAAGGTGAAACCCTAAGTTCTTCTTCTTCTTCTCTTCTTTCTCCTCTCAACTGAAACTCTCACCCTCCTTTCACTCAAAATTTTCGTTCCTTCTTTCCAAAACAAGACAAAAATGTTTTTGTTTCTTTCTTTCTTTTAATGAAGCTTAAAAGACCAAATTACCCCTCCTTGTAAGCCTTATACCTTTTAACCTTAAGTGATCTTTGTTGGACCAATGGTGGTTGACAAATTAAATCCTTTTATGTTTTGATAATAATAAAATGTATATAATTGGTTAAGAAATTATTTCAGGTGTTTTGGATTGAAATTTAAAGATTTGTTGTGAAATCAAGATGAAAATTATCTTCAACGTGCTAGAGATATTCAAACATGAAGATTATGAGAAGATTTTGTTAAATCTATCCGTTGGAGTCAGCACCAGTCGAGTAGCATATCACAAGTCGACTAATAAATTCAGATATGTCAAATGGGGCATGAAACAAGTCTACTAACATGTAACAAGTCGACTATTAATCAGTTGGATAGGTGCACTAGTCGACTAACATTACACTAGTCGACTATTCGAAGAGCGGAGATGAAACTTGCATGGAAAAATGTTGGCACTAGTCGACTATAACACCTCGACTAGTCGACCATCAGGTGGAGCTGAACAAAATTTATCCGGATTAATCACAAATGGAAAGGAAAACATTTTACAACATCTATGAGCAATCAACAATGACTAGAAGAAGATCTCCAATGACTATATTCATCTGGAACTCTACAAATAAATAGAGGAAGATCAAATGATCGAGTAGTAAGGTCCAAAAGCAAAAGCATACAACTATTGTTCCTAATTTGTTCTCATTTTGCTCTTAGTTTGTTCTAAATCTATACTGACCATTATTACTTCATCTTTATCTCTGTTATTATTGTGAGTTGAGTGTTTGGTGAAAAATCACTTGTGAGGTAGGATTTGTGTCGAAAAACAATTCGGTTGTGAGGTGTAGCTTGAGCCGAAGTCAAGTTGTATTGAAAAGTTCACACTAAACTAAAAAGTGTGTAGTAAAGTGTTTGGTGACATTAGAAGAAAATGCGTTTTTATGGCATAGAAAGTTAGGACATGCACCATTGCCCTTAATTTCCAAACTTTCTAAAAATGATATTGTGAGAGGTTTGCCTAAGATCAAATTTGTTAAAGACCACTTGTGTGAATCTTGTTTGAAAGACAAACATGTTAGAGAATCCTTCAAACCAAAGAAAGAAATTTGTACATCTAGGATACTTGAACTTGTTCATGTGGATTTAATTGGACCATCTAGGCATGCTAGTCTAAGTGGTAAATTATATGTTCTTGTCATTGTTGATGATTTTTCTAGATTTACTTGGGTGAGATTTCTTGTAAATAAAAGTGATGCTTTTAACGAATTTACTAAGTGGTGTAGGTTGGTTCAAAATGAAAAGAATTTGACAATTGTTGCAATTAGAACCGATCATAGAGGTGAGTTTGATTGTGAACCATTGGAAAGGCCTTGTGACAAATATGGAATGGAGTACAATTTTTCAACACCAAGAACACCACAACAAAACGATGTAGTAAAAAGGAAGAATCGCTCACTTGAAGAAATGAGTAGAACAATACTGAATGAATACAATCTTCCAAAAGCTTTTTGGACGGAGGCAATCAATACCGCGTGCTATGTCATCAACAGAGTGCATCTAAAAAGAGACAAAAACAAGACACCATACGAGTTATGGAAAGGTAAGAAACCCAATATCTCATATTTTCATCGTTTTGGTTACAAAGTTTTTATTCATAATAATGGAAAGAATAACTTAGGGAAATTTGATTCAAAATCTGATATTGGTGTGTTTTTTGGTTATTCACTAACTAGTAAGGCATTTAGAGTCTATAATAATAGAACTAGAAGTGTTGAAGAAAATATTCATGTTAAATTCGATGATATGATTTCACCCCCGAGGAAGGTTTGTTTTGATGATGATGCAGGAAATTTAGAAAATGAGGTTGAAAAAGAATCCAATGTTGAAGAAGAAAAGTTAGATGAAGAAGATCATGTACCAAGCACTAAAACATGGGCAAAAGAAAAGAATCATCCTATGGAGCAAGTAATTGGCAGCTTGAATGATGGTTTAAGAACTAGGAGGAATATTTATGAACACATGAGCAATTCAGCTTTCATCTCACTAGTGGAACCCAAGAATATAAAAAAGGCTCTTGAAGATGAAAATTGGCTGCTAGCTATGCGACAAGAACTTAATCAATTCAAGAGGAATAATGTATGGAATTTGGTAGCTCCACCAAAGGACAAAACCATTATTGGAGTCAAGTGCGCAAATAGGATAAAGTATGATGAGAATGGTGAAGCAATCAAGAATAAGTCAAGATTAGTAGCTCAAGGGTTTTATCAGGAACAAGGCCTTGATTATAATCAGACATATGCACCTGTGGCTAGATTGGAGGCAATCAGATTATTATGTGCATTTGCATCTCATAAGAGGATCAAATTAAATCAAATGGACGTCAAAAGTGCGTTTCTAAATGACTACATCCAAGAGGAGGTTTATGTCAAATAACCACCGGGTTTTGAAGATCATGAACATTCGGATTATGTCTACAAGCTCAAGAAAGCACTTTATGGATTAAAGCAAGCACCTAGGGCATGGTATGAAAGGTTAAGTACTTTTCTAACTCAAAATGGTTACATTCGTGGTAAAATTGATAATACTTTGTTTATAAAACATGTTGATCAAGATATGCTAATTTGTCAAATATATGTTGATGATATTGTTTTTGGTGCTACTAATGGGAGAACTCAAGTTCTTTCTTGGGTTGCAAATCAAGCAATACAAGAACGGCTTCTTCATTCACCAATCTAAATATACCAAAGAGCTTCTAAAGAAGTTTAACATGGAAGGATGCAAAGTAGCAGCAACACCAATGGCATCAAATCTGGTCTTGGAAAAATCTGAACATGAAGAAGATGTTGATCAAAAACTTTATAGAGGTATGATCGGCTCTCTTTTATATTTAACTGCATCTAGACCAGATATTATGTTTGCTACATGTCTGTATGCTAGATTTCAATCTTGTCCCAAAATTTCTCACTTGAGTGCCTGTAAAAGAATTTTTAAATATCTGAGTAAAACTATTAGTCATGGTTTATGGTATCCTAGTTTTGAATCTTTTGACTTGTATGTTTATAGTGATGCTGACCATGGTGGCTGTAGGGTAGATAGAAAAAGCACTAGTGGCTTATGTCATTTTTTAGGTTCATCTTTGATTTCTTGGGCTAGTAAAAAACAAGTTAGTGTAGCCATTGTTAAGTCAAAATGACTTTACATAAATGATTTTGATGAAGTACAAATAATAATGAAAAGCAGACGAAAGCAAAAAGGAAAAGAAGACGGAAGCTAAATTGAAAAGCAGACAAAAAAAAAAAGACGAAAGAAAAGTAGACGAATGAAAAGCAGACGAAAAAAGCAGACGAAAGAAAAGCAGACGAAAGAAAGAAGATGGAAGAAAAACAAATGAAGAAAATAAAACGAAAGAAAGCAGACGAAGAAAAGCAGACGCAGAAAAACAGACGGAAGAAAAGCAGACGGAAGCTAAGATGAAAAAGTAGACGGACGCAAACCACGTCAAATCAAGAATCTGTTTGAGTTAGTTACAGAACTCAAATGACTAACCGTTTCTTGAAAGAAGCAAGAATCAAGAATCAAGAAGCAGCTGAAGACGAGGACTATAAACATGAGTCGGAGTCGAAGATTGAAAATTTTACATGAATTGTGAAAGTTACAAAAGTTAGCAATACTTGAGAAAAACTATTGTGCGAAAAATCTAGAGCTATTTTTCTGTAATAAAGCTCGAAAAACCTTTCAGATTGAAAGTAGTACAGATAGCTTGCAGAGGCTGAGTGTGAAAGAATACTGACTATAAGAGACCTGAAGAGGCTTGGAGATAAAGAATACTTGTAACGTTTTGAGAGATAGTGAAATCTCAAAAAGATATCTGAGGACTGGACGTAGCTCACGGTTTGAGGTGAACCAGTATAAAAATTGTTATGTCAACATCTCTCTACCCTTTATCTCTCTTATCTTTCAATTTTCGATTTTACTAGTTTTTATACAAGTTTTCGAAAAATACATTGTAACTTTGATTTTCAGTAGTTCTTTTGAAAAGAACAAGTTTCTTTTAACAAAACATTTTCGAAGGGGCTTAGCAAAAAGAAATACACAATTCAACCCCCCCCCCCTTCTTGTGCATTTGTATATCGTATAATAAGTCTTGTATTAACGTATGATTCACTTCAATTGGTATCAGAGCTTGGTGTCCAAGGATCATCTTAACAAAGTGTCGATTAAAGATTATAGCGGAATCACATACATACATATCAGAAGGTGCCTCAGTCACTAGACCTCTGGCGTTTAATGGAGAATACTATTACTACTGGAACGATAGGATGTGGTTGTTTATCGAATCTACTCATGTTGACCTTTGGGACATAATAGAGAATGGACCATACACACCAGCGGATGAAAAAGGAAATCTTATTCCACGAATCAGATGGATGGCTGATCAAAAGGCGAGATTTCAACTAAACTCCAAAGCAAAGTTCTTCTTGAGTTGTGCCTTAAGCAGAAGTGAGTACAAAAAAGTCCACGGATGCGATACTGCGAAGGAGATGTGGGATACGTTATCCATCGCATATGAAGGTACGAACCAGGTCAAAGAATCTAAAATAAGTATTCTTGTGCATCAGTACGAGCTGTTCAAGATGAAAGATGAAGAGTTTATTGATCAAATGTTTGGAAGATTTAACACAATTATCAATGGATTAAAAGCTCTTAGAAGAACTTACGATAACCACAATCACGTTCGTAAGATTCTAAGAAGTCTACCAAAGAGGTGGAGACCAAAAGTTACTGCTGTACAGGAAGCCAAGGATTTAAGCGTATTAAAACTTGACAAACTGCTTAGATCGTTGAAGACACATGAAGTTGAGCTCGATGCTAAAGACAAGCCCATATAGGACAAGTTGATAGCATTAAAGACCGGATAAAAGAATCACAAGACTCAAAGGAAGAAGAATTCATCAAAGGCGCTGAAGATTGAAGAATCAAAGAATGATGATTCCAGTGAGTCAGAACAGGAGTCGAGTGAAGAAGATGACGAGCTATCCTTCATTTCAAAGAAGATCATACGGATGTGGAAGAAGAAGTCCAAAGGAAATCAAATCTTCAAAAAGAACAACAAAGATGATGGAAAGATAGAGAAGACATCCATCATATGCTACGAGTGTAATAAACCAGGACATTACAAGTCCGAGTGTCCAACATTAAAGAGGAAACCAAAGAATAGTAGAGAAGGAAAGAAAAGCATGATGGCAATCTGGGAGGATCTAGATTCATCCGAATCAGATACATGCTCCGAGACATCAGAACATGCGAATATATGCCTGGTAGCCAAAGAAGAAAGTGATGAGGAGGTAACCTCTAAATATGATGACTTGCAAGATGCATATTCTGAAGTACTAAAAGATTCCCATGCTATTATGAAACAGTACAAATTGTTGAAGAATAATTATGTAGAAAATATGAAAAATACATAAGAGATAGAAAGAGAGAACACCTGCTTAAAGAAGCAAGTAGAGGAATTTAAGAAAAAGAGAGTCATAGATAGATCTGAAGAGATAAATAAATTGAAGCTTAGGATCAAGAGTTTTTCAATTGATCTACCAACTTTCATTGAAAGTATGAGAAGAATGAATAATATGTTAGGAAAGTGTAGACATCCGAGTGATAAAACTGGATTAGGATTTATTAGAAATAAGTCTTAACAGAAAAGGAAGCCATTCTTTCAGAAAAAGAAGTTTCGACAATCACATTTTCACCAACAATCTTATCAAATGCATCATTATCATTCGGTGCATTTTGCTAACCCGAAAGGACCCAAGAAAATTTGGGTACCGAAAAATAAAATAATATCTCCTGCAGATATCCTTCCTTGAAAGAGGCAGCAAGCACCATTGGTATTTGGACAGTGGATGCTCGCGACACATGACGGGAAGAAGGTCCATGTTCCTAGACCTTCAGTATAAGAAGGGAGGATTGATAACTTTTGGAGACAACCAGAAGGGCAAGATAATTGGAATTAGTAAAATAGGTAAAGATTCCTTTGCATGTATTGATAATGTGCTGCTTGTTGATGGTCTGAAACACAACTTGATTAGTGTCAGTCAATTGTGTGATTCTGGTTTTGAAGTTATGTTCAATCAAAATCTTTGTGAAGTCAGAAAAAAAGATGGGTCTATATTCTTTTTTGCCAAAAGAAGAAATAATCTTTACAAAATTGATTTAGAAGATTTTCAAAATCAAAATGTTTCGTGTTTTTTATCAACTGAAGAAGAAAGACTTATCTGGCATAAAAAGCTAGGTCATGTCAGTTTTAAACATATTTCAAAGTTGTTAAAGCATGATTTGGCAAGAGGTTTACCAAAAATAAGTTTTGATAAGGATCTCTTTTGTGAAAGTTGTCATAAAGGAAAACAAGTCAAAACATCGTTTTCTTCTAAAAATATTGTAACATCATCTAGACCTCTAGAGTTATTACATATGGATTTATTTGGTCCAACTAGGACAATAAGTCTTGGAGGAAAGAAATATGGACTTATTATTGTTGATGAATTTACTAGATTTTGTTAGATACTATTTTTGTCACACAAAGATGAGTCTTTTAAGTGTTTTAGAACTCTTTCCAAAAAAATACAGAATGAAAAAGGAATGTCGATAGCCAGTATTAGGAGTGATCCTGGTGGAGAATTTGAGAATGAGAAGTTTAGAATATTCTGTGAGGAGAATGGAATTTTCCATAATTTCTCTTCTCCTAGGACTCCACAGCAAAATGGAGTTGTTGAAATGAAGAACAGGACAATTCAAGAGATGGCAAGGACTATGCTGTGTGAGATGAATCTTCCTAAGTACTTCTGGGCAGAAGCTGTGAATACAACATGTTACATTCAGAATAGAATATTACTGCGACACTTATTGAAGAAAACTCCTTATGAGTTATGGAATGGGAGGAGACCAAATATATCTTACTTTCATCCATTTGGTTGCAAGTGCTCTATACTGAATACAAAGGAAATGCTGGACAAATTCGATTCAAAGATCTATTTAGGAATTTTTCTAGGCTACTCCTTATCATCGAAGGCTTTTAGGGTTTATAATTTTACCTCGAAGACTGTTGAGGAGACTATTCATGTTAAGTTTGATGATAGGTTCTAACCAAGTAAGGAAGATGATATGGATAGAGAAATCCCTTCAATGCCCTCAGGTGATACTAAAGAAACTTCATCATTAGAAACTCAGTTAGACAAGATTGAGGATATTCCAGAGACTCTTGGGTTAAAAAGAGATTGGAGATATAAGAGTTCTCATCCAAAAGAGTTAATCATAGGAGAGACCTCAGAAGGAGTTTGAACAAGGTCCAAATTCAGAAGAGAAGCTAATGCAGCATTTGTTTATGAAATATAGCCTAAAAAGATTGATGAAGCTCTTCAAGATGAAGCATGGATTTTAGCTATGCAAGAGGAGCTGAACCAATTTCCTAGGAATAAAGTTTGGTCCTTGGTTCCTAAACCCTTAAAGAAATCCATCATAGGAACTAGGTGGGTTTTTAAGAATAAGTTAGACGAATCAGGAAGAGTAAGTCGGAATAAAGCAAGATTAGTATTACAAGGCTATAATCAGCAAGAAGGAATAGACTATAATGAGACGTATGCTCTAGTAGCAAGACTTGAAGCTATTAGGATACTGCTTGCATATGCTGTTTTTCATGATATAAAGTCGTTTCAAATGGATGTGATAAGTGCATTTTTGGATGGATTTATAGACGAAGAAGTGTATGTTAGGCAACCTCCTGGTTTCGAGGATGTTAAGTATCCAGATCATGTCTATAGACTTCATAAGGCTTTGTACGACTTGAAACAAGCTCCTAGAGTATGGTATGATCGTCTAAGTACTTTTCTCATTGAGAGTGGGTTTTAGTGGAGATCAAGTAGATAAGACACTCTTTAGGAAGAATTATGAGAATGATTTCATTTTAGTTCAAATTTATGTTAATGATATTATTTTTTGTGCTACTTCAAAAAGTTTATGCATGAGTTTTGAGAATTTGATGAAAATTTAGTTTGAGATGAGTATGATGGGAGAGTTAAAGTTCTTTCTTGGGGTGTAAGTTAAGCAAACTGAAGAAAAGATCTTCATCCATCAACAAAAATATGTGAAAGAATTGTTGTCTAAGTTTGATAGGAAAAAAGTGAAACCTATGGCAACTTCGATGCATCCTTCGAACCTTTTGTCTAAAGACGAAGCTGGTAAGAAGGTGGATCAAACCCTGTATAGAGGGATGATTGGTTCTTTGCTTTATCTTACAGCAAGCAGACCTGACATACTATTCAGTGTATGCTTGTGTGCAAGGTTTCAGGCCGATCCTAGAGAGTCTCATTATATTGTTGTTAAAAGAATTGTGAGATATCTTGTTGGTACTACTGATCTTTGCTTAATGTATGAGAAAGGTAAAGATTTCAGGTTGATCGGATATTGCGATGCGGACTGTCGGAGATAGAATTGATAGGAAGAGTACGAGTGGAGGTTGTCACTTTCTTAGCTTAAACCTAGTTTCCTGGTCAAGCAAGAGACAAAGTTCAATTACCCTATCAACTGCTAAAGCCGAGTACATGTCTTCCGCAAGCTGCTGTTCACAAACATTATGGATCAAATATCAACTAGAAGATTACTCAGTACATGAAGTGGAGATCCCAATCTTTTGCAACAACACAAGCGCCATCAACTTGTCGAAGAATCCAATTCAGCATTCGAGAGTGAAGCATATCGAAGTCAGACATCATTTCTTGGGAGACTACATTCAGAGAAGAATTGTGAGTCTTCAATTTACTGAGACAGATTTTCAATGGGCGGACATCTTCACTAAACCACTGAGTGAAGAACGGTTCAAGGAAATCAGACGGAACTTCAATATGGTGATGATAAGTGACCAACCGTCTAACACGTCACAGGCAAGTTAAAAGGTCGTCGAAGTTAACGGCGTTAGTAACAATGAGTTACAGTTGGTAACTTCTCTCATAAGGAAGTTTTGGAGGGAAAGTCTCATAGCCTTGAGAACTTCACCTATTCTAGAAAACTCCTAATAAGACCTTTCGAGTATTCTCAACACAAAAACCTTTCAGCTCTCTCAAATCTATGCAACCGAGTTTACCTCTAGAAGAACAAATCAGTGAACTCAGCATTCTTACTCATCCAAGAATCAAATGGAGCAAGCAATGATTTTCGGAAGACATGTTGATTTTGAATCCTTGAGGAACAACGACATGGACATCGAATAGGAGATAGTAGCAGCAAGATGGAGGAAGTTCTTCCAGGTGTGAGAAATCTTATATCAAAATGAAGTATATGATTTCTGGAAGAATGTGGAGCTAGTAGACAATACTATTGTTTCTACAGTTGATCGATTGTCTATTATTGTGACAACTGAGTTGATTGAGAAGGTGACTAAATGTTCATTTGTTGGAGAAAAGCTAACAAGCAAAGCCAGATGGATGATGAAAGTCAGTGTTAAGGAAAAGAAGTCAATCCACAGTTGTATGGAGACAACGACCTTATGGAGAGGAAGAACTCAAGTCTGGTGCCCAAGGCTAGGGTTCTACATGCAATTTTATTCAATTACATCTTACCGAGAGTAGGTTCAAGGCATTTTCTAACAACATTGGATGAACAATGCCTATTCTACCTATTGAATCGCCAACCCATAGATTTACCATTTCTGATTTTTCAGTATATGGTTAAGGCGATGAAAGATACAAACAATTATCCTTATGAAATGTTGCTAACAAGGATATTCAGGGAGTTTGGAGTCCTTCTTGACAGAGGAAACAGAGTTAAGATGATTGTCAAGAGTGTTATCAACTCAGGAACTATGGCAAAAATGGGTTTGAAGAATCTGGAAAGAGTATAAGCAGATTCTGAGATTAAAGCAAGAACTGAGAGGGAGCGTACAAAGAAGAAATCTCCTTCAAGAAGTTCTAAATCTCAATTAAGTGCAAACATACCCATGATTGATAGGAGGAAATCATCAGAAGAAATCTTGAAAGAAAAGATGATTTTTCAAAAAGAAAGTAGCCGTACGGAGTAAAGACGAAGGTGCTCTGAAAAGAAAAGGGGAGACACTTCTGAATGAAATTCCGAAACAAGCGAAAAGATCACCCAGACTTCGAACCCTGCGACAACAAGAAGAAAAGAGATCCAGAGAACTAAGTCAGGCAAAGTCTCAAATAGGCAAACCTATATTACAAGATCTCTAGTCTCTATCCTAAAGGAAGACATAGCCAAACAGGCTAAAGAGACTGAGAGAAAGAGAAAATTAGAGTTTGAGAAGAAGAAACCACAACCTCAAAAGACTCTAAGACTGATTGAGGTGGAAAGGAAGACTGAGACAGTTAGTCAGAAGAAGGCTATTCTGACTAATGTTCAAAAGAAGAAGCCTACTTTTACTGCAACAGAACTTAGTCAGATGAAGAGTACTCCTACTGAGAGAACTCGGTTTGGTATAGTATACTCCTATTGATGTTCAACAGGAAGAATCAATATAACTTAGTTTGGTGCAGTATAACTCTTCTCAATTTATGAGGAAAGAAGATTTGAGAGTCAGAGTAATAGAAGAAGTTCAACCTGTGAATACGAGGAGTACCTCAATCATCATTAGGGATATTTCAAAGAGGTCAGTGAAAGTATGTTTACAACCTATTCCGATAAATAGTTGTACATGATAACTTTTGAATGAAGATGAGAAGAGCTTTTGTGAGGCTTTGAGGTATGCAGCAACAAAACCATACCCCACAAAATGACAAGCCAACTGTACACTATTTACCCAATCACAGAGCAAATGGTGATAAAGGTTGTTCCTGATCTTCAACCAAGGAATCCCATGGAGAGAAATAAGGGGAAGCAGAAACTATACCCACAAGGGGTAATAGATGATCTGTTAGCAGATCAAATTATAGAACAAGTGCGAAGAATAGATGAAGCATGTTCTGTAGAGAAGACAATGACGAGAACTTTCATTTCCCATCACATTTCAAGAGCTAGTGGTAGTTCAACAACCAAAGATGAACACCGCCGATTGGGGAAACTTACAAAGGGACGCTCATCAATCCCTCAGCATGCATAATTATGCATATTAGGCCACTATCTAATACATCTTTGATTGAAGAAGAAGTCCTACCCTTGTGTGGAAGACAAGTGTTAAGACTACCAGCTCCTGATGACTTAAATCTTCCTGAACCCAACCTACTTATTCAACCTCCTACCCTTGAGATCATTGAAGAATATGTTCAATCTTCAGATGCATATGTCACTACAATTGTTTTTGAAAAAGAACAACCGAGGGATGATGACCGACCCACCTCATCTTTTAACTTACAAGCAGAAGTAATGCATCTACGCAGAGAAGTCAAGGAGTTAAAGGAGATGGTGAAAGAATTATTGAAGCATCATCGATCCTAATCATTTTTTATTAATAACAAATAGGAGGAGAAACGAAAGGGGGAGAAGAAAAATTTTGAAGAAGAAAGAAAAGATAGGGGAGGAAGAGTAAGCAGAAAATGAAGAACTAGAAGATGAACTGAAGATATGTTCTTATTTTTTCATCTGTACATTTTTTTTACAGTTTTTCATTTTACTTGTATGATTATTTGTTATCATCAAAAAGGAGGAGATTGTTAAGTCAAAATGACTTTACATAAATGATTTTGATAAAGTACAAATAATAATGAAAAGTAGACGGAAGCAAAAATGAAAAGCAGATGGAAGCAAAAATGAAAAGCAGACGGAAGCTAAATTGGAAAACAGACGAATAAAAAATAGATTAAGAAAAGGCATTTAATGAAAAGCGATTTAAAGAAAGAAGACTAAGAAAAGCGTATAAAAGAAAGATGGAAGAAAATAGACGAAGAAAAAGCATTTAAAGAAAAGCGGATGCAGAAAAACAGAATTTAAAGAAAAGCGAGAAAAAATGGCGGAAGAAAAGCGATGAAGCTAAGATGAAAAAGTAGACGAAGAAAAGCAGACGGAAGCAAACCACGTCAGATCAAGAATCAGTTTGAGTTAGTTACAGAACTCAACTGAATAACTGTTTCTTGAAAGAAACAAGAATCAAGAATTAAGAAGCAGTTGAATACAAAGACTATAAATATGAGTCGGAGTCGAAGATTGAAAAAGTTACATGAATTGTGAAAGTTACAAAAGTTAGCAATAATTGAGAGAAACTATTGTGCGAAAAATCTAAAGCTATTTTTCTGTAACAAAGCTCGAAAAACCTTTTAGATTAAAAGTAGTACAGATAGCCTGCAGAGGCTAAGTGTGAAAGAATACTGACTGTAAGAGACCTGAAGAGGCTTGGAGACAAAGAATACTTGTAACGTTTTGAGAGATAGTGAAATCTCATAAAGATATCTGAGGACTGGACGTAGCCCACGGTTTGGGGTGAACTAGTATAAAAATTGTTGTGTCTGCATCTCTCTACCCTTTATCTCTCTTATCTTTCAATTTTCGATTTTACTAGTTTTTATACAAGTTTTCGAAAAATACGTTATAACTTCGATTTTCAGTAGTTCTTGTGAAAAGAACAAGTTTCTTTTAACAAAATGTTTTCGAAGGAGCTTAGCAAAAATAAATACACAATTCAACCCCCCTTCTTGTGCATTTGTATATCGTATAATAAGTCTTGTATTAACGTTTGATTCACTTCAGCCATTTCCACTGTTGAATATGAATATGTAGCAGCTAGAAGTGCATGTGCTCAAGTTCTTTGGATTAAACATCAATTGCTTGATTATGGCATTGTTGTTAAAAATATTCCAATTTATTGTGATAATACCAGTGCAATCTGTTTGAGTAAAAACCCAATTTTGCATAGTAGAACAAAGCATATAGAAAATAGACATCATTTCATACATAATCATTGTTTGAAAGGTGACATTTTTTTGAAACATGTATCTACTAATGATCAATTAGCTGATATTTTTACAAAACCTCTTAAAGAAGAATTGTTTGTGAACATTAAATTGAGACTTGATATTTGTGATTTGAATTCTATTGGTTGATTGTAATTTTATGCACACATTAGCACAGCAAAATGGTCAAGATATTAGGCAAATATGCAATTCCATCTGAGAATACATCATCATGATCTACACTTAGGCAAAAATGTGATTTATTTGGAGTTTAGCAATATTTCAGTCGACTAATTGGACTTTAAGTCGACTGAGGTTGAGGAATTAGTCGAGTTATTCTGATTTGCCTGTTAAAGTATTATAGTTATAATCGACTAATAGTATTCGACTAGTTGAACTAATACACATATTTTTCCCAACCAGTCGACTAATCCTTTTCGACCAGTCGACTAGTTTTATGTCAGACAACCCCCACTCTTAATTTTATTAGTAGACTAATGCCCTACCGGTCGACTATAAGTCATCTGAGTCTTTTTTAAAAACTCAATTTTTACCCAAATCTCCAAAAAGCTAACATCTTCTCCTTCGAAAACTCTTCTTCCTAGTCGACTATTATCCTCTGAAATTGCTACTTGTAATTTTCATTTTGTGTTGAAATTGGTACTTGAGACCATGGACATGTGTGTTTTGATAGTTTGCTCCTTTCTTAATGTGATAGTGATTTTTGTTGGTTTGTATTAATTATTTTGACTATGACAAAAAGGGGGAGTACTATGTGTTAAAATTGTTTTGGCTTATATGGAACATAACGTGTTTTCCAATCTATCTTGATTTGAAATTAAAATTATGGATTATACAAATTTTATCAATTTGATTTTGCAAGGTTATTGAATTCATTGATTGAGGGGGAGACAATCTAACTAAAAAGACAAGGCATAAAAACCTTCATCAATGTTTCTTTTATTTCATTTCTTAAACAATTTCTAAATGTTTTGTCATTATCAAAAAGGGGGAGATTGTTGGACCAATGATGGTTGACAAATTAAATCCTTTTATGTTTTGATAATAATAAAATGTATAGAATTGGTTAAGAAATTATTTCAGGAGTTTTTGATTGAAATTTAAAGATTTATTGTGAAATCAAGATGGAAATTATCTTCAACGTGCTAGAGATATTCAAACATGAAGATTATGGGAAGATTTTGTTAAATCTATCTGTTGGAGTCAACACCAGTCTAGTAGCATATCACAAGTCGACTAATAAATTCAGATATGTCAGATGGGGCATGAAACAAGTCAACTAACATGTAACAAGTCAACTATTAATCAGCTGGATAGGTGCACTAGTCGACTAACATTACACTAGTCGACTATTCGAAGAGCGAAGATGAAACATGCATGGAAAAACGTTGGCTCTAGTTGACTATAACACCTCGACTAGTTGACTATCAGGTGGAGCTGAACAAAATTTATCCGGATTAATCATAAATGGAAAGGAAATCATTTTACAACGTCTATGAGCAATCAACAACGACTAGAAGAAGATCTCTAACGACTATATTCATCTGGAAGTCTGTAAATAAATAGAGGAAGATCAAATGATCGAGTAGTAAGGTCCAAAAGAAAAAGAATACCACTATTGTTCCTAATTTGCTCTCATTTTGCTCTTAGCTTGTTCTAAATTTTTACTGAGCATTATTACTTCATCTTTATCTCTGTTATTATTGTGAGTTGAGTGATTGGTGGAAAATCACTTGTGAGGTAGGATTTGTGCCGGAAAAAAAATCGGTTGTGAGGTGTAGCTTGAGCCGGAAGTCAAGTTGTATTGAAAAGTTCGCACTAAACTAAAAAGTGTGTAGTAAAGTGTTTTGACAAAATCCTAAGTAGGAGGTTAGGTAGAGGACGTAGGTCTTAGAACCGAACCTCTATAAAAGCAGTGTTTGCCTCTCTTCCCTATTCTTTGCATTTAAATTTGTTTAATTGTTTTGTGTGTATTAACTTCTGGTTTTTGAAGAACTCTACGAAAAAGGTTCAAAGATCTATTCAACCCCCCCTTCTAAATCAATCTTCCCATTTTGTCCTTATACATTCTTATTCCTTCAATTTAACTAACACCATACTATACTCTAACTTAATCTTAATTTCTCCATTTAATACTTCTAATTCCATCAATCTAAGCAATAAATCCTCCAACCTTTTATATGCTAATTAAACTCTAACCAAAAACAATTAATCAAACAAAACCTCAAAAATAAATTGGGATCATGCTTATTCAATAAGAAAATAATTCTGGGGCCAACACCATGATTCCATTCGCCCCCTCCCCTATCCTTTAAATATCCCTAGTAATCTATTGACTGTCTCTCTTACTACAGGGGCTACTCCCTGCCACATTCGATTTACATCCCCACTCGTAACCTATGTTGCGTTGTTCCTGACCTGAGAGCTAAAAAGCTCCGCCATATCCCCTTTAAGTCTTCCTCATCTGATTTTACGGCCTGGCTTGGTAAATTTCTATGCCCTCCATCCCTTGATTTCGAAATCCAAAACTAATAATTTATGTTGGGTTAAAAGACATGCGATAGGGAATACTTTACAATCCTTGCACCATGATCTGGCACTTGTCCTAACAAGGAGATAATCAATTTGCACCTTGTTCTCGCTACTCTAAAACATCACCAAGTGCGTTTCACTTTTCTTAAAGAAAAAATTTACTATAACTAACTCAAATGTTATGGCCATGTCTAATAAATCAACCCCACTATCATTTCTAGTGCAATATCCGAAGCTCCCATGAGTTCCTGTATAACTGTCGAAATCTGTTCCTATATGCCCATTAAAGTCCCCCTAGAACGATCTGCTCGGTATTAGTGATTTGCAAAAGCACGCACTCCAGTGTCTCCCAGAATATACGGTTTGTTGTTTGTCTGTGCCAGTTTGAGGTGCATACGCACATTCTACCTTGAGAACCACACTGCTTAAAACATTTTTTCCACCATTATCCTATCATTGGCCCTTGCGATTCCCACGTCTACTAGTCTCTTGTCCACTAAGATACCTATAACATTCTGCTTCCACGTACTTCCCGAGTACCATAGTTTGAACCCCCTATCTCCTTTGCTTTAGCTCCTGCCCACTTAGTCTCCTGGATGCATGTTATTTGTATCTGATACTTGTATAAAATCGCAACCAATTCTAGGGACTTTTCCTTTAGAGTCCCTACATTCCAAGAGCCTATCCTTATTAAGTCGTTTACGTCTTTAATCCTCGTAAGGTCTGCGCGATGACCAACCATTGCACTAGTGCCACTCTCGCCAGGTTGAAAGCATCTCCTAGCCCGTGCTTCCCACGTTTGTCGCAGTTACTATCCTATGAAAAGCTTAAAAGCTAAAACTAAAGGACCCCACCACAAAGAGTAAGGACAAAATTAATAATAAACCCAAAAAAATACCAATCAAACTACGACAAATAAAATTAATAATAATAATAATAATAAGGACAAAACCAAAACTAATAGAAAACTCAAATAAAAGGAAAATACTAGTAATAATAAAATACAAATAATATTAATAGTAATAGTAAAACTAATAATAATACTAATAGCCAAAAATAGTAATACAACAAAAACTAGATACTAGAAAATTCAATAAATACTTAGAGAGTATTAAAAGAAATAAAATATAATTAGGATAAAAATAATTAATAAATAAATAGCCAATCGACACTAAAAGGCAAGCCCGATACTAACACCAAAACTAAGACTAATATTAATACTAATAACTACTACCAATACCGATCTTTGAAAGAAAATAAATAAAAGAAAAATAAATTCCTATAATAAACACTAAGAAATAGCAGGGATCCGTGAGGGAGAAGAACAGTGAAAACAACGGAATAAATAAAAATAATAGGACCACTAAATAATACTACCAAACCGTTAATAAAACTAGTAATATTAGCAAAGGAGAGATACTCTAATAAAAGGCAATACAAGAGAGAGGGTCAATGTATACTTTGAGGTGCAATTTTAATGAAGAAGACTTTACCAAATAAGAAAAGAGAAATTAAGAACTTGTCCATCATAAGACATCGGGCTAAAAGGCGGGGACCAATGAGTAGCAAAGAAGAGAATGGCTAACAATTTCTTGAGAACAACGATAGAAAAATCAAGATGCTCGAAAAAATGGCAAAAACTCGGGATGCTCGAGAAAAATCAGGATGCTCGAAAAGGTTGTGATATAAGGCGTGATGTTTGGGAGAATCCTACTCAACATATAGGCAAGTGTATCGGTTCTTTGTGCATGCACCCTTCATTGTCATCATTGCCCGTCGCTTTGCGTGCATGACGTGGTCGGTAACCGGACGGAAGCTAGTTCGTGAGTTATTTCCCATTACATGCGTACTCAAAGGGAAGATAGACTCCCAACGCAGGTTACTAGACAATCATGGCCCAATAACGACCACCGAGAGCTAGGGATACAAAGAGTCAAAAGGATGAGCAAACCCTCGACTAATAGATGAAATATACGTTATCCAAACCATACGAAAAACTAGTAAAATGCGAATTAATAACTCCATACTCAAAACACAACATGACCGCACAAATGGAAACACAGAAACCATCGGAGGAAGAGCGATTGTTACATACCGGTGTAGCGGATTCCTCGGTGAAGGCCAAAGCGAGCTTGTCCTAACTCCCCACAATGTAGAAAATGTAAAAGGAATGTACAAAACTCTACTTGATGTCCACTGTCATGTTTTCGAGTTGCGGCCTCGCTTCCTCCAAAGATTCTACCTCCTGCGGGAGTTTCAACAACTCGTGAGTAGCAAGATCGCTAATCAGAATCGCTCCCTCCCAAGACTCCAAACCCGACATCGATGATGATATCTGAGTCTGTGCCCTGCGAGGGTGGTGTGCTACATCACTTATTCAAAAAATTCAGTATAAATTTTTTTTTCAAAACACTCATACTATGAGGATGACAATTATCGCATATAGTCAACAATATTTTCAATGACCACGTGGGCCCTTTCATAACACAAATTAGTTATTCATTTATACACATTTCGTAATACACAATTTATACAGAAATAGGAAGAAGACACTAATGTAGATGTGAACTGATCCCCGATCTCTTCTCTCGCTCACATGCAGCTGCTATACGCCCGTTGCCTAACGGGGTATTCTTCTGATTCCTGAAAAATAATTGCAAATTTTGCAAATTTTGAGTGAGTTTTACGAACTCAGTGAGTGACCATCATTAATGGTTCACCCAGTCACATAACACAATATTCATACATCTCACTTTATTTCATATAGCACAATCACAATATTTCACATTCACACGCTTACGTAATTGCGATTCACATTATTCATATTTGATACATGCACATGATACTCACTTTTATTTATTATTTTGCTATGACCGAGTGGCCTAAACTGTCCTCAGTAGGCTCATTAATAACTTTCCTTATCTATTGGTGGATACAGGCTCATTAAACATTGAAGTTGAGGCTCTGAATCACTTATGAGCTCAAAGCACATTTTCACTCGTTGAGCATAAAGCTCTTATCGATGGCAACTCCGGTCACAACATCCATTATATTTCATGCACTTATGCCATGTGATGCATCAGTCACTTCCACTCACTTTCACATATTATCAGACCGTAGTCTAACACATATCAATCACATCACAATGATTTCATAATTTCACATTGATTAAAATATCATAAGATCACATAAGCCACACTTTTATTTTTCATATAAGCATAAGGCATTTCGCCTTTCACTCAATCAAGTCAATTTAATCAAATGCATATGAGATGCTCATGTGAAACTATTCTAATTTACTACGGTGTTGTGATCGAGTGCCTGAACTGTCCCAATATGGGCACATTAAGCATTGAGCATGAGGCTCTAAGTCACTGTAGGGCTCGAGGCCCACGTATAATCGTTGAGCTTTAGCTCTAATCAGTGGCTGCTCCGGTCACAACTGTCATTATATGAGTATGCATTCATGTATGAAATGCATATTTTACAATAAAGCAGTATATATATCACAACCAACACATATGTCACAAGTAATCACATCATAGGCACGTAGGTCTCAAATTCACATACAAGTAGCACTTCTATAACACGACTCAGTATCACAATCATCAGACCTCCTGTCCGGACCCAATAAAATCAATCCATATCCAATAATTAAGTTATACAAAATGAAATAAAACATAACAAAGGGTGAAATGAGACCATCTCGGTCTACTCACAGTACGCTCCAGATTAGCATTCCTTCCAACTTTTGGAAATGCCTGACTGCAAACTCTTAGCCTGCACAACCCATTTATTCAATACGTTGCACACACACATTAATAATTTTGTACAATTATAATTATTGATGCACATATATGTACGATGCATGGTCATGACTATCCCGGTATCAATCTATACATTTTTATCTCAAAAACCATTCAAATATCCCAACTCAAATATGCCTAGGGTTAATCCACACTAAAATCCTTAGACTCGCAATTTATGCTAATTGCAATTCTTCTAAAACCATTCTTTCGGATCTACTTACCCCCGATCGATAAACCAGTCCACATAGGGTAACCTAGGCAACCTCGCATTGATAGAAAAATTCCTCTATGTAGTAGGAATCCATAGACACAAAAATCACTCAATTTGGATCTCTGTGTAGTAGGAATCCAATTATTGCTAAAACACAAACAAGAAAAATAATCGCTCGGTCCTCTCAATTTAACTTAATCAATCAATGTCAATTTAATCTGCAAAAATTCACAATTTTACATAGAAAATAAATTAAAAGACTCACAAATCTGATGCCTCGAGAATCAGGTCAATTGGAGGTCGGATGGCCAAGTTATACACAAAAGAATGGAAGAGGGTTTGAGTTGGGCCGGATCAGGTCAGCCCGTGTCGAACTTGGTCGGCCCGCACGGTTGGTCGCGAGGCTCGCCCTCCCGAGACCTCCCAAGGGCGAGCGTCAGCCCCTCGCCTGCCAAATTCCAAATTCTTTTTTATTCTTCTTTCTTCTTCTTCTTTCACAAGACCTAACTTTTCTAATGAGGTCTCATTGGAAAGAGCATAGAAAACCCTACAAATTCTATGAAGGACTCACAAACCAATTCCTCCCCTAAGGGTGTCCAAAATTCAAAAAAAAATCCTGCCTAATCACAAATTTTCCACAACAATGCAACATTTTTCTAAAATCATATGTTCCTATTCCCTTAGCCAAAAATTCCAAGCTTTATATCAAACGAAAGATCATAACATATTCTACAACTTTCATGAACAACTTGGAATCAATTTCTACCTCTAACGATGTCAATTTCTCAACCAAAGTTTCAGCCCCCATAATTCACCCTAAACCATAACCACACTTCCAAAATTTATAACTCACAATCCAGAAGTCCAAAATGTGCAAACTTAATATCAATGTAAAGAGCAAAGAAAGGTCTACACTTTCTATGTAGAGCTTGAAAACCAATTCCACCTCTAACTAGGTCAAATTCTCAGATAATTGAGGTTGCCCTGTTAAAGAGTGTTAAATAAAGATATCACCTAAACCATATCTATACTTTAAAAATCCAAAACTTACAATTCTTACATCCACAAATAGCATATTATACATCATTACGAAGCTGAAACATTCCTCTATAACTTTCCATAAGACCACTTGAGCTAATTTAAACCATAACCGTCCGTAATTGGCTTTAAAGACACAAGAATCAAAAACCTATACTTATAGACATTTCACACAAAGCACAATAATACTTGAATTACCATCTGAACATTAGCAAGTCATAACTTTCAACCTCAAAATCAAAAAATATCATACTTAGTGACGATACAAATCTAATAAGAAAATCTTCAACTTTTATGCAGACCAATTTCACAAAATCTGTCTACGTTAGCCTAGAAAAATTCTCCAAAGTTTCAGGTCACAAATCTTCAATGTTAGAATCATAAACATAGCACTATTCACCCTGCACATATTGCTAACTTTCAAGGCAAAATTCAGAACCCTTCAAACCACAATTGGACATCACTTCCTTCACAAGAATTCTAGCGAAACTTCTCAAGTTTAATTCAAGCCAAACCTCATCTCAATAGCATAACCATATAAAAAGTTATGACCAAATCATTGAAATATACTGATCGAGGCTCTGTCGATTCAACCTTAAAGTTGATCCTTGGAAACCGGTCAAAAAAAATTTATACCAAGGATTGCAGTATAGGATGTAACCTCGGGTCGTCTCTCTTGATTGGAACCTAATGAAATAGACCTAAGCTAGCCTATATGTCATAAAATGCAAGAAAAATTAGTAAGAAAATGGGGTTTTGATTTTGAGAACACTAATGAACCGAAAAGCATGTAAAAAGTATTTCGATTTTGAAAATAGAAAAGAAAATACTAAAACAAGTGATAAAATCCTCTTGAAAACGAGCTTTGGTTATCACAGTTTAAAACTAAGTGTGAATGGTAAACCTTAAAGAACTCTCTTTAAGTCCAGGGTCTTGATTAATGGACTCCTGTCACTCTCGACTCCATTTCTCAAGACCCCATTAGGTGCTCTTGAGCCCTAGAACCTCAAAGGAACCTTTAAGTCCAAGGTTTTAATCAATGAACTCCATTGCTTAAAACCTTGTTAAAAGCATCTTAAGGTGTGCGGATGGGATTAGAAATCACTAAGTTTGAATGGAAAACCTTAAAGGACTCTCTTTAAGTCCGTGGTCTTGATTAATGGACTCTGTCACTCTCGACTCCATTTCTCAAGACCCATTAGTTCTCTTGAGCCTAGAACCTTAAAGGAACCTTTAAGTCCAAGGTTTTAATCAATGAACTCCATTGCTTAAAACCTTGTTAAAAGCATCTTAGTGTTTGTAGTGGATCTGCCAATGCAATGGGTCAAATGAAATATAGCATCAACTCAATATCAAACACAACTAGGCAGATAAAAGAAAATCAATAAGATCACAAGCTGACATATATGAGACTTCATATATTTAAGCACAGAATTCTACATAAACAAACCCACAACACCTTACATTGTTCAACGCTTAATTAAACTCTAATTAAGCAAATCTAACTAAAAAGCAATAAACCCCAACTCGGTTATTCATAACAATGTAGTTAAATGTGACAATGTAAACTACCAATCCAAACAACACATTAAATGTCCAACGTTTAGCTATAATCAAGTAGCTTCACTACAAATTACAAACCCTAGACCTAGGCATTTATAAATCATAGCTAAACTACTGATTAAGCTACTCCTTCCGGTGAACTCCACCATCACTTGCATCTTGAGAGAAAACAAATGCCTAACCACGCATTTTAACTGGAACCTTCACAACTCGTGACGAATCCAAGCTACCTATGATAGAGTCGGCGGTGAAAATGAAAAGAAAGCCTATACAAAGGTTTCACCTAGGGAACCCCGAAGGGAACCCTGGATGGTGAGGCCGAGAATCTCTTCTCTTTCTTCTTTGTTCTCTCTTCACTCGTCTCTCTTCTCTCTGCCGAATGTTGATCCCCAGAAGATACCCGTTCTAACCTAATTCAGCAATATTTAAAGGATGGTTCATGGGTCGGGTCAGTACAGTGAGTGATTTTTCCATTTAAAGTCTGAATACCAGTCTGCATGTCGCAACGTATGAATTAATTCTCGTCGCGACGTGTGCTCTGGCTTGCTCGCCGCTTCGTGTTGAATTGTTGACGTCACGACGTATGATCTGTGTTGATGCGCCGCGACGTGGGAATTAAATTTCGCTTAGTTCATGCCGCGACGTGCCTTAAGGACTTCATGCCTTGTTGACTCTTCTGATCCTTTTTGACTCCTTTTCTCCTACAATATAAAATAACAATTTGCGTAAAATAACAATTTGCAGTATCAATTGTTCTTAGAAAAATTATAATGCAATTAATGTCAGTTTGTACAATTTTACTAGCAAATTGCATAAAACATAAGCTCACCGTAAGAGACTAATTTGAACACAAAAATCATGAATTAAGAGTTAAAAAGTGCATTAACAACCATGAAAGTGTAGCCAATTATATATTAAACTTGGGCTCAATCATATACACAAAGCAATTTTCCCATATTCTCAACCTAACTCACTGTTGGGACCCGATCTTGGGAACCGGATCCCAACCGGAAAGCGGAAACCGAAAACGAACAGAATTCGGAATCGAATGCGAATCGCATCAAATACAAAGCGAACGAATTAATTAACCTGAACAAACATCGACATCCGTTGCAAACATGAAACATAGGAAACTAATCGCGTTGGAAACTTAGACTATCCAAACCCGGTATATATATATTTTTCTTTCTTATTCCTTGTCTTTTCATTCTTAATCACTTTATTTCATTACATACAAAATCATCATATGCTTGAATAGACATACAAATCCCAAATCGCACTCAAATCATAATAAACTTCTTAACATTAATACCAATCTCATAAATCCATCTTTCATACATCTAAATTTTATTTTTCTTCTTTTCAATTTATTTTCTAACGAAAATTCTAAGCAAAGATAACTAATTGCATTTATCCTATCCCAAAATTCACGCAAAGCCAAAATACACTTCTAATATCACAAAATCCAGAATCATCTGACTCTCGGTCAAATCCAAACACCAACAACAAACGCAATCTTAGTTCTAAACACTTCAATCAAATTCCCATATCAATTAACAATATATTTTCCCAAAATCATACACAATCTCATATACAATTTCCAAAATTATTTACAATTCTGATTTTAAATCAGACATCAACCTTTTCATTCTTTTGCATCAACCCAATATACACAATTACATACAAACTTCATAAATCATAAACTTACATGGCAATTTAAGTCATATCCAATTTTAATACCAAAATCTCAATTTACACAAAAATCCAAATACTACAAAATCGAATCGAATGTTTGACACTCTTTCATCCGATCTCACGCACAAAACACGGAGATGGGGATGAAAGGGGTGAGCTTCAGGCTCGTGGGTAACATATTTATAAACTCAATAATAAGCGTAAATCAATTTTCATAAACTTTTGCCAAAAGGCTTAGTTTTCAAACTTTTCAACTTTCAAATATTTTTCTCAAACCCTTTTCAATTTTCCAAACTTTTCATATCAAATTTCTATAATTTCATGGTTGAAAACCCTTTTCTCATTTTTCAAAATTTCTCATAAACATGAATGCAATCACATCGAGAAATTTCACGACATAAACAAAATCAAAATCACATAACATAACAAAATGGTTTGGTTTGGTCTAACAGACGTACTACACATTCCCCAGTATAATGCGGTCATGTGCGTAGTGAATGAGGGGAGTCCAAATCGGAACTCCTAAGCCACTTCATGGGCGTGGAGAAGGCTATCGAGGGAGACAGTTACTTGACTTCTACAGAGGGACTGACCAAACCCATACAATTCACGTATTCATGCTTAAAACAAGCGATTGCTCAAGGCACTTTTCAAAATTTCACATTTTCATGTCGTGTCTTACTAGACACGATTACATTCACTAAGCATATAATTTCATATGTCATGTCTTAAAAATACAAATTCACCAATCAATTTATATAACAATCATATTCAATAACTCAATTAATCGATATCACCAAATGCATAAAAAGAGTGCAAGTATTTTTTTCAACCCACAATCAATATATATTAATGCATAAACAAAGATGGTTCAAATTTTTCAAAATGCGAAAACACAATTTTCATAAATCTCGTATTCTCAAATTCTTCTACAATTTTCCCAAATCATTTTCAAACATTTTAACGTAAATCTTTGAATAATTATTTTCAAATCCTTTGCATAATTTCAAAATATTATTCTTTTCTTGATTTTCAAAATCACATAATTTACTCATGATTCAAAATATAAATACATCACCCACCTCGAATTGACGCTAATACTTTGCCCAAAGCATCGAATCTCTAAATTCCTTCTTCTTTCCTCAACTTTAAAATTCCTAAGCCATAATTATCCAAAATAAATATCATAATTCACTTAATTCTTCAAATTGGACTTAGAAAACACCAATTCCATATAAAATCAATCTATCTAAATCATAAATTCCAAAATTCTCCAAATCTTAAAATTGGCCTAAACCAATTTATCCAAATTCAATACCATAGATTACAATTTCTTCAAATTTGATTTCATAACTCACAAACTCATCATATTTCAAGCCATCTTAATCCAACAATTTCTTAAAATCCCAAAATCCCCCAAATTCCAAATTGAACCTAAGCCAATTCAATCAAATTCATTATCATAATTAACTTAATTTCTCAAATTGAGTTTAGAAAACATCAATTCCTCACATATTCAAGCTATTTAAATCTCCAATTTTGAAAATCCCCAATTTTCAAAATTGGCCTAAACCAATTTACACAAATTCCATATCATAAAATACAATTTCTTCAAAATTAACTTCATATTCTACAAACCCATATCATTATCTATAATTCTACACCAAAATTTCACAAAATTCTTAATCACAAAATTAAGCCTAAACCTTAATCAAATTTCCATCCAAAATCAAACACAACCTAAAGCATATATATCAAAATCAACTTCATAAATCACAAACCCAAGTCCTTATCCATGTTTCTAAACCAAAAATTCATAAAAAACTCAAAGTTGAAAATTTTCTCTTACCTCTTTCTCCTTCTATTTTCGGATTTCTTGGTTCCCAAAGCTAGCTTTCTTCATTTTCTATCTTTTTCCTTCATGTATCTACTCCAAACTCATGCTAAAAGCCCTCAAAATTTCGAAAATTTGCTTTCTCTTTCATCTTCCTCCACAATCGAAGCTTCCACTCTCTTCTTCTTATTATTTTCTTCTTTTCTTCTCAAACCATCGTGCTTCTCTTGAATAAAACGACAATTCCTTGTTGTTTTACAGCCATGTCATTTAAAGTGGAGGGTAAACCTTTTGCCCTCACTTATTTGCCTACTTCCAAGCTTGCCCCTGCACTTTCTTTAAAAATCTGATGCTTTGCGTCCTGTTTTCGAGCATCTAAACGAAATAATTTGGACAAACTTTCTTCTTAAAAATTGTTCCTATAGATCATACGAATCCAACGCAACTGACGGCACTCAATTCGGATCTAAAACGAAGAAGTTATAGCCAAAATACTATCGGACCTTCACAAAATCCGAGACTGAACATTAACATAACTTCAGTCCAGAAATTAACAATCTTAGGGATGAATTTAAATTTCGATCCCTTCACAAGAGTTGTAGCCCTATATCTTAACTTTATTTTCCCTCAAGAATAAACTCAATCGGAGTTGTACAGCTCCCGAAACTCACAAAATACTGAACCATATTTAGAAAATTATCCAACTTATAACCTATAATCAAATCTCTTACTTTGGTTCAATCAATCTCTTTCCATTTAATTTCCTAAAAATCATAATTCTTCATAAAAATGATATTACTTGTCTTAGGAATCAACGCTTCGAGAATCGAGTCAATCGGATGTCGGACAAAGGAATTATAAGCAAAAGATTACAAAAGGGATCGGATTAAAAACAAAGTATCGGAACTTCAAAACCGAACTTTTCAAAAATCATATCTCTCAATTCCGAACTCGGAATGTGACAAATTTGGTGTCAATAAAAAGATCAAAGGAAGCTCTACAACTTCCCTGAAGTACTCAAAATCAAAGTAGATCTCGAAAGGGGTCAAAACCACAATCAAAGATTCTGTCCAAAACAGTTTTTCCTAAACGACTTCCAATTTTTAAATGCTCATAACTCCTATCCCCGATATCGAAAAATTCCAAACTTTATATCAATGGAAAGATAAAAACATCATCTAAAACTTTCATGAAGACCACTTACTCTAATTCAAACTAAATCCATACGACGAGTGGCCTCGAAGTATAGAACACACAAATCTATACTTAATAGCATTTTCAAAACAAAGCATATCTTCAGAAATTCATATCTTTCAATTCTGACATCAAAAAATAGCAAACTTTATGTCCACAAAAAGCTCTCGACAGAGGCTACAAGTTTCATGTTGATCATTTTCTCAAATTTTGCCTAAATCAAAAAGTCAACTTTTTCTTCAAAAAGTCAAACTTTCAAGCTAACTTTGACTTATCATAACTCTCACTCCCGATATCGAAAAATATCAAACTTTATGGCTACAGAAAGTTCTTGACATAAACTACAAGTTTCCAATAGATCATTTTCTCAAATTCTCCCAAAATCAAAAAGTCAACTCTCAAGTCAAATATTTTATCTCCAAAAGTCAAACTTTCTAAATTCTTCAAATTTTCACACTTTTTCTTTTTAATTCTTGCTATATAACTTCATTTCAATCAACTCATCCACTTTCTTCTCATAATCCATATAAGTTCACTCAAATATCAAAGCCCTCAAAATTAAACAATTCTTTTCTCATAAATTTTTTTTTCATCAAATTTCCTTAAATTCATAAATTTCTCACCAATTTCTTTCTCACTTAAATTCATTTTAATATTTCTAATTTTCATCAAAAGTTCGGGGTCCAACACTCACATTCTACATCTTCCATATCATTTCTAAACCAATTCTCACTCATTTCACTCCATATTTCCACCATAACCAACTCACAACCTATCCTTGAACATAAATCCACAAAATTTCAGCACACACACTCAATCATCTTTTATTATTAATCACTCATCTAACATCCATAAAATCAATCCAAAACACACAATTCATCAATACTACACATGCTATATCATTCGTCCTTACACAAACATGCATTTATACCCATACAATCAAATCACAAGTTCCATGAAATCAATGCTCAAGACATCACAATTAATGCATCAACTACCAATTTAAGAACATAAAGCATAAATCTTACCTAACAAGCTTTAAATTCTTCAATTCTTCAACTATACTCCAAATCTTCTACTTCACTTCACATACACGATTATCAACATCTTAAGGCTTAGGTATGGATTTTTGGTGAACAAGAGAAGAGAAGGCAAGTAAGACAAAGGAGCTTTGGTGGTTATAACAAGTGAAGAACCACCAAGAAGAAAGGAGGAAGGAAGGCTACGAAAATAAAGAAGAGAAGAGAACAAATTGTCTTAGTCTTCTCATATGGAAGCTTCAGAATGACAAAACAAAAGGAGGAAAGAGCTTTAATAAAACAAAGGTGGCATGTTAGGCGAAAGTGACAAGTGTCACTTGCCACATGTCACCTTCTTATACTCTCACTTATTTCCTTTCCAATTCGGTTCCAATTTCTACTCCAATTTCTCGTCAAATTCCGATGGCTTAAAAATTAATAAGTCCTACCATCATTTATCTAAATTTTCAGTGTCTTTGGACAGCCATTTCTACTACCGGTACACAATCAGCCTGCCACTTGGAATTTTTCCTAGTTCGAAAAAATTTCCCCAAAATTTTCCCAAAAAAATTTCTAAAATTCACCAAAAATTCTCAAACCCAATTAACCCTCTCCAATTAAATTTTTCACACACACAAATCATTTTTTAACAAACACATTTATTCACAAGATACCGGGAAATGTCATGAATGCATGTACAGTCATTTACATGTGCAAAAATCACTATTTACAAGTATGAGTATGCATGAGCATACCAAGACAATTCTAAACACTCATAACCCGTTCCAAATTACTATTCTACCCTTCCCATCGGTGATGGGATGTTACAACTCTCCCCTCCTAATAAAAATTTCATCCTCGAAATTTATTTCTAAATTTTTCACTCCCAATCTTGACAACACATATATCAAATCATAACAATACTAATACACTGTGTGATTCCGATAACCATAATACAACTCATAAATCCATAGTCCTATTATCGCCATAATTTTATATGGACTACTTTATGTCAAACTTAGCGTCTTATTTAATCCTGTATTTTCATCTTGGCAAAGGTGAATCACTCAAGAACAAGGCATCTGTTTTACTTTTCATCGATATTAGTACACTTAACTTCCAAATCTTTCTCCATATATTCCCAACTTCGATGTGATCCTCCAAAATCCATTCGTCTTTCAAAAACCACTTTATTTAGATTTCAAAATCAGTCCACTCACTAATGGTATCCCAAATTTGTTCTAGCTTTTACTCAGAGTGAACGACTCTTTTTGTTGTCTGATGCCTCTAATAGTATCACCAGGATAATGATGATTATGCTTGTAATCACTTTGCACTATACATTAATCTCATATGCTGAAGACTATAAGGAACACAATAGTCAAGACTATAAGGAACTCAAATATGTAATCACACAGTTCGATATTCTTAGCCGCCAATCGCTCTTTCGATGTACTCTTACTAGGACATATATCTGGATCAGGTAGTACACATACTTTTTCATCCAATCATAGTCCCTCAAATCCTCAATTTGGCTTTCCCAATTCCTTTTTCCAAAACTATTGTTACTTTTTGCTCCATTTTACCTCAACATTATACACTCCACATATGTGGTACTCTGCTATTGAATGTTTTATTCGATGCAATTTATTGTAACACTAGCTTTATTAGGACATGTTCATCTACACAATCCTTTCAATCTTTTCCAATTCTATTCTTACCTCAATCTCTACTGATCTGTATATTCATATGTATATCCAAACTGTTTCTTACACATCATGTCTCCGAGCTTTCAAACCAATTACTATTGCAGCAAATTTCAAATCATATATTTAAAATTCAGCTCATGAGGCGATAATTGTCCCTAAGTACACAAAATCACTTTTTACTATTGCAACCAATTCCATCTTGATCTCTACTGGGAAACTCTATTGTATATACTACAAAATCTCCAAATCTAAATGGCATACTTAGCACTGTAGTTATTTTGTTTTCATTCAACACTGACATGGCTTACATATTTTTCCTCAAGTATTTAATGTATTCTCTTTACCTTTATAATCATAGTCACTAACTGATATAATTTTTCTTGGATCCCTTTAACCTTCAATATCATAATCCTATCGGGGTATTGTTAACTCCAATAAATATTACCCCAAACTCAATGTGCTTATGTTTAGTTCTCGTAATTCCTTAAGTAACTAATTCCGCAGTAAATTCATATTATCACATGTTATTTTCCATCTTCCCATTTACTTACCTCTCTTGAATAATCTTTTCCATTCCTTAGAGTTCCTCTGATTTTGCATTGACTTATTCCAAGGTTCGCTTATTCATACCAGTTCCTCCACATTGCAATTTCTTTGCATAACTTCCTGTGTTGGTAATACATTCATCAAATATGATTCGTGGTTCCCAACATATTTACACAAACTAGAATGTGGACCTAAGTTCACCTCACATTAGCAAGAGTATCTTCTCGAATTGTTGAAATCCACTTATATAGTCGGATAGTTTACATTATCAAATCCCAATAACCTTTTCTAACTCTTATACTTAAGTCTTTGCTATGGATGTAACTCCAATATTCAGTTATGACTCACTATTTACCCCTTATTTATTTATTTTTTCAATAAAGAAGACAACACATCACAACTTCCCTGATATTCATATGTATATCCAAACTGCTTACACATCATGTCTCCGAGCTTTCAAACCAATTACTATTGCAGCAAATTTCAAATCATATATTCAAAATTCAGCTCATGAGGCGATAATTGTCCCTAAGTACACAAAATCACTTTTACTATTGCAACCAATTCCATCTTGATCTCTCTGGAAACTCTATCAGATATACTACAAAATCTCCAAATCCGAATGGCATACTTGACACTGTAGTTATTTTGTTTTCATTCAACACTAACATGGCTTACATATTTTTCCTCAAGTATTTAATATATTCTCTTTACCTTTATGATCATAGTCACTAACTGATATAATTTTTCTTGGATCACTTTAACCTTCAATATCATAATCCTATCGGTATTGTTAACTCCAATAAATATTACCCCAAACTCAATGTGTTTATGTTCAGTTCTCGTAATTCCTTAAGTAACTAATTTCGCAGTAAATTCATATTATCACATGTTATTTTCCAGCTTCCCATTTACTTACCTCTCTTGAATAATCTTTTCCATTCCTTAGAGTTCCTCTGATTTCGCATTGACTTATTCCAAGGCCCGCTTATTCATACCAGTTCCTCCACATTGCAATTTCTTTGCATAACTTCCTGTGTTGGTAATACATTCATCAAATATGATTCGTGGTTCCCAACATATTTACACAAACTAGAATGTGGACCTAAGTTCACCTCACATTAGCAAGAGTATCTTCTCGAATTGTTGAAATCCACTTATATAGTCGGATAGTTTACATTATCAAATCCCAATAACCTTTTCTAACTCTTATACTTAAGTCTTTGCTATGGATGTAACTCCAATATTCAGTTATGACTCACTATTTACCCCCTTATTTATTTATTTTTTTCAATAAAGAAGACAACACATCACAACTTCCTGTATATTCATATGTATATCCAAACTGTTTCTTACACATCATGTCTCCGAGCTTTCAAACCAATTACTATTGCAGCAAATTTCAAATCATATATTCAAAATTCAGCTCATGAGGCGATAATTGTCCCTAAGTACACAAAATCACTTTTTACTATTGCAACCAATTCCATCTTGATCTCTACTGGGAAACTCTATTGTATATACTACAAAATCTCCAAATCCGAATGGCATACTTGACACTGTAGTTATTTTGTTTTCATTCAACACTAACATGGCTTACATATTTTTCCTCAAGTATTTAATATATTCTCTTTACCTTTATGATCATAGTCACTAACTGATATAATTTTTCTTGGATCACTTTAACCTTCAATATCATAATCCTATCGGGGTATTGTTAACTCCAATAAATATTACCCCAAACTCAATGTGCTTATGTTTAGTTCTCGTAATTCCTTAAGTAACTAATTCCGCAGTAAATTCATATTATCACATGTTATTTTCCATCTTCCCATTTACTTACCTCTCTCAATAATCTTTCCATTCCTTAGAGTTCCTCCGATTTCGCATTGACTTATTCCAAGGTTCGCTTATTCATACCAGCTCCTCCACATTGCAATTTCTTTGCATAACTTCCTGTGTTGGTAATACATTCATCAAATATGATTCGTGGTTCCCAACATATTTACACAAACTAGAATGTGGACCTAAGTTCACCTCACATTAGCAAGAGTATCTTCTCGAATTGTTGAAATCCACTTATATAGTCGGATAGTTTACATTATCAAATCCCAATAACCTTTTCTAACTCTTATACTTAAGTCTTTGCTATGGATGTAACTCCAATATTCAGTTATGACTCACTATTTACCCCCTTATTTATTTATTTTTTTCAATAAAGAAGACAACACATCACAACTTCCTGTATATTCATATGTATATCCAAACTGTTTCTTACACATCATGTCTCCGAGCTTTCAAACCAATTACTATTGCAAGAAATTTCAAATCATATATTCAAAATTCAGCTCATGAGGCGATAATTGTCCCTAAGTACACAAAATCACTTTTTACTATTGCAACCAATTCCATCTTGATCTCTCTTTGGAAACTCTATTGATATACTACAAAATCTCCAAATCCAATGGCATACTTGACACTGTAGTTATTTTGTTTTCATTCAACACTAACATGGCTTACATATTTTCCTCAAGTATTTAATATATTCTCTTTACCTTTATGATCATAATCACTAACGATATAATTTTTCTTGGATCACTTTAACCTTCAATATCATAATCCTATCGGGGTATTGTTAACTCTAATAAATATTACCCCAAACTCAATGTGTTTATGTTCGAGTTCGTAATTCCTTAAGTAACTAATTTCGCAGATAAATTCATATTATCACATGTTATTTTCCAGCTTCCCATTTACTTACCTCTCTGAATAATCTTTTCCATTCCTTAGAGTTCCTCCGATTTCGCATTGACTTATTCCAAGGCCCGCTTATTCATACCAGCCTCCACATTGCAATTTCTTTGCATAACTTCCGTGTTGGTAATACATTCATCAAATATGATTCGTGGTTCCCAACATATTTACACAAACTAGAATGTGGACCTAAGTTCACCTCACATTAGCAAGAGTATCTTCTCGAATTGTTGAAATCCACTTATATAGTCGGATAGTTTACATTATCAAATCCCAATAACCTTTTCTAACTCTTATACTTAAGTCTTTGCTATGGATGTAACTCCAATATTCAGTTATGACTCACTATTTACCCCTTATTTATTTATTTTTTCAATAAAGAAGACAACACATCATAACTTCCTCAGATATTCATATGTATATCCAAACTGCTTTCTTACACATCATGTCTCCGAAGCTTTCAAACCAATTACTATTGCAGCAAATTTCAAATCATATATTCAAAATTCAGCTCATGAGGCGATAATTGTCCCTAAGTACACAAAATCACTTTTACTATTGCAACCAATTCCATCTTGATCTCTCGGGAAACTCTATTGTATACTACAAAATCTCCAAATCCAATGGCATACTTGATTAATCGTAGTTATTTTGTTTTCATTCAACACTAACATGGCTTACATATTTTCCTCAAGTATTTAATATATTCTCTTTACCTTTATGATCATAGTACTAATCGATATAATTTTCTTGGATCACTTTAACCTTCAATATCATAATCCTATCGGGTATTGTTAACTCCAATAAATATTACCCCAAACTCAATGTGTTTATGTTCGCCTCGTAATTCCTTAAGTAACTAATTTCGCAGTAAATTCATATTATCACATGTTATTTTCCATCTTCCCATTTACTTACCTCTCTTGAATAATCTTTTCCATTCCTTAGAGTTCCTCTGATTTCGCATTGACTTATTCCAAGGTCCGCTTATTCATACCAGTTCCTCCACATTGCAATTTCTTTGCATAACTTCCTGTGTTGGTAATACATTCATCAAATATGATTCGTGGTTCCCAACATATTTACACAAACTAGAATGTGGACCTAAGTTCACCTCACATTAGCAAGAGTATCTTCTCGAATTGTTGAAATCCACTTATATAGTTGGATGGTTTACATCATCAAATCCCAATAGCCTTTTCTAACTCTTATACTTAAGTCTTTGCTATGGATGTAACTCCAATATTCAGTTATGACTCACTATTTACCCCCTTATTTATTTATTTATTTTCAATAAAGAAGACAGCACATCACAACTTTTCTTGGAGACTTTTTATCTTAGTTCAAAATTCCCTCAATTACGTCTGTCGGTTCCTTTCTGAAGCAAGCCCGATTGAATCAAGCGAGGAGCCTTTGACCTCTGGACAATGGAAGAATTACCAGATTCCATTGTTGAATCAAGAGAAGGGCTTATAATCTCAGCTACTGGTCAAGGAAAGCCTGCCTTCATTGATCATAAACTAAATTACCCGGCTTTCTGAGCCTCTCTCAGTGATTTCTTGGTCCAAACCTCGACATTGTTTATAAATCCTTGTCAATCACCTATTGCCTATAAGTATTTATTGGTCCCTCCTTAATACCTCAAGAAAATCAATTTCAACATTTCATACTCTCGAAATAAGTTAAGTCTCCAATTGAATCTAGATAACATTTCTATTCTTGTTTCTGCCCATGATTGGAATTAACCTTATGATCATAACAGAAACCGATTTTTGTAGGTCCATATCGTGCCTTGCACTTTTTCCTCACATTATCACACATATTGACAGCGATTCTACTCCAGTTTTCCAATATTTACCTCTTCGTCTAATACAACATCCTATCATAATTATTGAATTAGCATTTTGAGTGCATTCACTCTTCTCCTTTGGTTTATCATCTTTTCCATAATCGCATGCATAAATACAATCCAAACTTAGGCACTTTTCTAACTTTCTCCATACTACACACCATTCATCACTTGGCATCACTGATAAAGCCATTGTTTTCACACAGTTCTAACAATATCTTCACTTCTCTATCACATTCAAAGGTAGAACATTACGGTACAATATATTCCATACAATTCACACCAACACAAATGTAGGGAATCTTCATCTACCTTGTCGCACCATATACTTTTTCTAATTTCCCATTATCCATATTTTATCGTACATGCTTACGTTCACAATCAATTCAGAATCATAGATACCTAGTCATCCCAAAAATTTTGATCTCAAATACAAAAACATATACTAAAGCATCTTATCACTTTTAACCGACATTTATCTCATGTCTAAATGTGGCCTCTCCAGGCTATAACAAATTTCATTTTCTTTCAACTCGATTTATACACGTTAAATATCATTAATCATTGTGATATCACTTTTTCCTTAATCAACCCATGCCAATTCATTCACACTCGTATCACGTTCCAGTATCATATGAATATCATTTTTTCCCATTGTTCTTCTCCCATTTCTAGTCGCCCATAACCCTTCATTGGCTCACATTCTGACATATCATTACTTTTCTCACCCTTAAACACTTAACACATGCTCAAGCGTGTGACTCATACTCATGCGACTCAGACTAGGGATTAGTTGCCACTGTCTGCTATGACATGACTTAAATGCATGTACTTGACCCATGTTTCAGAAAATGCCCATATAAGATAGTACTTTTGGGCTCTGATACCACATAAATATAACACTCCACTCCCGCGTGACCCGAACCCGAGATTGATGGTGATATTCGAGTTCGTGCCCTGCGAGGGTGGTGCGCTACATCACTTATTGAAAAAACTCGGTATAAATTTTTTTTTCAAAACACTCATACTATCAGGATGACAATTATCGCATATAGTCAACAATATTTTCAATGACCACGTGGGCCCTTTCATAACACAAATCAGTTATTCATTTATACACATTTCATAATACACAATTTATACATAAATAAGAAGAAGACACTAATGCAGGCGCGAACTGATCCCCGACCTCTTCTCTCACTCATATGCAGCTGCTATACGCCCGTTGCCTAACGGAGTATTCTTCTGAGTCCTGAAAAATAATTGCAAATTTTGGGTGAGTTTTGCGAACTCAGTGAGTGACCATCATTAATGGTTCACCCAGTCACATAACACAATATTCATACATCTCACTTTATTTCATAGAGCACAATCATAATATTTCACATTCACACGTTTACAGAATTGCACATTCACATTATTCATATTTGATACATGCACATGAGACTCACTTTTCATTTATTATTTTTCTGTGACCGAGTGCCTAAACTGTCCCTTGTAGGGCTCATTAATAACTGTCCCTTATCCGTTGGTGGATACAGGGCTCATTAAACGTTGAGCCTGAGGCTCTGAATCACTTATGAGCTCAAAGCTCATTTTCACTCGTTGAGCTTAAAGCTCTGATCGATGACAACTCCGGTCACAACAGCCATTATATTTCATGCACTTATGCCATGTGATGCATCAGTCACTTCCACTCACTTTCACATATTATCAGACCGTAGTCCGACACATATCAATCACATCACAATGATTTCATAATTTCACATTGATCAAAATATCATAAGATCACATAAGCCACACTTTTATTTTTCACATAAGCATAAGGCATTTTGCCATTCACTCAATCAAGTCAATTTAATCAAATGCATATGATATGCTCATGTGACACTATTCTAATTTATTACGGTGTTGTGATTGAGCGCCTGAACTGTCCTAATATGGGCACATTAAGCATTGAGCCTGAGGCTCTAAGTTACTGTAGAGCTCGAGGCCCAACTACAATCATTGAGCTTTAGCTCTAATCGGTGGCTGCTCCGGTCACAACTGTCATTATATGAGTATGCATTCATGTATGAAATGCATATTTTACAATAAAGCAGTATATATATCACAACCAACACATATGTCACAAGTAATCACATCATAGGCACGTAGGTCTCAAATTCACATACAAGTAGCACTTCTATAACACGACTCAGTATCACAGTCATCGGACCTCCTGTCCGGACCCAATAAAATCAATCCATATCCAATAATTAAGTTATACAAAATGAAATAAAACAGAACAAAGGGTGAAATGAGACCATCTCGGTCTACTCACAGTACGCTCCAGATTAGCATTCCTTCCAACTTCTAGAAACGCCTGACTGCGAACTCTTAGCCTGCACAACCCATTTATTCAATACGTTGCACACACACATTAATAATTTTGTACAATTATAATTATTGATGGACATATATGTACGATGCATATTCATGACTATCCCGGTATCAATCTATAAATTTTTATCTCAAAAACCATTCAAATATCCCAACTCAAGTATGGCTAGTGTTAATCCACACACAAATCCTTAGACTCGCAATTTATGCTTATTGCAATTTTTCTAAAACCATTCTTTCAGGTCTACTAACCCCCGATCGATAAACCAATTTACATAGGGTAACCTAGGCAACCTCTCCTTAATATAAAATTCCTCTATGTAGTAGGAATCCATAGACACAAAATCACCAATTTGGATCTCAGAGGTCCAATTATTGCTAAAACACTACGGAAAAATAATCACCGGTCCTGTCACTTTGACTTAATCAATCAATGTCAATTTTATCTCCAAAAATTCAAAATTTTACATAGAAAAGAAATTAAAATACTCACGAATTCGATGCCTCGAGAATCAGGTCAATCGGAGGTCGAATGGCCAAGTTATACACAAAATAATGGAAGAGGGTTTAGGTTGGGCCAGATAGGGTCGACCCGCGCTGTTGGTCGCGATCGCGACAAGCCCGCGATCGCGAGCTGGTCGCGAGGCTCACCCTTGCGAGGTGTCCTCGCGAGGGCGAGGGTCAGTCCCTCGCCTGCCAAATTCCAAATTCTTTCTTCTTTCTTCTTTCTTCTTCTTCTTTCACAAGACCTAACTTTTCACACAAGTATCCAAAAATTTCAAATGAGGTCTCATTGGAAAGATCATAGAAAACTCTACAAATTCCATGAAGGACTCACAAACCAATTCCTCCCCTAAGGGTGTCCAAAATTCAATCAAATTTCTGCCTAATCACAAATTTTCCAAAACAATACAACATTTTTCTAAAATCATATGTTACCATTACCTTAGCCAAAAATTCCAAGCTTTATATCAAAAGAAAGATCAGAACATATTCTACAACTTTCATGAACAACTTGGAAGCAATTTCTACCTCTAACAATGTCAAATTCTCAACTAAAGTTTCTGCCCCCATAATTCACCCTAAACCATAACCACACTTCCAAAATTTATAACTCACAATCCAGAAGTCCAAACTATGCAAACTTAATATCAATGTAAAGAGCAAAGAAAGGTCTACACTTTCTATATAGAGCTTGAAAACCAATTCCACCTCTAACTCGGTCAAATTCTTAGATAATTGAGGTTGCCCTGTTAAAGAGTGTTAAATAAAGATATTACCTAAACCATATCTATACTTTAAAAATCCAAAACTTACAATTCTTACATCCACAAATAGCATATTATACATCATTACGAAGCTGAAACATTCCTCTATAACTTTCCATAAGACCACTTGAGCTACTTTAAACCATAACCGTCCAGAATTGGCTTCAAAGACACAGTAATCAAAAAAACCTATACTTATAGACATTTCACACACAAAGCACAATAATACTTGAATTACCATCTAAACATTAACAAGTCATAACTTTCAACCTCAAAATCAAAAGATATCATACTTTGTGACGATACAAATCTAACAAGAAAATCTTCAACTTTCATGCAGACCAATTTCACAAAATCTGTCTACGTTAGCCTAGAAAAATTCCCCAAAGTTTCAGGTCACAAATCTTCAATGTTAGAATCATAAACATAGCACTATTCACCCTGCAAATATTACTCACTTTCAAGGCAAAATTCAGAACCCTTCAAGCCACAATTGGACAGTACTTCCTGCATAAGAATTCTAGCCAAACTTCTCAAGTTTAATTCAAGTCAAACGTCATCTCAATAGCATAACCATATAAAAAATTATGACCAAATCATTGAAATATACACCAAGCAATTTTTCCATATTCTCAACCTAACTCACATTCTACATCTTCCATATCATTTCTAAACCAATTCTCACTCATTTCACTCCATATTTCCACCATAACCAACTCACAACCTATCCTTGAACATAAATCCACAAAACTTCAGCACACACACTCAATCATCTTTTATTATTAATCACTCATCTAACATCCATAAAATCAATCCAAAACACACAATTCATCAATACTACACATGCTATATCATTCGTCCTTACACAAACATGCATTTATACCCATACAATCAAATCACAAGTTCCATGAAATCAATGCTCAAGACATCACAATTAATGCATCAACTACCAATTTAAGAACATAAAACATAAATCTTACCTAACAAGCTTTAAATTCTTCAATTCTTCAACTATACTCCAAATCTTCTACTTCATTTCACATACACGATTATCAACATCTTAAGGCTTAAGTATGGATTTTTGGTGAACAAGAGAAGAGAAGGCAAGTAAGACAAAGGAGCTTTTGTGTGGTTATAACAAGTAGAAGAAACACCGAAGAAGAAAGGAGGAAGGAAGGCTACGAAAATAAAGAAGAGAAGAGAACAAATTGTCTTGGCCTTCTCATATGGAAGCTTCGTGAATGACAAAACAAAAGGAGGAAAGAGCTTTTAATAAAACAAAGGTGGCATGTTAGGCAAGTGACAAGTGTCACTTGCCACATGTCACCTTCTTATACTCTCTCTTATTTCCTTTCCAATTCGGTTCCAATTTCTACTCCAATTTCTCGTCAAATTCTGATGGCTTAAAAATTAATAAGTCCTATCATCATTTATCTAAATTTTCAAGGTCATTGGGCAGCCATTTCCACTACCGGTACACAATCAGCCAGCCACTTGGCATTTTTCCTAGTCCGAAAAAATTTCCCAAAAATTTTCCCAAAAAAATTTCTAAAATTTACTAAAAATCTCAAACCCAATTAACCTCTCCAATTAATTTTTCACACACAAAATCATTTCTTTTAACAAACACATTTATTCACAAGATGCTTAAAATGTCATGAATGCATGTACAGTCATTTACATGTGCAAAAATCACTATTTACAAGTATGAGTATGCATGAACATACCAAGACAATTCTAAACACTCATAACCAGTTCCAAATTACTATTCTACCCTTTCCATCGGTGATGGAATGTTACACCAGCGGCTGGTCTCTTGCGCATCTGGGGAGTAACAATCGAACTGGATACTGTCTCCCCCAGGCACAACTCCAAAAAATGAACTAAACACATAAAAAGCCACACATTCCTCACACTTCCAAATTAACTACATCTATGAGTTTTCACACGATCCCACGCACCATCACCAACGTAATGCTCAGAGGCATAGAGTTGGAACGTTTCATCCATGGCGATGATTTTAATCGATGAAACCTACACCTAAACGACCCTTCGTTTGTAGTTGGTGAGCACAGGCACTGACCTTTCACGGAACCTTAAGACATTTTGTTTTAATTAAAAGAAAGGAGAAGAAAGGAGAAAAGAGAAGGAGAAAAGGGAAGTTTCAGCCATCACTCAAATTTTACCCTTCTTTTTGATTTTTCAACTCCAACCAAGGTGTTCTAAGCTAATTTGGGGTCAAGGAACTCAAATCTATCATTAGGTTTGAGAAATTCTCAAAGGATTTGAAGATATCACTAAAGGAAGGTTTAGGTAAATTTTGTCTCATCTCTCTCTACATTATGATTTTTAGTTTGGTGTTAAGATATGTTTTTCTCCATGCTTAAATATAAATGAAACATGGTTTAGAAGAATGAAATGTGTCATGGAGAGGGTTCTTTAAATCAAAACCAAAATTGACCCCTTTTGGTGAAAGTTTGTGAAATTTTGAATATCTTTTGAAATTGATGATTTAAATGAACTCTATGATGTTAATTATGTATGTATGAGGTGAATTGATGATGGAAAATGAGGTAGAAGTACATTAGAAGGAGGTTTTCAAGTTTATGCCTTTAGGTGTTTGATAAAATGTCTAAGTGAACTTGAATTAGGATTTAAGGATTTTGATGGTGTGCATTGGAAAACACTTTGATGTCAACTTAAAGTGAACTTGAATTGTTGCTTAGATTGATGGATAATAGCTTAATACGCTTGGATAAAGATGTACTTATTATGTTATGAACTGAGTAAGTTTGGATTAAAGGCATTAAATCCTTAGAAAATGCAAAAGAGAAGTTTAATGTGATGGTGTATAAATATGAAATTTATGTTTAAGTAATATTTTCATCGATACCTTTTTATGTATAAAGGCTCGAGTTGTGAATCAAGGAGCTCATACCGAGGATTGTTGAAACTAAGAGAGTGTACATCTTCATTGAGGTGAGTTGGAAAGACCATATTTCTCAAATAGGATTAGAACATCCTAAGACAAGCATGATGACTTGTATGTGAATTTTGAACCTAGGCAATGTATGGTAGACTTGAATTTCAGATGGATGTTAATATGCTTAAGTATTTAATAAATGAAATTGCTTTTAACTCTTTGCAATTGGAGTGCAGCTGATGTTTTTATTATGTATTTTGAGAAATGATATTGTTTTCCACCAACCTGAACTTGAAATGTAACGAACAACGTTTTATTTTCTAAAACTACAATTTTGAGCAACTTTGCATTTGGAGTACAAAAGATGGCTTTTATTTTATAAAATAATGTTTTGGAATTTACATATACATAATCGAGTCATGTATGTTGTATGTTTTTGTTCTTTTTTTGGCTTAGAGCCATGGCTCAGTTTTATTTTATCGGTTGGACCAATAAATAAAGGTATGGTGCCTTACTTAATTTTATACTTAATAATTGGACATGATTTCTTTTGTGATTGGGGAGCAAATGATTGGCCAATCGTGTGTTAGGCATAACTTATTAAGCGACCGTCTTATCTTTGACGCTAGTATATAAAAGTCAAGTCGTCGTATCGATACCTTTCTATGGGACTCGCGAGTGATTCCACATCTAGGACCTGGACACCGACGAGGTCATCACCTATGGTTATGATGCTCTTGTTGATTGTAGTCCGGACTCACCATAGATGAAAGTCGAGTCAACACCAATAATAGATAGGTGTGCACATTAGTTTGGCCAACTAGTGGTGTCACACATAATTGTTTTGGCTTATCCTAATATTGTTTTTCCTATCGATATTTGATTTATACATATGATGTTTTTATGCTTTTGTGTACAAGAACTGGAACCTATGTTCATCGGATGAGTGAGTTAATAGGCTAGGCCTATATAGTTCCTAACCAGTATATGTTGAGTCATAGGTAGATATATTCACTTCATTGGTTATCTACACCGTCTTGTATAAATCGAATTCTATTTGTGATATATTTCTTTCCTGCTCACTGAGTACATAGTGTACTCACCCCCTTCGATTTCCAATCATGCAAGTTAATTTAGTGGGTTTGAAGCTCTGAGTGGATCATGCGATCTTTTGACATATTCGGGGTATTACTGCACGTGGGTAGTTTCCTATTTTGTACTTTTATGGTCTAGTGGCTCATGAACTATGTTTATGTAGATACGCTTTATGATTTTATAAGTTAACTTTTGATTGCCTTGTGTTTTATAAATGACTTTAAATTTCAACAGGGAGATGGGGAATCGATTTATGAAGCGTGGGAACGATACAAAGACTTGCAAAGAAAATGTCCATACCATAACCTACCTAAAGAATTTCTTTTGCAAAATGATCTATAATGGAGTAACCTTATATACAAGAGGCACAATTGATGCAACTTTAGGAGGATCACTTATAAGAATGATGGTAGATGAAGCAGAAATGTTGTTAAAAGAAATGGCGAGTAATAGTTATTTAGGGATGAATGAGTAGAGTAGATAACCCGAAACTCTTTGTGAGAAAAAAGGAGTTATAGCTGTCGATAAAATGACAAAAATGGAGGCTAAAATCGATAATTTAAATGCAGACTAAAATTGATAACTTAACTCGACAGTTGAACAACATGAATGCTTCATCCTCAAATACAATAAAAGTTGTTCAGCTGAAGTGTGAGCTCTATAAGCAGATGGATTATGATACAGTAGATTGCGTATAGAACCCAATATGATCGAGGAGGGGGAAACAATCCCTACTCTAACACATAAAACCCTGGATGGAAAAATCACCCAACTTCTCTTAGTCAAACAACATTAGAGGACAGTTCAAACCTCAAGGACCATCAAGCTTCCAGTAAGACAAACTAAGTTCGATGAAATCCAAACTAGACAAAATTTTAGATAAAATTGGAGGTATGGAGGATGCACATAAAAGGCTTAAAGGAAAGTTCTAGCAAGTTACAAATAATCAAGCCTCCTAAATACATAACCTGTAGGTCCAAGTAAGTCAATTGGTAGAAGCAATAGCAACCCAAAATGTAGCAACCCTTCTAAGTAACACTGAGTTTATTCCAAAAGAACGAATCATAGTTGTTACACAAGCTCCTGAGTAGGAATTGCACTAAGCTAAAGACAGTGAAGGGAAGGACAAGAATAAGGTTAATAATAATGTTTTTTGAAGTAAACCAGAATTACAAACAACCCAGATGCATAAACCTACCCCATTTTAGAACAACGGAAGTCAAACCCATTTAGGTACAAAGGGAAGCTAGAGGTGCAAGAGAATAAGGAAGGCTCTCCACTAGCAAGGTACAATTTGCCTTAGATGAAAAAGTAACAACCTCTAATTCCATTCCCGATCAAAGCCATGAGGAAATCTACGGAATCTGAGTTGAATGAAGTTGTATACAAAGTCAAGCAACTGGAAGCATGGCTTACACTGATGGAATCAATAAAAAGAAAGGTGGAAAAAGAATTGGAGGAAAAAAAAGAAATTGACGATACCACCAAATAAGGAGGATCAAGGGGATTTTTATATCCCCCTACATTATTAAGGCTGACAAAATAGAGAGAGCCTTTGCCGATTTGGGAGTGTTGGACCCCGATTTTTGAGTGAAAATTAGAAATATAAAAATTATGAAATAAGTATGGTTGTATACAAATTTTGTAATAGATGTGTTTATATTTTAAGAAATTGATGAGAAAAAGAATGGAAAGATTTTGATGACTTTGAGAATTAGATTTGTATGGGTTATAAAAGTTAAAGTGAATTAGTTTATTGCAAATTAAGTTTAAAATCAAGAAAAAAAGAAAAAAAGTGTGAAAATGTAAAGAATTAAGAAAGTTGACTTTTGGTGATAAAAAGTTGACTTGAGAGTTAACTTTTTGTTTGAGGCAAAATTTGAGAAAATGATCTTCAGGGAACTTATAGCTTATGTTGAGAGCTTTCCGTCGCCATAAAGTTTGTTATTTTTCGATATCGAGAGTGAAAGTTATGGTCAGTCAAAGTTAAGGTTATTTTACTTTGACTTTGAAAATGCTTTTAAGTGTTTTTAAGTGTAGTTTTGTACATGTTGTGCTTTGAGACAAATCGCCGGATTGATAAGGTCTGAATTGAGTGAAGTGGTCTTCTTGAAAATTATAGAAGATTTTCCAAGCTTAAAAATGATGTATAATATGAAATTAGATGATGTGAGAATTGAAAGATATGATTTTTGGAAGTTGGGATGTGTTATAGGTTGACCTAAGTTATGGCAGAATCTTTGACTGAGAAATTGACCTAGTTCAAGGTTGAATTAGCCGTTAAGTTCTGCATGAAAGTTGAATATTTTGATTTGATCTTTATTTTGATATAAAATATAGAATCATTGGATCATGGAATAATAAGTTATGATATTTACAAGTTTCTACTATGGTTCTAGCATGATCATCAGAGGACAGAACTTTTGATTGGAAAATTGACTTCCTTAGAGGTAAAATTAATTTTTATGTCCTTCATGAAAGTTGTAGGTGACTTTCTAATCTTTTCATTGATATAAAATATGATATGTTTGGACTTTGCAGTTGAAAGATAGAATTTTTCAAAGTTGAGTTATGGTTTAGGACATATTCATTTGGACAGGATCTTTGATTAGATATTTGACCACATTAGAGACTGAATTAGTTGTGGAGTTCTACATGGAAGTTGTAGAAAGTCCTTTAAGCTTTCTATTGATACCAAATTTGTTAATTTTGGAGTTCGGGAGAAAAAGATATGATTTGAAAATTCTGAAAGTTTCCTGCAGATTCAGATTTCATCCTTAGACGTGGCCACATCTAGTCTCTAAGTTTGTTAGACGTGCCCACGCCTAATCGCTAAATGTCCTCCTCTCGTTCTTTTTCTTATAACTTTTTCATTTAATATCCGATCGACTTGGTTTTCAAAGTGTTAGATTCCTAAGACAATTAATTACATCTTCAGGGAAAATTTGTGATTTTATGAGACTAAATTGAGGATGATTAATTTAATCAAAGTAGTTGGGAAATTTCTGAACATGGATTAGTATTTTGAGCAATTCTTGATCTGTGGAGATCTGATTGAAGTTATTCTTATGGAAAAATAAAATTAAGACATGGGGCTACAAATCATATGAAGAAATGAAATGTCAATTTTGCCCCTAAGGCTTTCAATTTCTGAATTGAAGTTCGGACTAATGTGCAGTCTTGGATGAGAGAACATCTGACAGTATTTTGGCCATAACTTTTGTTACAGTAATCTAATTGAGGTGATTCTTGTTTTAGATTAAACTAAATACATAGGGATACAATCTTTATGAAGACATCAAGTTTCAATTTTATGATTAAGAATGTAAATTTCTGGATAGAAATAACGTGCTGGAAAATGTTCTAGCATAAGACATATCTGAAATGTTTTGCGCATAACTTTTGATGTAGTGCTCCAAATTGGATGATTCTTGTGGAATTATGAAATTAAGTCATAGAGGAACATTTCTCTGAAGGAAGTTTTGACAAATTCCTTCAAATTGATAGTCGAATCGATCCAAAGTAAGCATGACTTAAAGTAAAGTGCGAGGGCATTTTGGTCATTTATCTTTTATTTAAATGACATGGCAACTTATAAAAGGAATGGCTGTCGTTTTTGAGAAGTCACTTACGACACTTAGGCTTAAAGAGGAGAAATAAAAGAAGAATGAAAACAGAGGCTTTCGGTGGTGTTGGAGGAAGAAGAAGAGTAAGGAAGTTTTTGATTTTTATGAGTCTTAGAGCAAGATTTTGAGGTTGTTCCAAGAGAGAAAACGATAGAGGAGCACAAGAGCTTCCTTCCAAGCCAAGAAATTTTGGATTTCAGTGAAGAATGAGGTAAGGTCAAAATTTTGATGTGTGATTTTTGATGAGTTCTTGGTTTAAAAACATGTAAAAGGATATTGGTTTGTTAATTCCATGATTTATTTTGGGAGATTTCATGATAAATTGATTTAATTTTGGATTTATGTGAGTTAGGGTTTAGGTAAATTTTGAGAATTGGACATTTTAGAAATTCTTGCTTTAGAAAGCTTGGAAATATGATGATTATGAGTTTCCTATAGTTAATTTTGATAATTATGCAAATTGTTGAAATTATTGATTTTGAAAGATTAAATTCAAGGCTTTTGCTATGATGTTGAGAAATTGCTATAATTATGGGATTCATTATCATTCTAAAGTTTTGAATAATTTGAGAAATTAAGGACTTCATTATTTGAAAGAATGAATGTTCATTTGTGTTATGACTTTGTGTAATTGCCACAATGACTACATCTTTTGTGATGTTGGATTGTAATGTGAATTGTTACGAGCATTATGAAAATTTGTGAATGGCCTATTGTTTGATGTGTTCGATATGAATGCTAAGATTTTTGAAATATGCCTTCGGGCAATTTGATTTGTATGTATGAAATATGTGATAAGTGGGTTTGGTTAGGTCCCTCATATGAGTCAGTGCACTGTCTCTATTTGAAAATTTAAGCCTTCTCCCGGCCGCCCGCTAGAGGCACTAGAGTTTCGATTTCGGACTCCCTTCACGGCTACACTAGACCGCTATACGGGAAAGTGTAATACGTTCTGTTTACGGCTGCACAGGACCGCTTTGCGGGAATGTGCAGTACATTCCATTTTTGGACCGACCCAAACCGTTTGTTATGTTTTACGTGTTTGATTTGTGATTTTTGTGATTTGTGCTTTTATGTGTGCATTCATGCTTATGAAAAATAGGAGACAATTGAGAAATGAACAATGGAATTTATTATGAAAAGTTTGAAAAAAAATTAAAAGGTTTGAGGAAAATATTTGAAAAGTTGAAATGTTTGAAAAGTTGAAATGTTTGAAAAGTTGCAAAGTTTGAAAATTAAGCCTTTTGGCAAAAGCTTATGAAAAATGATTTTTGCTTATTTTTCAATTTATAAATGTGTTATCCATTGAGCCGTCGAGCTCACCCCCCTTTCATCCCCCAATCTCCAGGTATTCGAGCAGGAGATCGGATGAAAGAGCGTCAACTTGGATTTTACAGCATTTGTATTTTTGTGTAACTTGAGATTTGGCTATTAATATTGTTTTTGGCTTGATTTGCCTTTTGTGTATATCAAGCATTTATTACGGGATGTATATGAATTTGAGACTTGGATATTGATTTTATGATTATAATTGGTTAGGTTTTGGATTGATTTCTGACATTGTTTATGGAATTGAGATATGGTTGTTGATTTGGCTATGGATGAGATGATTTATGAGTTTGTGTAGGGTTGTGAATTATGTATGTAATTGGTTATAAATAGGGATTGTATATTGATTAGAAATGTGATGATTGCGATTTGGATATGGATAATGAGATTGTTTGTGTTGGTTGATTGAGAATTATGGAAGTGTTAGGTATAGATTTGCGTTTGTTGGTGTTTGGATTCCGGACGGGAGAGTCCGATGATTTTGGTTTTTGTGTGAGAATTTTAGAAGTGTTTTTAAACCCTTGCAGGTTTTGGGTTTTATGAAAGGCAGCCGTTATCTTTGAAATTCGAGAGATAATAAGTTGAAAAGAATAAAATAAGAATTAGATGGTTTGGATGAGATTTATGATTTGTATGAAAAATGATAAAAGTGTGTAAGATGTAAGAAATGAGAAAAAGAAAGAAAGAAAAGAAAAAAGAAAAAAAATTATACCGAATTTGGAATGTCTTAGTTTTTCCAACGTGATAAGTTGTCTATCATATTTGTTACGGATGTCGGAATTTGCTTCAGGTCAATTTGATCCGTTTGTTTGCTTTGCTTGCGATCTGTATTCGATTTGCGTTCGATTTAATTCCGCGTTCGCTTTGTTTGTCTTTATGGACTTCGCCTCATTCGTCGTATCCATTTCTATTTTTCGGTTGGGATCTGGTTCCCGGATCGGGTCCCAACAGGGAGCTAGCATGAACATGATGCTGTATTCCTAATATCGAAAGTTGGGATTCGGTTAGATAGTCCCAGCCAAGATAATGGTAAAAAAGGTAGATAAATCCATTCACCTTCTAAAAGGAATCATACATGATGTATATGTTCAAGTGGAAAATTTACTTTTCTGACGAACTTTTTCTTACTTGATTATGTCATTCGAGCTTTAAATTTTATAAGCCCTCAAATATTGCAAACGTACGGGTCGTAATTGTACTATAAGAGGTTTTGATCCCATGAGGAGGAAGACTAATCTAATCCTAACATCTAAGGCCGATAATATATAAACTCAAAATAAACAATGCACAGAAGGTAATCACGAGAATTGAATTTAACCACTTAAGTCAAAAATTAAACACAAAGGAACTAACAATTGAGCAATATGCAATATGCAATCACATTAGAAATCAACCTAAAGAACTTACTAATTTGTAAGAAAGGAGATTTTACTTATCATTAATGTTAACCTAGCCAATTATGTGTCAATGGAGTGTCGGTTTTAGACTATCCTAGGATTGATTACTCTCTCTCGAGTTATAACCGTTAAGCCCTCAATTATAAACCCTAATCAGATTATGGAATTTGCAATCTCTCATTTCACAAATTATCCAAAACCTAATTAGATCTGAAGCACTCCAATAAACTATTGGAAAATCACATGAGATCTCTCTTTGTACAATTACCAATATGATTTATTATAGTTTCTATCAAATTGCCTAACTCTCATTAATCCAATTTAATTATTTTCATTCAAATCATCTTCTCAATTTATTATCGAATTATGAAACAACGTAATTAAATCACAACATTCATCCAAATAACATCATCATCATTGCCATCATCAACCCTAGTCCGAAGTCCCGTAATAAAGCGAGGTCTAGGGAGGTTCGATAGTATACAACCTTACTCCTATATAGTAGAGAGGTTGTTTGTTTACCTTAGACCCACATGCAGATATGACAATAAAAGAGTGATGCAAGTTAAAAAGTAAATAAGTAAAACTAGCACGCTAAATAATTATGTAAATAAAATTACAATAAATACATAAATAAATAATAAATAATAAATAAAATATAACTCAATTTTAAAAGAAAATATATTTTAAAACTAAAATATAACGAAATATATCATCTCTTTATCTATGGAAAAGTACCAATACCCATATGATAAGAAAGTAATAGAGCATCAAAGAACTTGACTTTGACAAAAAATGTAGAAACATAAAACGTCTGAAACATAAGATCATTAAGCATAAAAATTCAATCTTGACATAAACCCAATAATATCATATGCAAAGAGATCAACATAATTAAACCTAAAAAGCATTAAACACTAAATCAAACAAAGAAGATAATATCAAAAGCAAAAAACCATAAAGAACACAAATTTCAAAAACCCAATAAAACCTAGAAAACACCAAAACAGAAGAGACCGGTTAATCAAGGACTATATTAGAAAAGAGGAGGCTACGGAGAAGGAAGAGAGAATGAGAGCGCCAAGAAAGAGGGAGAGCAACGTTTACATTATTCAATCCGAAAAAAAGAACCACCTGTTTGCATAACTTATCAAAAAAGAGGGCATAAGCTTAATGAGAAAAAGGGGTGAGAGGATTGACAGAGATCCAGTGCTCCTTCATCATCATCATCCGTGTCTTACAAAAAAAATGCTAGTAAGAGAGACAAGATGAGGCTTTCTTGTACTAGGATCAAACCTTCATCTAAAAGAAAAAAATACAAGGCCCAACTGCACTAGCCTAGCATTTAACCCAAAAACATAACAATCCTTGCTTATACCATTTTAAATAGATCAACAATGAAGCCCAGCAGGGATAAAAAGCCATACAACATTTAATATTTGAAGAGTGAAGCTGTTGAGGACAAGTGAAGATTAAAGCACAGTGACTTGGTGGTGGACTTGAAAGGCTAAAAATAGCATAACCCAAATTTTTAATTTTATTATGATTAACACCACTGCAGTAATGTATGAACACCTCAATGTCTATCACTTCAAGAGACAGAAACTGCAGTCCATAGTTTTTAAAAAGTTTAAAAAAAATTTTGCAAACAATTCCTTCAAAAAAGCCAAGCAAGGGAAAGGAGCTACACTTTGCATTATTCTACATTTCCTAGATTTCAAAGTACCTAAATGAACAGAGAGAATCATAGAATACCTTCACCAAAACCTAAAAGCCCCAAATTGCTGGATATAGCTAAAATGGTAAATAAAAAACCATGATTTAAACCCTAGAATTTCAACAAACTAAAAAAAATGAATAACTAAGAAAGAGAAGCAATAACAAAGTGTAACCATCACCATCAAACATAAAGTATAACTCGAAAGCAGGTAAGCAAAAGATAGTAACAAATCTAACATAAATAAGAGTCAATCAAAAACTATCAAATCGTGAAACAGTGAAAAAACAAACATCCGTTTAATAGATCAAAAAATGCAAAAAGACTATATTGAAAGAAAATAGAGAAAACAATGAGCTGATATAGATGGTAGAGCTCCATGACAAACTTGGAAGAGCCATGGTGATGATCTTTAAATCAATTAAATTATCATTAAATCAAACTAAAATCACGAAGGAGAGTTTAGAACATCATCAATATCCTAAATCCTATCATCATACTATCCATCTCAATTCTATACATCAATAAAATCGAAACGAAAAGGAAATGTAACTTGGAATAGATGATGGATGGCAACAATATCGAATAACCTCTTGATCTAGGAAGCACGTTGAGTCAACTTCGTCTTCCTCTTCTTCATCTCCTTTCTTCTCTTCTCTCTCTCTCAGTATTCTCACTTTAGGTTTCAACGGTGTCTACTTGAAAGCTCCATTTGTCTACCTCCTTATCTTCTTTTTATTGTTCTTTGTGTTATGGGTAACCCTAAGGTTTTTTCAAGGTTTGAATGATCAAAAAATCCCTCAAAATAGAACGTCTATGCATCTACTCGACATAGGCCACTATCGTGGCTCACTTTTGAGCCTTTTGTCACAATCATAGCATGCAGACCAGAATCGTGGGCCAAACCTGGAGCTTTTGCCATGATCGTAGCCTGATAAGCCTGTTGGATCGAAAAAAAAATGCTTTTTTTGGAAAAACGGTAGATTTCAAAACTTTTAAGAAATCATTACTTGCAGTGGAAGCAAAAAATCTAAATCAACATGCCAATCCATACATGATATGGTATAAGGATAATAAAATATAAACAAGATCAGGAGTATTACCGACTCCTTCGCTACAACTTTAAATCCTCGCTACGCTATCTTCTCCTTCTTCGTGTATCCAAATCCTTTGTCTTTGACTCTTTTCCTTTAGCAATCTACTTTCTCCTTGTTTTGGTATCCTCAACCAATTAGATTTACCACCTATTCTTCAAGGACAATTAGGTTAACAAAATCCTTTGGTGGCAAAAGAGAAGAAATGTTTGGAGGAGATTTTCTTAGAAGAAGAAGAAGCAAAATTGAAACTCTTTCAATTGGTATTTTCGATTCTGTCTTTCATGAAAGGAGAGAAGGTGTAAAGAACATGCAAGAACTCTTTCTTGCCTACCAATTTCGTATATCCATGGATGGAAGGAGAGAGAGGCATCAAATGCATCACTTCTTTCATTAATCACTCACAAAATAGCCAATAAATGAGATTATCTTCATTTATCTTTATGATGGCTATTTGAAAAGACCATAACCTAAAATTCAATACCCAATTTTGGTTTTGCCAAGAAGAAAGAAGGAAGATGATCCATCTAATGTACATCTTTCATCTTTAATCTAATGAATGCAAATAGGTTACAAGCCAACATTAAAAGAAAACCATTAAACCATTTAATGGTAAGTTCATAACTCCATTTAATGATGATTAACCATAATAAAGACTATCTTTATTTAGCATTTTAATGTCAAATGTGGTTACACATTTAACCTAGGAATAACCGAAATTGCTATCTTCTTCTTAAATTTTTTAAATATAATTAATATAATTAATTACATTAAACCAAAACTAAGCCCATTACCAAATGTACATTTGGGCTTCTTTAATTGACCAAGCCCAAGATTCAATTATGGGCTTCTAATTAACCTCCATTTATATTTCTTACTTAGCTTGATAACCTTCCTTAAAGCCAAGTGGAGAATCTTATTAGACTTTGATAATTCAAGTCTCAATAAGCCCGTAATTAATTCAATCTCATTGGAATTAATTCTAGCTTATTAACTAAATGTCATTCCACTAAAGGCAATTAGTTGAACTCTTGAATTATTAAATATTATGAGAATATGTCCAATTGCAAACCCTATTTAGAACCTTATTATAGCTATCCGCACAACAAAGGGTAAAATTACCGTTTTGCCCTTATGTTGGTTTTTCCTTCTAGATCTCTCATTTTACTTTATATGGTGATTAACATAAGATCTCATCTCAGTCTTAAGACTTGATGGGTAGCTAGTCCATCAAACTATGGCAGTTTAATCACCAAATCTCCTTAAAACATCTAAGAGATGATAACACTATAAACTCTTTATTTGAGTGAATGTTCCACGATACATGTTTCAATTAATAATTCCAACATGCGCATAATCGGATTAATACTCTGTAAAAATCCATTTCGATCATATCAAGAATTATAATGAAACATATATGAGTTCACCACTCATCAAGATTATAGTTCATAATAAGTGAATGCTTAAGTTGTATGTTTTAAGATTAAAGTAACGCCCACTTTATTATTGAAAACATACTTGATTCCGATTCATTTAATAGTGCCATTATCGATAGTCAACTACTATCATGATATGAAACTCATCATTCCTTGAAGTAAACTCCTTTACTTATATGGAGATAAATCGTAACACTATAGCCTAAACCATAATCAAGCGACCAACTTGATTATTCAACTGTGAATCAATTAATTGATTCTAATAATATACATGTTTCCCATACATCTCTATGTATATGTATATTACTTACAAAAGAATCTTGGTACCTTATGACCAGATATATAATGCTCATACAGATAAAACCAAACTCTTTTGTTTTATTAATAATAAATATTTTCATTACAAAACTATAACTGAAGAAGATAAAGTTACATGTAAATACATTTGCTTTCCAGGGCACTATATTTACATAACTCCAACAAAGCCATGATCATTGGTCGTAGTTTCTGCTCAAATGTCTCTGAAACTCCTTTGTTCTTCGATTTTGACACTGAAACACTACCAAACACATCAACGTACCTCAAAAACATAATATTTAAGCTCAAAAACTTGTACTAACCCTTAAAACACTTAAAAATAAATAAAAATCATCATATAATAATCCAAAATTTGCATAATCTAAAAATTACAATAGAAAAAAAAAAGGGAGGTTTGTGATCTACATCACAAACTAACACAATTTTTAACTAAACACATACTAAATGATTAAATTAACAGCTAAACACATATCAAACTATACCCTAAAACATGATGTAATTTACGCTTATCAGATCCCCACACTTGAACGCTTACTTGTCCTTAAGCAAACAAAACAAGAAGCAACACAAAATCACAAAGCACACAATGCAACAATGAGACAATGGATTTAGCTTATGAAATAAATTTAACTTTAAACACAATCATTCAAGTTGTTCCAAATCATTAACATGCAAAATCTAGGTCTAGGGGCTCTGGACTAAATATACATATTAAATTGAACCTTAAATAACGTTTTCATGAAAAGTTAAGCTATTTACAAGTTTGGTAGGTTTTTATAAGAAAAAACATTTTTATTACTTTTTCTAAACATTGGCCTAATCTTTTTACACAGAGGTAAACATTGGTGATGGCTGTCGATCCGGTTACTCGACTAAGTCATATTTTTATTAAGTTGTTTGGTTGGAATGTCATTATAACCTTTTGATGCGAAGGAACACATTTGTGATATATGTCAATCTAGTTACTCAGCTACATTATGTTATCAACTAGCTACTAGCTCCATTTATAACTCGAAGAGTAACGGAATAGTTATTTATTTAAAAAATTTACAAACATGCACATTTTTTATTTCATGACTACCTTATTGCTTTAGCTACTCATTTTTATGAAAAAATACTAGCTAAGCTACTTAGTCGGAAGACCTAAAATTATGAATTAATGTGACAATTTATAGGGTGATAAACTGATACTAAATCCTAATTAGCTTGCGTATTTAGCCAAAGAACCCAAATCACTAATTTTGCGAGCTAATGACTCTTCACAACCTAAAAAATTATGTTCAAAATTAAATCAATTCCATTCCATCTATGCCATTGATACATTTACACAATTCACAATATGCAACCTAAATATACTATCATACAATTTACAAAATTCACACTCAAAGCAAAACACACAACCTTCCCCGCACATGAAAAACACATTGTCCTCAATGTAAGAAGGAGATAAACAAACACACATGTAAAGAAGAAACATAAAATAAAACAAAACAAAAACTAAAGTTAAAAGAAAAAGGTTATAAACAAAACCTTAAAGTGATGGAGGTGGCAATGGTGTTGGAAGTGGAAATTGTACTCCTTGAGCCTCAAAGTATCAATGAATTTGAAGTATATACTGACTATTACGTCGTTATGCGTGGGGCAACTCTTTCATCCTTCCAAAGTTCTCTGCAAGTGTGTCAGTAATTGCTTTGGTGTTGGTGGAGAATGTATCGAGCACTTTCTTCCAACCAAGTTCTTCTATGTCTTCTCCCTCTTTGAACTCCTCGATAGTCGAGTCCTCTTTTGCCTGCTGTGGTGACACTATGCTAGAACTCGTTTAACTGACCCTAATCTTCACACGAGTCTTTTGGCTGATGTTTCGGAGTTCTATGTTGTAGGACTTTAGAATTTTAGCACGCCACAAGTGATGGTAATTTAGAAAATCAAGGAGGTAAACAGTTAGATCACTACCATCCACACCATAGTACTTAGCAATGGTGGAAACCAAGTACCCCATACACAAATTGTTTCTCCTCTTATGTGGAGTCGTAACAATAGCATTTAGTACATTGTGGAGGTGCACACTAAGATGTTGTGATCCATACATAGAAAAAGTTCCTTCATTGAGCACTTGTTGGTTTCTGATTTGTCAAAAACTATTTGACACATGAATTTATGTAACAACAAGTGCTCGTGGGTTCGTATAATGTTATTATGGGCATTCTTAGCATCAAATTGTTCCAACCCAATGAGCTCATTCTAATAACGAGAGGCACAAAAATCATCATACTAATCAATAATGGAAGATTTGGGGAAACTGCAAATATCACACTTGATTGCAATGTTTAACTCATAAGGTTGCCCCCGTAACCTAAACCACATTTTCTTAGGGTTACTGGGTTCGAAATGAAGGGAAGTAAAGAAATCTAGGGTGAGCTCTTGGTAGATAGGATATTGGAAATGTATAAACTTACTCCACTGAATTCTTTCTGCTAAATTCTCGACCCTATCTCGCAATTCTAGCCTATCAAATATATCAAAATCAAAGTATTTCAGGACTACTATCTCTTTAACATTAAGGGATTGGAATCGAATACGTTACTCCTCTTTATAGATTGGGAAGGGCACTCCAAAATTTGCCGCTCTATTCCTTCGCCCTCAGCCTGAGACTTGATTTCTTCCTGATGATTGGTTGCATTTTTGACTACTTAATGCACAGCATAATTGACTATAAATAGATGGAATTTAAATAAAGTGGAAATTTGGAAGTTAATTAGAGAGAAGTGAGAGCGTTTGGAGGTTCTAAACTTAGAGACATAAAGTTAAAATGAAAGTAAGTGAAAAAAATGAAGTAGGAAATGAATATATAGGTGAAGGAAGGGTAAATTGGTAAAAATTTTAGCTGGAAATAACATGGATAGATTTACCCTACTACAAGCCACGACCGTGGCTGCACTAATTTCATCAATTTCTGATTTTTTTTGTCTTTCCTCCTTATACACACCCCCAAGATTCTTTCCTAACTTCTTTTCAGCGACTGTGGCTTGCATTAATTTCACCAATTTTTAATTTTTTTCGTCTTTCCTTGTTGGCCCCTGAATTTTTTTTTATTATTATTAAGCATGATTTGTTGATTTTGAGGTGATAAATAAATTTTTTTGGAACCTTAATGGCATATTAATGTTTATAAGGTTAAATGACATAGGTGATTTTATTTGAAGGGGTAGAAAGGATAAGTTGCAATAAGGGTATTTTGGGTAGATCTCAAATGTTGTTAAAGTCCAAAGCTTTCAAGGAGGGTTACTTTGGTCAAATTGAGTTAAATTAGAAATAAAAAGGAAAGTAGAAAAAAAAAGAAAGGAGCAAGGGTGGTTTAAGGAGAAGGGACAAAGCAAATGGCAAATATGAAGGATTGGCACCAAAACTACGTAGTTTTGGGAGAGGAAACTTAGGCTTTTAGGTTAAAATATCAAACTTTGTTAAGTCATTTGGAAGCATAATGAAAATATCAAGAAAAGAGAGGAAGAGAGGATTTCACCAAAGAGGAAAGAAGAAGAAGAAGAAGAGAGAGAAGAAGGAAGGTTAGGGCTTTGTGATTTCTTGCTCTAAGGAAGGGTTTTTAGAGTTCTATCAAAAGGAAAAGGAAAGATCAAGCTTCCATTGGAAACCAAAAGGAATTTTCGTGGGTTTCATCTCTAAGGTAAGGAAATGTGGTATCTTTTGGAGTTTTAGATGGGTTTTGGTTAGAATGGCTTAGGAAAGTTATGGGTTAAGTTAGATAGGTTAGATTTCATGCTTACACCTCCTTAGAATGTCCATTTTGAGATCTCTTATTCATGGGATTTTTATGGCTATTGTTAAAGGGAACCAAAGAAGGGAAGTGGAGCTAAGGGAGAGGCATTTGGAGCAAAGTCTACAAGCAAGGAATCAAGGTGGGTGACATTTTTATATTTGAATAATAGGTTTCCTTCATAAACGCAATAAATGAGCTTTCCAACTACTTTTAAGTGAGTATTTATGTTTCTTTAAATTGATTGAGAAATTGCTTATGTGTGGTTGTGTGTGTAAACCTTGGAAATAGCCTTACATTGCTTTGCAAGTATGGTATTGATTGCTTTTGATTTGTATGAAATTGAGTTGATGAATTGTGTAAATTGGCAAATGTGTCAAGTGCATGAAATCAAGTTTTTCAGATTTTGCCATTTTGGGCAAATGCTTTCAATGCATGAATTACATGTTATGTGGGTTGGGTATAGTCCATCAAGAAATTGTCACGTGCACGTTGACCAAGTCAAGGCTTCTCCGCCTACCCGCTAGTGGCACGGAGCTCCCTTCGGACTCCTCGAGTTCTGACTACAAGCCCATTTTATGGAATTGTGCAGTTCGTCATGCTTATGGACTTGCCGAGCCATTTATGTGTTTATGTGCTTACATGTATTGAAAAGTTTGAAAAAAATGCTTGAATTATGAGAATTGTGATTTTATGAAGTGAAAAGTTTATGTTCTGTAGACAACTGTGAGAAATTGATATGTTTATGAACGTTTAAAATGGTTTTTGCTTATTATAAGATATAAACGTGTTACCCATGAGCGCAAGCTCACCCCCTCAAATTCCGTCCCATCTCCAGGTGAGGAGCACGAGATCGACCATCGAGCTAAAAGGCATTGCTCTAGAAATGGATAATTTTTGTATTTCAAGTTAATTTTTGTAAATCAATGCTTTAGATGCATTTTGGGCAAGTTTACTTTTGTAAATTGTATTTTGGATTTTGGATGCAAGTGGCTTAAAATGCCCTCTAAAGCCTTGTAATAACTCATATTTTAATATGAATGCAAGAATGTTAATTTCTAATGTATTTTGTGCAATTCATGTATGTTTTATAACAATGCATCATGGTATGGTTTGAATTTGACAAGAAGGGGGAAATGATTTGCTTTATAGTTTGGATTTGATTAGAATGCTAGGAGTGTGTTGTTGCCATTGAAGTTGATCCGTTTCGATAATTGGGTTGGTATGTGTTGTGGGATATTGAGGATTTAGGTTTTTATGCAGGTACTTAAGTTAGGTTGAATTGAATTGAAGATTGGTTAGTGACTTTTTAAAGGAAGTGCTGTCAAATTTTATGCAAAATTTGACAGAATTTTGGTTGTGATTTAGACCTTCTTAGTGTTTGATTTGGATTGGGATATCTCCTTGAATATTGTAGCATAAGATTAGATCTTTCAAATGGTGTATAATTTGCCTTAATTGGAGTTAGGAGAAAAAACTTATAGGGGTAAAACCTATACCAGTTACTATTTATGTGTCTATGTTATTGTTTCATTGGACATTATAGGATCAGTACATTCGAGTGAGTTTTTACCTCATTTAATGATGGAATTGTCTTTTACATCCTTAATGATATTTGTATTTCATCCTTTTATCTTTCCAACGAGACTAAGTATGCAAGTTTTCGAGATAGGAGTTGAGATTTATGCTTATTACAAGCTAGGATGTCGTGGTAATTGAAATTCCCGAATCTTTAGAGTTTGTGACGTGATCTCGGGCTCGAAAAAGTTGATGTTAGGTAAGATATGAGTAAATGGGAAGTTAGGTATGGTTTAGGACCCTTTTGAGGAGTCTTGAAGGGTGAAATTTTTGTTTCATCCGAAGGTTACACGGTCTGCCCGTGTGAATTCACACGGGCTGTGTATTTCCAGCGCAGGGACACCCTTCTCACCCGAAGGTTACACGGCCTGACCGTATGGGTTCACACGGCCTGTGCTTTCTGACCCCCACTAACGACACAATTGCAAATTTTGGTCTTCATGAAAGTTTTATAACTAGATGTCTTCCTTCTAATGGTCCAAGAATGAACTCAATCCGACATCTATATTGAAAGGTATTGCAATCACGCCAAAAGATGTTCAAATTGATTTAGGATGTGAACATAATCTATTCTTTTGTGCATAACTCCCCCATCCGACCTCCAATTGAGGTGAGTCTTGAACCATTAGATTCCTAAGACATATATCTTCATCTCCATAAAAACTGGTACCATTTAGAGTTGAATTGAAAAATTTTACATTAAAGTAAGTAAGTGGTCGGATTGGAGATCATATTGGGAGTATGAGCTCTTTTAGGCTTTTTGAGCATAACTTGAGTTATACAACTCTGTTCGAGGTGATTCTTGTTTCAAAACGAACTTGAGGCATAAAGCTATAACTTATATGAATAAGTCAACTTATGATTTTGGTGTTCAAATAGTGTGCGCTCGCCACGAATGTGGAGTTACAGTTAAGGACCCTGCAAGGTTATAAGCACAAGGCTTCAGGACTACGAGAGTTGGGCTCTGGGAATGGGGTCCAACAGTTGTGGTATCAGAGAGACTAGGTTTTGTGATCTCCTAGGAACATAAGTGGGTAGTTCTCAAGGATGAGGTGAACATGCATTTTTTTTTCATGAACTACACGCATTGTGTTAAATGAACAACTTGCATTGTTTTGAATTGTTTTGCATGATTTGAAACTGTTTTGCATGAACTAAAGATTTTAAATTGTTTTAAATTGAAGGAGTGAAATGCCGCCTCGAAGAAGAACTCGAGGAACTCTGACTCGATCTGGCTCTCGCCAAGGGAGTACGGATGAATCGTATGTCCCACAAGATGCGGGGACTCATGCTGCTCCAGATGTTGAGACACCTAGTGTGCAGCATGAGGTGCCTCCACCGCCTCCTCCGATGCCTCAAATGGATCCACAATTCTTTCAAGCCTTTGCCCAAGCTTTTATCCATGCCATGGGCCAAGGTTCACAAGCTCAGGTACCCGCTCCAGTGGAGAGGAGTGGGCAATATGATAAGCTTCGCAACTATGGGGCTGTCGACTTCAGTGGAGCTTCCAACCCTAAAGAGGCTGAAGCATGGTTGAAGAGGACCGAGAGGGTCCTGATTCAGATGAAGTGTTATGATGAAGAGAAACTGGATTATGCAGCTAGCTTGCTGCAGGGAGATGCACTTCACTGGTGGGAGTCAGTGCCCCACAGTCAGGTTGTGCCTCCAGTGCTGTCATGGAGGGACTTTTTAGAAGCTTTCCAAAGGAAGTATTTTTCGAGAGTTTATATGCAAGAGAAGGCCAGAGAATTTCTGAATCTCACACAGAGGGAGATGAGTGTGAGTGAATACGAGCTGAAGTTCACCCAGTTGTCTCGGTATGCGGCCAATATAGTGGTGAATGAAGAGGATAAGTGCCGCAAATTTGAGGGCGGACTTCACCTCGGGATCAAAGAGAAGTTGATGATCCATAATTTTTGTGACTACCAGAAATTGGTAGACGCAGCACTTCAGGCGGAGAAGCTGGAGAACATCAAGTCTGAAGTGAACAGGAAAAGGAAGAACCGAGAGCAATCTTCAAGGAAAGGATTGAGTGCTCTAGTGCCTCAGAGGAGTACAAAGAGCTTTCATACGCAGAGTGAGGTGGGCAGTAGTGGTCCCTCCAAGAATAAGCAGGCCAGGGCAGTTTCAGAGCAAGAGTCAAATATACAAACCCCAAATGTGAGCTTTACAAGAGATTTCATCAAGGAGAGTGTCTTAAGCCACTTGGAGCATGCTTTCAATGTGGTGAGAAGGGACACATGATCAAATATTGTCCCCAAGTAGTCAGGCAAGAGGGGTCACAGTCGCAAGCCCCAAGAAGAGCAAAAACAGTGAGACCCAGGCCAATAAATGAAATGGGCGATTACGGGTCTGAGGAATGCTAACCTCCAGAGACCAAGGGCGAGGTCAGCACAAGTGGTGTTTGCCATGACCCGAGAGGAAGCTGTAGCAGCTCCGAAGTTATTCTGGTATGGCTCGATTATTCAATTATCTGATTTTGTGTTGATTGATTCTGGTTCAACGCATTATTTTGTTTCTGCAAGTGTGACTTTACATGCTGTGAATTCAATGCCTTTAAGTAGCCCCCTAATTGTTAGTACACCTCTAGGGAGGAATGTGATAATCAGTCGAGTGTTTAGAGACTATGAACTAGTTATTGAGGGTGCTAAACTTATAATAGACTTGTTGCCTCTAGAGCTGAAAGGCTTAGATGTTATATTGGGAATGGATGCTATGGAGAAGTATCAGGCAAAGTTGGAACTGTAGCCTTAGGGAGGTAGAGTTTGACCTGGGAAATGGTGAGAAGGTGATTTTCCGAGGAGATAGGAAAATAGCACCACCTAGAATTGTTTCGGCTTTGCTAGCTGAACGGATGATGGAAAAGGGGTGTGAAGCCTTCTTGGTGCATGTTGTGGACACCGAGTTGAATGAAGCAAGGTTAGGGGATTTTCCAGTAGTGCAGGAGTTTCCAGATGTATTCCCGGAGGAGTTACCTGGTTTGCCACCGGTAAGAGAAATCGAGTTTGCTATTGACTTGATTCCCGGAACCACATCAATTTCTATTCCACCATATAGAATGGCTCCAGCGGAGCTGACGGAACTTAAGGAACAGCTGGAGGAGTTGTTAAAGAAAGGGTTTATCAGACCGAGCTCGTCACCCTGGGGAGCACCGGTTCTGTTTGTTAGGAAGAAGGATGGGACATGGCGCATGTGTATCGATTACCGAAGGCTCAACAAGGTAACTGTTAAGAACAAGTACCCTCTGCCACGGATCGACGATTTGTTTGATCAGTTGCAGGGAGCGCGGGTCTTTTCTAAGATTGATCTTAGGTCAGGCTATCATCAGCTCAGAATCAAAGAGTCTGATGTAAGCAAGACAGCCTTCAGGACACGTTACGGGCATTATGAGTTTCTGGTCATGCCCTTTGGACTGACCAATGCTCTGGCTGCATTTATGGATCTCATGAATAGGGTTTTCAAAGAATTTCTAGATCAGTTTGTCATAGTGTTTATCGACGACATCCTGGTTTATTCCAAGAGTGAAGAGGAACATGAGGGACACCTCCGGATAGTGTTGCAGAGATTAAGGGAGAAAGAGCTCTATGCCAAATTCAACAAATGCGAATTTTGGCTCCATGAAGTGATTTTCCTTGGGCATGTGATTTCTAAAGACGGGGTACATGTTGACCCAAGGAAAATTGAAGCAATAGTGAATTGGCATGCACCGACGACAGTGGCAGAAATAAGAAGTTTTCTAGGTCTAGTAGGGTATTACAGGAGATTTGTTGAAGGGTTCTCAATGATAGCTGCTCCTATGACCAAGTTGTTGAGAAAGAATCAGAAGTTTGTCTGGAATGATGAATGTCAAAAGAGCTTTGAAGAACTGAAACACAGATTGTAAGTGCTCCAATTTTAACCTTGCCTACTGGAGAGGAGGGTTATACAGTATACAGCGATGCTTCAAGGAAGGGTTTGGGTTGTGTATTGATGCAAGGAGACAAGGTAATAGCTTATGCCTCACGGAAGCTAAAGCCTTACGAACTGAATTACCCAACCCATGATTTGGAATTGGCAGCAGTAGTTTTTGCCCTGAAGATTTGGCGACATTATTTGTATGGGGTGCAGACGAAGATTTATACTGATCACAAAAGCCTCAAATATTTGTTAAGTCAGAAAGAACTAAATTTGAGACAGAGAAGGTGGATATAGTTGCTCAAAGATTATGATCTAATGATTGAACATCATCCAGGAAAGGCAAACGTAGTGGTGGATGCCTTGAGTAGGAAAGCATCGATAGCTCATGTACAAACGATTTATTTGTCATTATTGGAAGAAATGGCGAAGCTCAGGATAAGCTTGAAACAAGAGGAACCAGATTGTATAATCGCAAAGTTTAGAGTGAGGCCGGTACTTAGGGAGAAAGTTAAGGAGTTACAAGCACAGGATGCAGAGTTGAGTAAGCTCCGAGAAGAAATTCAAAATGGCAAGAAATCTGGAATGATAGTGAAGGATGATGGACTTCTGGTTGTCGGAAGCAGACTTTGTATCCCTAATTCCAAAGAAGTAAAAGATGAGATTCTGGATGAGGCACACAATGCGCCTTATGCCATGCACCCAGGAAGCACCAGGATGTATAGAGATCTGAAGGAGTATTTTTGGTGGAAGGGCATGAAAAGAGATGTGGCAAACTATGTGAGTAGGTGTTTAGTGTGTCAGCAAGTCAAGGCTGAACACCAGGCACCTTTAGGTTAGTTGAGACCATTATCCATCCCTGAATGGAAGTGGCAAAGGATAACTATGGATTTTCTGATGGGTTTGCCCAAGACTAGTAGGAAGCATGATGCCATATGGGTCATTATTGATCGGCTGACAAAGTCAACCCATTTTGTGGCAATCAGACAGACTGATTCTCTACATGTTCTAGCCAAGAAGTACATTGATGAAGTTGTAAGATTGCATGGGATCCCGGATTCGATTGTGTCTGATAGGGACCCTCGCTTTACTTCGAGATTTTGGGGCAGTTTACAGGAAGCTTTAGGTACTAAGTTGAATTTCAGCACAGCTTTTCATCCCCAGACGGATGGTCAATCTGAGAGGACCATTCGGACCCTTGAGGGAATGCTTAGGGCATGTGTGATGGACTTTAGAGGAGCATGGCATGAGCACTTGCCTCTGATCAAATTTGCCTATAATAATTCATATCATTCGAGCATTCAGATGGCGCCGTATGAGGATCTGTATGGGAGGAGATGTAGGACTCCGGTGTATTGGGATGAAGAGGGAGACAGGAAGCTTTTGGGTCCAGATTTGATTCAGATGACTATTGATAAGGTCAACTTGATTAAGCACAGACTGAAAGCAGCTCAGGACAGAATAAAAAGTTATGAAGATGCTCACCAAAAGGAGATGGAGTATGAGGTCGGCGAGAAAGTTTTTCTCAAGACTTCTCCTTGGAAAGGGATTCTGAGGTTTGGGAAAAAGGGTATGGTGAGTCCAGGTATGTGGGGCCTTCGAGATTACGAGAATTGGTCCGTTAGCGTACAAATTAGCATTGCCTCCAGAGTTATCGTAGATTCATGATGTGTTTCATGTCTTTATGTTAACAAGATACCGATCGGATCCTTCTCATGTCATTTAGACTTATGAAATTCAGTTGAGTGATGACTTGAGTTATGAGGAGCTTCCAGTACAGATCTTAGACACAAAATAAAAGGTTTTGAGGAACAAGACAGTGCAGCTAATCAAGGTCTTATGGAGGAACCATTCGGTGGAAGAGGCCACGTGGGAGCCCTTGGAAGCTATAAAGGAGAAGTATCCACACCTCTTCAATGAATCAGGTACGAATTTCGATGACAAAATTCTTTAAGGGGGGAAGAAATGTTGGCCCCTGAATTTTTTTTTGTTATTATTAAGCATGATTTGTTGATTTTGAGGTGATAAATAAATTTTTTTGGAACCTTAATGGCATATTAATGTTTATAAGGTTAAATGGCATAGGTGATTTTATTTGAAGGGGTAGAAAGGATAAGTTGCAATAAGGGTATTTTGGGTAGATCTCAAATGTTGTTAAAGTCCAAAGCTTTCAAGGAGGGTAACTTTGGTCAAATTGAGTTAAATTAGAAATAAAAAGGAAAGTAGAAAAAAAAGAAAGGAGCAAGGGTGGTTTAAGGAGAAGGGACAAAGCAAATGGCAAATATGAAGGATTGGCACCAAAACTACGTAGTTTTGGGAGAGAAACTTAGGCTTTAGGTTAAAATATCAAACTTTGTTAAGTCATTTGGAAGCATACGAAAATATCAAGAAAAGAGAGGAAGAGAGGGATTTCGACCAAAGAGGAAAGAAGAAGAAGAAGAAGAAGAGGAGAGAAGAAGGAAGATTAGGGCTTTGTGATTTCTTGCTCTAAGGAAGGGTTTTTAGAGTTCTATCAAAAGGAAAAGGAAAGATCAAGCTTCCATTGGAAACCAAAAGGAATTTTCGTGGGTTTCATCTCTAAGGTAAGGAAATGTGGTATCTTTTGGAGTTTTAGATGGGTTTTGGTTAGAATGGCTTAGGAAAGTTATGGGTTAAGTTAGATAGGTTAGATTTCATGCTTACACCTCCTTAGAATGTCCATTTTGAGATCTCTTATTCATGGGATTTTATGGCTATTGTTAAAGGGAACCAAAGAAGGAAGTGGAGCTAAGGAGAGGCATTTGGAGCAAAGTCTACAAGCAAGGAATCAAGGTGGGAATCAAGGTGGGTGACATTTTTATATTTGAATAATAGGTTTCCTTCATAAATGCAATAAATGAGCTTTCCAACTACTTTTAAGTGAGTATTTATGTTTCTTTAAGGTGATTGAGAAATTGCTTATGTGTGGTTGTGTGTGTAAACCTTGGAAATAGCCTTACATTGCTTTGCAAGTATGGTATTGATTGCTTTTGATTTGTATGAAATTGAGTTGATGAATTGTGTAAATTGGCAAATGTGTCAAGTGCATCAAATCAAGTTTTCCAGATTTTGCCATTTTGGGCAAATGCTTTCAATGCATGAATTACATGTTATGTGGGTTGGGTATAGTCCATCAAGAAATTGTCACGTGCACGTTGACCAAGTCAAGGCTTCTCCGCCTACCATTAAGTAAGACGGAGCTCCCTTTGGGACTCCTCAGTTCTGACTACAAGGCCATTTATGGAATTGTGCGGTTAAATCATGTTTATGGACTTGCCGAGCCATTTATGTGTTTATGTGCTTACATGTATTGAAAAGTTTGAAAAAATGCTTGAATTATGAGAATTGTGATTTTATGAAGTGAAAAGTTTATGTTCTATAGACAACTGTGAGAAATTGATATGTTTATGAACGTTTAAAATAGTTTTTGCTTATTACCGGATATAAATGTGTTACCCACGAGCGCAAGCTCACCCCCTCAAATTTCGTCCCATCTCTAGGTGAGGAGCACGAGATCGACCATCGAGCTAAAAGGCATTGCTCCAGAAATGGATAATTTTTGTATTTCAAGTTAATTTTTGTAAATCAATGCTTTAGATGCATTTTGGGCAAGTTTACTTTTGTAAGTTGTATTTTGGATTTTCGATGCAAATGGCTTAAAATGCCCTCTAAAGTCTTGTAATAACTCATATTTTCATATGAATGCAAGAATGTTAAGTTCTAATGTATTTTGTGCAATTCATGTATGTTTTATAACAATGCATCATGGTATGGTTTGAATTTGACAAGAAGGGGGAAATGATTTGCTTTATAGTTTGGATTTGATTAGAATGCTAGGAGTGTGTTGTTGCCATTGAAGTTGATCCGTTGGGATAATTGGGTTGGTATGTGTTGTGGGATATTGAGGATTTAGGTTTTTATGCAGGTACTTAAGTTAGGTTGAATTGAATTGAAGATTGGTTAGTGACTTTTTAAAGGAAGTGCTGTCAAATTTTATGCAAAATTTGACAGAATTTTGGTTGTGATTTAGACCTTCTTAGTGTTTGATTTGGATTGGGATATCTCCTTGAAGATTGTAGCATAATATTAGATCTTTCAAATGGTGTATAATGCGCCTTAATTGGAGTTAGGAGTAAAAACTTATAGGGGTAAAACCTATACCAGTTACTATTCATGTGTCTATGTTATTGTTTCATTGGACATTATAGGAGCAGTGCATTCGAGTGAGTTTTTACCTCATTTAATGATGGAATTGACTTTTACATCCTTAATGAGATTTGTAGGTCATCCTTTTATCTTTCCAACGAGACTAAGTATGCAAGTTTTCGAGATCGAAGTTGAGATTTATGCTTATTACAAGCTAGGATATCGTGGTAATTGAAATTCCCGAATCTGTAGAGTTTGTGGCGTGATCTCGGGCTCGAAAAAGTTGATGTTAGGTAAGATATGAGTAAAGGGGAAGTTAGGTATGGTTTAGGACCCTTTTGAGGAGTCTTGAAGGGTGAAAATTTTGTTTCATCCGAAGGTTACACGGTCTGCCCGTGTGAATTCACACGGGCTGTGTATTTCCAGCGCAGGGACACCCTTCTCACCCGAAGGTTACACGTCCTGACCATGTGGGTTCACACGGCCCGTGCTTTCTGACCCCCTTAGCGACAAAATCGCAAATTTTGGTCTTCATGAAAGTTTTAGAACTAGATGTATACCTTCTAATGGTCCAAGAACGAACTCAATCCAACATCTATATTGAAAGTTATGGCAATCACTCCAAAAGATGTTCAAATTGATTTAGGATGTGAACATAATCTATTATTTTGTGCATAACTCCCCCATCCTACCTCCAATTGAGGTGATACTTGAACCATTAGATTCCTAAGACATATATCTTCATCTCCATAAAAACTGGTACCATTTAGAGTTGAATTGAAAAAGTTTGCATTAAAGTAAGTAAGTGGTCGGATTGGAGATCATATTGGGAGTATGAGCTCTTTTAGGCTTTTTGAGCATAACTTGAGTTATACAACTCCGTTCTAGGTGATTCTGGTTTCAAAACGAACTTGAGACATAAAGCTATAACTTATATGAATAAGTCAACTTATGATTTTGGTGTTCAAATAGTGTGCGCTCTCCACGAATGTGGAGTTACAGTTAAGGACCCTGCAAGGTTATAAGCACAAGGCTTCAGGACTACGAGAGTTGGGCTCTGGGAACGGGGTCCAACAGTTGTGGTATCAGAGAGACTAAGTTTTGTGATCTCCTAGGAACATAAGTGGGTAGTTCTCAAGGATGAGGTGAACATGCATTTTTTTTTCATGAACTACACGCATTGTATTAAATGAACAACTTGCATTGTTTTGAATTGTTTTGCATGATTTGAAACTGTTTTACATGAACTAAAGATTTTAAATGGTTTTAAATTGAAGGAGTGAAATGCCGCCTCGAAGAAGAACTCGAGGAACTCGACTCGATCTGGCTCTCCAAGGAAATGCGGATGAATCGTATGTCCCACAATCATGAGGGACTCATCTTGCTCCGGATGTTGAGACACTGGTGTGCGGCGTAGAGGTGCCTCCACCCTCCTCCGATGCCTCAAATGGATCCACAATTCTTTCAAGCCTTTGCCAGCTTTTATCCATGCCATAGGCCAAAGATCCTGGCTCGGTACCGGCTCCAGGTGGAAAGGAGTGGGCAATATGATAAGCTCCATAAGTATGGGGTTATCGACTTGATGGGACTACCAACCTGAAGAGGTGAAGCATGGTTGAAGAGGACCGAGAGGTCTGATTCAGATGAAGTGTTACGATGAAGAGAACTGAATTATGCAGCTAGCTTACTGCGAGGAGATGCACTTCACTGTGGGAGTCGATGCCCCACAATCGGGTTGTGCCTCCGTCTTTGTCGTGGAGGACTTTTAGAAGCTTTCAAAGGAAGTATTTTTGAGAGTTTATATCTGAGAAGGCTAGAGAATTTTGAATCTCACGAGAGGAGATGAGTGTGAGTGAATCTGAGCTGAAGTTCATCCATTTGTCTCGATGTCGTAATATGGTGGTGAATGAAGAGGATAAGTGCATGCAAATTTGAGGGCGGACTTCACCTCGGGATCAAAGAAAGTTGATGATCCATAATTTACTGTGACTACCAGAATTGGTTATTGCAAAGACACCGAGAAGTGGAGAACATCAAGTCAAGTGAGCAGGAAAAGGAAGAACCGAGAGCAATCTTCAAGGAAAGGATTGAGTGCTCTAGTGCCTCAGAGGAGTACAAGGAGGTTTCATACGCAGAGTGAGGTGGGTAGTAGTGGTCCCGCCAAGAATAAGCAGGCTAGGGCAGTTTCAGAGCAAGTGTCAAGTGTGGGAGGCATAGGATGGACGAGAAGAGTCAAATATACAAACCCCAAATGTGAGCTTTGCGGGAGATTTCATCAAGGAGAGTGTCTTAAGCCACTTGGAGCATGCTTTCGATGTGGTGAGAAGGGACACATGATCAAAGATTGTCCCCAAGTAGTCAGGCAGGAGGGGTCATAGTCGCAAGCCCCAAGAAGAGCCGAAATAGTGAGACCCAGGCCAATAAAGGAAATGGGCAGTTCTGGAGCTGTGATGAAGGCTAACCCTCCAGGGAGACCAAGGGGCCAGGGTCAAGCACAAGCCAGGGTGTTTGCCATGACCTGAGAGGAAGCTGCAGCCGCTTCTGAAGTTGTTACGGGTATGGCTCAGTTATTCAATTCTGCAGTTTTTGTGTTGATTGATTCTGGTTCAACGCATTCTTTTGTTTCTGCAAGTGTGACTTTACATGCTGTGAATTCAATGCCTTTAAGTAGCCCCCTAATTGTTAGTACACCTCTAGGGAGGAATGTGATAATCAGTCGAGTGTTTAGAGACTGTGAACTAGTTATTGAGGTCTTAAACTTATAATAGACTTGTTGCCTCTGAAATTTGAAAGGCTTAGATGTTATATTGAATGGATGCTATGGAAGTATCGAGGCAAAGTTGGGCAATAGCCTTAGGGAGGTAGAGTTTGACCTGGGAAATGGTGAGAAGGTGATTTTCCGAGGAGATAGGAAAATAGCACCACCTAGAATTGTTTCGGCTTTGCTAGTTGAACGGATGATAGAAAAGGGGTGTGAAGCCTTCTTGGTGCATGTTGTGGACACCGAGTTGAATGAAGCAAGGTTAGGGGATTTTCCAGTAGTGCAGGAGTTTCTAGATGTATTCCAGGAGGAGTTACCTGGTTTGCCACCGGTGAGAGAAATCGAGTTTGCTATTGACTTGATTCCCGGAACCACATCAATTTCTATTCCTTATATAGAATGGCTCCGGTGAGTCAAGAAGAACTAAGGAACAGTGGAGGTTGTTAAAGAAAGGGTTTATCAGACCGAGCTCGTCACCCTGGGGAGCACCGGTTCTATTTGTTAGGAAGAAAGATGGGACATGGCGTATGTGTATCGATTACCGGAGGCTCAACAAGGTAACTATTAAGAACAAGTACACTCTGCCACGGATCGACGATTTGTTTGATCAGTTGCAGGGAGCGCGGGTCTTTTCTAAGATTGATCTTAGGTCAGGCTATCATCAGCTCAGAATCAAAGAGTCTGATGTAAGTAAGACAGCCTTCAGGACACGTTTCGGGCATTATGAGTTTCTGGTCATGCCACTTTGGGTGACCATACTCCATTGCATTTATGGATCTCATAAATAGGGTTTTCAAGGAATTTCTAGATCAGTTTGTCATATTGTTTATCGATGACATCCTGGTTTTCCAAGAGTGAAGAGGAACATGAGGGACACCTCCGGATAGTGTTGCAGAGATTAAGGGAGAAAGAGCTCTATGCCAAATTCAACAAATGCGAATTTTGGCTCCATGAAGTGATTTTCCTTGGGCAAGTGATTTCTAAAGACGGGGTACATGTTGACCCAAGGAAAATTGAAGCAATAGTGAATTGGCATGCAAACGGCGACGATGGCGAAATAACAAGTTTTACGGGTCTAGCGAGGGTATTACAGGAGATTTGTTGAAGGGTTCTCAATGATAGCTGCCCTATGACCAAGTTGTTGAGAAAGAATCGAAGTTTATGCGGGTGATGAATGTCAAAAGAGCTTTGAAAAGTTGAAACACAGTTACAAGTGCTCCATTTTAACCTTGCCTCTCTTGGAGAGGAGGGTTATCTGATGATGCTTCAAGGAAGGGTTTGGGTTGTGTATTGATCACGAGCCAAGGTAATAGCTTATGCCTCACGGCTAAAAGCCTTATGAACTGAATTACCCACCCATGATTTGGAATTGGCGGCGATAGTTTTTCCACGAAGATTTGTCGACATTATTTGTATGGGGTGCAGACGAAGATTTATACTGATCACAAAAGCCTCAAATATTTGTTAAGTCAGAAAGAACTAAATTTGAGACAGAGAAGGTGGATAGAGTTGCTCAAAGATTATGATCTATTGATTGAATATCATCCAGGAAAGGCAAACGTAGTGGCGGATGCCTTGAGTAGGAAAGCATCGATAGCTCATGTACAAACGATTTATTTGCCGTTATTGGAAGAAATGGCGAATGTTGGGACCCGATCTGGGAACCGGATCCCAACCGAAAAACGGAGAGAACGAAGGGAACGAATCGAATGGAAACAGAAATTTCGTATCGAAATTTGAATCGAAATCTAAAGCATAAAATTGAAAGCGAAAGCATAAACGGAAATTTCGCATCAAATTTCGAATCGGAAACAATATGGCGAATTACAATTGATACAAATAACAGAATCTGAATCGAATCAATGAACAAAGGTGAATCAAAGCAAATCGAATCATAAGCGACATACAAAAGAAATTAATTGAATCTAAGCGAAGCGAATCGATAAGCGAAGCAAACAAAGCGAATGAAACAAATCATATAGCAAAACAAAGCGAAGTGGATACTCAACAAATGTCCGACATCCGTGCATAAGTTATCTACAGAAAGCGTCGCGTTGGAGATCTAAACTAAGACATATTCCAAAATCCGGTATGAATTCTTTTTTCTTTTCCTTATAACCATTTTACTCGATTTCTTTCTTTTTTCTTTCTTATGCCAAAATTTTTCCACACTTTAGCCATCTTTCATACAAATCATAAGTCTCATCCGAAATCAACTACTTCTTATTTATTTTTCTTTTTCAGCTTATTATCTACCGAAATTTCAGCGACATGCTTGGTGCATTTAGCTAACCCAAACTGTAAAGTGTTCAAACAACCTTCTAAAAGCCCGATAAATCAAACAATCATCAAAATCAACGGACCCTTAAATCAAAGGTTTCAGTAGAAACAACGTAATCTTAATTCTAAACGTTCTCATAACTATAAGACAATATACTAATCTCATAACTCAATTTCGTTTCCAAATTCATACACAATTTCATATACAAATTCCAAAACCGTACTGACACCCGACTTTATACACAAATACACTTTTCCAAACTTATCTTAAGCCATAAACATATTCATACTAAAGATCCAAATTACACAAAATCTAAGCGACACAAATGTAAAGCGATGTCTTCACATTCTTTCATCCGATCTCACCTTTCGAAACACGGAGATGGGGATGAAAGGGGTAAACTTCGAGCTCATGGATAACACATTTATAAATTGAATAATAAGCGAAATCAATTTTCATAAACTTTTTGCCAAAAGGCTAATTTTCAAACTTTATAATTTTTCAAACAATTTCCTCAAACCCTTTTTTCATATTTTCAAACTTTTCCTCAAACCCTTTTCATATTTTTCAAACTTTTCACAATAATCTCACTTTTCTCTTTTTTTCAAACTTCTCAAATTTTTTCATAAATATGAATGCAACATTAGGAGACAAAATTGAAAACACATAACATATCAGAATGGTGCAGTTCGGTCCAAAGCGAGCGTCTTGCACATTCCAGCATGCGGTCTGTGCGATCGTGAATAGAAACGTCTACACTTTCATGCGTAGCGGTCGATTAAGCCGTGAGAGTCAAAATCAGACTCCGTGCCCTAGCGGGCAGTAGGCGAAGGCTATACAAATAGAGAGTGACTCACCAAAGGACCTAGCAACCCACATAACACGTAGCAATTTGAATTGCGAAGGCACTTTTCAAAATCTTACTTTTCACACATTCACATAGTGCATAATATTCAATCACTTGATCAATCGGTTCACATATAAATCAAAGTCATAACAATGAATACAATAATTTCCTTCAATATAATTTAGATTTACTCGAAATTTCATTCTCACATCATTCAAATAATCTAAACACAATGGTTCATAGACTTTGCATTTTAAGTAAAATTTATTCGAAAGCCAATTTTTCAAACATTTATAAAAACAATAATTTATCAAAATCCAATTCTTGCTTTCTTTAATTTTGAAAATTAGTATTAAACTTCTGATCAAAATATAAATATACTACCACCTCGAAATGATGCTAAAATTAAGTCCAGATCATCAATTTGACCAACCTTCCTTTATTCTTCCAATTTAAAATTGACCTAAGCCATAAAATCAAATTCCACATCATAAATTGCGAAATTCCCAAAATTAACTATCGGAAATTCATAAACATCACACTTCAAGCTTTCTAAAATCGAATTTCTAAAATCTCCAATTTCAAAAATTAGGCCTAAACCAATACACTCAAATTCAATCTCATAAATAACAATTTTCAAAACTAACTTCACAATTCATCAATTCACACTAATTCCAAAATATCTAGATCCTCAATTTCAAAATTTCTCAAATCTTAAAATTGGCTAAACCAATTTATCCAAATTCAATACCATAAATACAATTTCTTCAAAATTAACCTCATATTCTACAAACCCATATCATTATCTATAATTCTACACCAAAATTTCACAAAATTCTTAATCATAAAATTAAGCCTAAACCTAAATCAAATTTCCATCAAAATTAAACAACCTAAAACATATATCAAAATCAACTTCATAAATCACAAACTCATATCATTATCTATATTTCTCAATCAAAACTCAACAAAACTCATAGTTGAACATTTTCTCTTACCTCATTTCTCCACCAAATTCGAATTTTCTTGGTTCCTTAGGAAGCTCTCATCATTCTCCACTCTTTTCCATCTTGGAAAAATCCCAAAAGCCTTAAGAAATAAGTAGAAAATCAAAGCTTACCTTTCTCCCTCTTCTTTTCTCCCAATAAAACTTCTTCATTCTTCTTCTCCTTCTTATTTTCTTTTCTTTTCTTATGAAATTCCCAGCCACTTTCGTGGCTTTTAATTACTCAAAACGACATCCCTCATGTGTGTTTCATTAAATGATGGTTAGTTGACCATTTTACCCTCCATTTAAAGCTTAAAGTCATGCTTACTTGCGGGTTGATTAGCACTATCAAGCTGAAGAATTTCTCAAACTTCCTTCTAGAGAATGTTCCTCTCAATCATACGAATCCAGCGCCACCAACCGCTCTCAATTGAATCACTATACCAAAAGTTGTCATAAAAGCAGGTTAAAGAATATCCATATTCTAACACATTTTCATATCGATTATTTTCGTCCAAAATTTCGCATTCTTAATCCCAGAATTGAAACTCAATGTCTTCATAACAATTTTAGCCTTATGTCTCTAGTTTAATTCAAAACAAGAATCGCCTCATTTCGATTCCCAGATCAAAAGTTATGCTTAAAATACTCTCAGGTGTTCCTAATAAAAAATTTACACCCTAATCCGGACTTAAATTCAGAAATTAAAAGTCTTAGGGGCAAAATTGACATTTCATGTCTTAATATGACTTGTAGCCCCTTGTCTTATCTTTATTTCTCCTCAATAATCGCTTCAATCGGATCTCTACAGATCTCGAATTTCACAAAATACTGAACTATATTCGGAACATTTCTCGACTCACTTTGATTAAATTAATCACCATCAATTAAATCTCAAAAATTCACAAATTTCCCATTAGGATGTAGAAATTCTCTTAGGAATCAACGCCGCAAGAATCAACTCAATCGGATGTCGGACGGAAAGATATGAGCAAAATAGTGAACAAAGGTCGAATTAGAGGAGGAAGCAAGAACACTAAAGGAGCAAGCAGGCGTCGTGATAGGCGAGGTCACACGGTGGCCAGAGCCAACGCCATCGCCCTGGTGGCATTAAGCCCTGGTGGCCTTGAGCCAAGCGCTATCCATCACACCTGGCGACGCGTCGCCCTAATAACAGGGTGATACATTTTCTTTCTTTTTTCACGTAAAAAATCCAAAACTTTCAAAATTCATAACTCTTAATCTCGAACTCCAATTTTGACAAACTTAGTCTCTATAGAAAGCTTGAAGGCTCTACATCTTCCACGAAGGACATAAAATCAATTTGACTCTCTGGGAGTTCATTTTCCGGTCAAAGATACTATCCTCTAATAATCATGCTAAAATCACAATATAAACTTGTAAAAATCATAACTTATTATTAGAGATCAAAAATTGCATACTTTATATCGAAATAAATATCAAAACAAATCCTTAAAATTTTATGAGGAACATCAAAGCTCAATTTAACCTCTAATTAGGTTAATTTCTCAGTCAAAGTTCAACCATAATAAAGTTAAACCTATCAAACATAAACTTTGGTGATCATAACTTTCACTCCCAATATCGAAAAATTGCAAACTTTATGTCTGAAAGCTCTTAACATAATCTACAAGTTTCCAGAAGACCATTTTCTCAAATTATACCTAAATCAAAGTCAACTTTCAAAGGCCAAAAGTCAACTATTTCACAATTTTCATATTTTCATTCTTTCTCTTTTTATTCATGATTTTCAACTTAATTTCAATCAACTCATCCATAATTTCATAAACCACACAATCCTCAAAACCCCAAAGATATCAAATCAAATTATTTCTTTTCTTATCAATATCCTTTAATTTTAAGTCCTCTGTTTCCTGATACATACTCAAAGTACTTCTTAAATTTCATTTTCATAATCCAAATTTTCACTCGAAGATCGGGGTCCAGCAATGAAGCTCGGGATAAGCTTGAAACAAGAGGAACCAGTTGTATAATTGCAAATTCAGAGTGAGGCCGATCTTAGAGAAAGTTAAGGAGTTCTGAAGCACGGGATCACGAGTTGAGTAAGCTCGAAGAAATTCAAAATGGCAAGAAATCTGAAATGATAGTGAAGGATGATGGACTTTTGGTTTCGGAGCGGACTTTGTATCCTAATTCCAAAGAAGTAAAAGATGAGATTGTGGATGAGGCACAATAATCGCCTTATCTTTATGCACCGGGAAGCACCGGGATGTATAGAGATCTGAAGGAGCATTTTTGGTGGAAGGGCATGAAAGAGATGTGGCGGACTATGTGAGTAGGTGTTTAGTGTGTCAATAAGTCAAGAAGTGAACACGGGCACCTTTAGGTCGATTGAGACCATTATTCATCCCTGAATGGAAGTGGCAAAGGATAACTATGGATTTTCTGATGGGTTTGCCCAAGATTAGTAGGAAGCATGATGTCATATGGGTCATTATTGATCGGTTGACAAAGTCTGCCCATTTTCTGGCAATCAGACAGACTGATTCTCTACATGTTCTAGCCAAGAAGTACATTGATGAAGTTGTAAGATTGCATGGGATCCCAGATTCGATTGTGTCTGATAGGGACCCTCGCTTTACTTCAAGATTTTGGGGCAGTTTACAAGAAGCTTTAGGTACTAAGTTGAATTTCAGCACAGCTTTTCATCCCCAGACGGATGGTCAATCTGAGAGGACCATTCGGACCCTTGAGGGAATGCTTAGGGCATGTGTGATGGACTTTAGAGGAGCAGGATGAGCACTTGCCTCGATCGAATTTGCTATAATAATTAAGTATCATTCGAGCATTCAGATGGCGTCGTATGAGGCTCTATATGGGAGGAGATGTAGGACTCCAGTGTGTTGGGATGAAGAGGGAGACAGGAATCTTTTGGGTCCAGAGTTGATTCAGATGACTGTTGATAAGGTCAACTTCATTAAGCCTGGGCGAAAGCGCTCGGAGACGAATGAAAAGTTATGAAGATGCTCATGGAAGGAGATGGAGTATGAATTCGGCGAAAGTTTTCTCAAGACTTCTCCTTGGAAAGGGATTCTGAGGTTTGGGAATAAGGGTAAGCATAGGTCACAATTGTAGCATAAGAGGTGTTGATCCCAAGAGAAGAGAGACTAATATAATCCTAAAATCTATGGCCAACAATATATAAACTCAAAATAAATAATACGAAAAGTAATCACGAGAATTGAATTGACCACTTAAGTCAAAATTAAACACAAAGGAATTAACAATTAAGCGATATGCAATCACTGATAGAAATCAACCTAAGGAATTTACTAATTTATGAGAAAGGAGATTTTATTTATCATTAATGCTAATGTAAAATCCCATTTCTAGTGGAAAGGATATAATGGTAAATGGGAGTGGCTAATGAGAGTTAGTGATGCACTTCCATGTTCATGCATGATATGTCATACACTTACACATAAATAGTGAATTTATTTGCACATGAAATAATTGTACATGCATTCATGAATAATTCCTGGTATAATTGGATTAATCTATGGATTTTTAGAGTTACGGATGTTTTTGCATTGAAAATATTATTAATTGGTGGAAATATTGTTTTTGTATATGTTGGTGAAGTTATGGAGTATTGAGAAAGATATATTGATAATAGGGAACAAGAAATAAATTAAATGAAGTTTTGGACATAGTTGGGTTGTAAAGATGACGATCGAGGAATTAGTTCAAAAGAAACTAAGTTGGAACTTGGGTATTGGGTAAGTGACAAGTGTCACTTAGGCCTTGTACTCTAGCTAAGAGTATGTTACTATTCCTTGAGAATTGACAGTTAGTCTTGTCGAGTCCTACCATTTTATCATCTTCCTAAAACTTCTCTCTCTTGAAACCTGAGTTTTCTATCAAAATATCTTCTAAGGGACTTACATGTTCTTCCTTTCCTTCACCAAACTTACTTTGTCTTTTGTGTCATCTACTATAAGGAAAAACTAGAAGCTGATCATTTCTCTCAGCGAAGTATGAAAACGTGTGGAGTTTAGGGCTTGAAGATTTTGGGGTTTTCAACATGTAAGTGTTAGAGAAATCCTTTGCTGTTAAGGATTTGTGAAATAAAGTTGATAAATTACTGTCATCTGCATGAAAAATTTACTTTATGTGTTTGTTCATAAATACTGGGTAGTTGAGGAGAAATAAATTCAGTTATGATGTTAAATTAGCTTTGAGAAAACTTTTGGTGTTTGATGACGTCAAGTGTTGAAAGTTAGAAGGTCTGGAAATTTCTCACTGAGTATGCTTCAGTAATTTAGCCATAACATTTTCTGTGGTTGTCCAAATGAGATGATTCTTGATTCGCAGTAAACTAGGAATATATGACTACAATTCATATGAAGACATCGAATTTCATTTCTGTCTCTAAGAGTCTAAAAAGTTGTCTCGAATTTGAGAACTGGGTGCAGGATGTTGAGTTGAGCGAAAATTCATGTTCCAACTTCGGGAGGAAATATGGACCTGATTTAGATAATTTGGGTCTAGTTGCCTTCTGAAAAGTGTTAGATCTTTCTTTTATCTTTCCAACGGTATACAGTTTGTAAATTTTGGATATCGTAGTCAAAAGTTATGATTGTTATAAGTGGGGATGTTCTAGAGCAAAAGCAGACGATGGAAATGAGACGATAGAAAAGCAGACGATAAAAATGAGACGATAGAAAAGCAGACGATGGAAATTGAGACGATAGAAAAGTAGACGATGCAAATGAGATGATAGAAAAGCAGACGATGGAAATGAGATGATAGAAAAGCAGACGATGGAAATAAGACGATAGAAAAGCGGGGCGATGGAAATGAGATGATAGAAAAGAAGGCGATGGAAATGAGGCGATGAAAAGCGGGCGATGGAAATGAGATGATAGAAAAGCGAGGCGATGGAAATCGGGCGATGAAAAAGCAGACGAAAGAAATGAGATGATAGAAAAGCAGATGATGGAAATGAGGCGATAGAAAAACTTCGGACGAAAGCAAGAAGCGATTGGAGTCTTTTGGTCATAACTTTTCTCTGACCTCAAATGACCTGATTTTTGAAGCATTGGATTCCTAACATTTCTTTATCCCTCCACAAAAGTTATGGTTTTAAGTATTAAATTAGAAAGGATAAATTGAATCAAATTAAAGGGTATCGGTGGAAGGAGCATGACTGAATATTTCACTAAATGTATTTCAGTATTTTGGCGATATCTTGGTCTACATAGGATTCCAATTGAAGTGATTCTTGATTTTAGTAAACTAGAGTAATAGGGATACAAATCATATGAATAAGATGAATCTTGATCCAGTCTCTAAGGTGTTCAATTTCTGGATGGAAGTTGGATATAGTACTATTTTGGAGAGAATAGTCTGAAAATGTTTGAGGTATATCTTCCAAATTCTTGAACGAATTGAGTGAAATTAGGCGATGGAAAGATACAAGATAGAGAAACACTTTTCTAGAAGATAGTGAGCTCACATTTCACAAGTTTTGCCTCTGTTAGAATGTGAGCAGTTAACTTGAAAAGGTATTTGAAAGTCGAAAGTAAGCCGTTGACAAGCGAATTGTGATTTCAATGGTTCTAGGAGGCGAAACCTAAGTGTTAGTTATGCTTAAATGAATTTAGGTATGGGATAGTGTTGAGAAGAATCAAAGAGTGATAGCGAGATTTATCATGAACATGCATTGCACGTAATACATCTCATACATGTGCATTGTTGAACACTATTAATGGTGCAAATTTTGATATCATGTATGCTATTTGTTATAGAGAGACAAGCTGGGCGTCAACTTTCAGGCGTTGCTGGATCTTATAGCGTTAACCGGGGAGCAACCAGTGAGTAACCTAGTTGGTTCCTCAATTTACGATTGTTAAATGCTCTGTGAACTGATTTCAATTGTGAATTGTATGATTATGTGAATGATTAGGATTGAAATGCCTGATTTTGACAAATTGGATGTGACTGCTACATGATTCTAAAAATTGAGATAAATGGGCTTTTATAGCCATATGACGGTGAATTATTGGCCATATGCATTTCATACAAAAATGCATGAGCAGATAATGAGCGTTGTGACTGATGCCATATCTCTGAAAAGAGCTTTGAGCTCGAACAACATTCTTGAGCAGAGCCTCGAGCTCGAGGGAGTTAGTGCATCTGCATGAGGCTCTCCTACTCCTAGGCGCGTCCACGAACACTTTGTCACTAAATAAGCTCGGTCATAACACTAAAATAAGCTGAAAAAGAGTCACATATGCATTGCATACAATTATGATAAGCGATTTGAGATAATTCTTTGAGTCTTTGTGATGGCATGAGAAATTATGAACTGCTATGTGATATTTTGAATATTCTTGTGATGTGTGTGCGTCGCAATTCGTAATGCATGAATTAGTGAACCATCGATGATGGTTTCTCATTGAGTTCATAAACTCACCCAAATTGCATCTATTTTTCAAGGTGATAGATTAGACTCCTAGCTTGAGCTAGACTTTTCCTGCCGTGTGAGCGCATTGGCGAGAGAAGTGATGGCACACAGGTTGGTCAGCTGGGATTGATTTTGAGGATGACATAGTATAGACTTTTGTATCAGTTTCCTTTTTTTTTAGTATTGTAATTAGGCCTGAGGAAGCTGATAGACTTGTCTATATTTCTGTTTGATGTTACCAAATAAGACAAGCATTTGGTTTTTAAAATTTAGTGATTTTGATATTGCAGATTTTATTGCATTGATGCCTTGTGGATTATAGAAATGATCGAACGTAGTGCACCCTTATTGTGAGATATGCGTCGGAGCGACCCACAGGCGTCGGTCGTACCTATGATGAGGCGCTACATTTAGGTGGTATCAGAGCATGGTTTGGCATCTTTTGAGTGTAGTGTATTTTTAGGTTTGAATTACAGTGAGAAAAGCGGAGATTGATCAAAATTCTTGTTTATTATAGGTCATCAGTTCTTGGAGATCAAGTTGATCAACCAGCTGACCTAGGATCAGTGGGAGCTAGTAGGGAGTCCTCTATGCCTCATTACGAGGTTGCCTCCTAGAGTTCCGTGAGGCGGAGAGGAAGTATGACCATTGCATGGCGGGGGCATTGATTTCTATGGCGTACAGAGACCTGCGAGGTGAGGATGGATGGAAGGATTGAGAGAGTCCTCGTCGGATGGTGCGACTCGATGGCGTTTGATTATCGATCTCTCTCTGCGGGTCGGCTTATCGATGGTGGAAGGCTGTCCGGGTAGTACCACCGGACCATATTATTACGACATGGGATGATTTTAAGAGCCTTACAGGACAATTATATGCCCAAGGTTTATTTGGAGTTGAAGATGTAGGAGTTTTGGGTTGAGATAGAATTAGGATAGCGGTGGCGAGTGCGAGTGAGGTTGATGAGTGATGGGGTATGCTCTTTATTACGATTGCTCTTGAGGCGGCGGTGCGAGATTTGAGGTGGACTCAATCTGGAGATCCGTGCAGATTAGCCCAATCGATATGGGCACTTTATCGAGTTGAGGGTTCTGCGGTCGCGGATTAAGCGACACGAGGCAGTCGGTGAGACTAATCGAGTCCAGGGCAAAAGGCAGTGATAGCGAGGCGTCTAGCGAAGGTTCGATGGCGCCAAAGCAAGCCCTTTAGGTCCTCTGGAGGAGCTAGGCGATCTGGATTTGGGCGATTGATTTGCAGATTGGTAGGGTAGTGCGAGTGCGGAGGTTGAGCGATTTCCTCCGTCTATGAGCATTGTGAGAGGAGACACGATGGGGAGTGTCGGTGGTGGCTGGAGCTGCTGAGATCTGCTCGATGGACCACTGGTTAAGAATTGCCCAGAGCTTGGGGCCAGATCCACTTATGGTGGGAGATCTGCGAGAATACCACAGTGCTGGCATAGCCGTGGAGGTGGATCGGGATTTAGGGGCGAGGTCGAGCCGAGGTCGGTGAGGTCCGTGGCGAGGCGAGGAAGCTGGCGTGAGCAATCCCGGGCTAGAGTCTATGCCATGACTCGGCGGGAGGCTCGGGATTCCTCGGATGTTATTGGGTATGCTTCGATTTACGGCTTTGAAGCATATGCATTGTTGGATCCTAGATCCACTCATTCATTTATTGCATCGCATTTGACATGTAGACTGCTTGGGGATAGGGAGAGATTACAGTATGGGCTAGAGGTGAGTACACCTTTAGGTAGTCTGTTGTTTTGGGAGAAGATGCAAAGGTGCCCGATTGATTGATTGATGAGCGGTTTGAGTCTGAACTTGATTGTATTGCCTCTGAGGAGATAGATGTGATTTTGGGGATGGTGGTTGGCTGCGCATAGGGCCGTCATGGGTACATCATACTAAGGAGGTTGTATTAGAGTCTCTGGTCGGTCCGAGGCATTTTTCGAGGAGTTAGTCGGCGATGCGGCCAAGATGATTTCCTTTATAGGTGCCACGAGGTTGATCGAGGGAGGATGTGAGGCCTATCGGCCCATGTTGTGGATACAGTGGGGCGGAGATTGCGAGGATATTCCGTGATCGAGAATTTCTCGATGTGTTCCCGATGAGTTCTGGGTTTACCGGATCGGAAGGCGAAGTTTTCGATTGACCTCATTTAGTGCCGCTCCTATATCTATACCTCCATATAGGATGGCACCGGTGGAACTGAGGGAGCTTAAGGCTCAATTGTAGGAGCTTTTGGACAAAGGGTTTATCAGACCCAGTGTTTCGCCATGGGGAGCTCCAGTACTGTTTGTGAAGAAGAAGGATGGGAAGTTGAGGTTGTGTATCGACTATAGGTAGTTGAATCAGGTGACAGTGAAGAATAAGTATCCACTGCCTAGGATCGATGATTTATTTGATCAGTTGTAGGGGGCTCAGGTGTTCACTAAGTTGGACCTGTGATCGGGTTATTATCAGTTGAAGATTTCAGAGGCCGATGTGCCTAAGAGTGCCTTTAGGAGCAGGTATGGGCATTTCGAGTTTCTAGTGATGCCGTTCGGGTTGACTAATGCCCCGACAGCTTTTATGGCCTTGATGAATAAGATTTATCAGCCCTACCTGGATCAGTTTGTGATAGTATTCATTGATGATATTTTGGTGTATTCGAGTAGTAGACAGGAGCACGCTAAGCATCTGAGGATTGTTCTACAAGTCATGAGAGAGAGACAGTTGTATGCCAAATTCACTAAATGTGAATTCTGGCTTGATGAGGTCGTGTTTCTGGGGAACATTGTGACTGGTGAGGGTATTCAGGTGGATCCTCGCAAGGTCGAGGCAGTGCTGCATTGGGAGGCTCCTAGGAATGTATCTGAGATCCGGAGTTTCTTAGGATTGGCCGGATATTACCGAAGGTTTGTCGAGGGGTTCTCGCTGATCTCAGCCCCTCTGACAAAACTTCTGCAGAAGAATGTGCCGTTCAGATGGATTGAGGAGTGTCAGAAGAGCTTTGAGGAGATGAAATATCGGCTGACGACTGCACCGGTGTTAGGCATTCCATCTGGGACTGGAGGCTATGTGGTGTACAATGATGCTTCGCATCAGGGACTGGGATGTGTATTGTTGCAGCATGGCAGAGTGATAGCTTATGCTTCGAGACAGTTGAGGTCTCACGAGGTGAACTATCCAGTGCACGATTTGGAGTTAGCTGCAGTTGTATTTGCTCTGAAGATCTGGAGACATTATTTGTAAGGGGAGACGTTCCAAATTTTCACTGATCATAAGAGTTTGAGGTATTTGCTGAGTCAGAGAGAGTTGAATCTGAGATAGAGGAGATGAATTGAGCTTCTGAAAGATTATGATTGTACTATTGAGTACCACCCAGGGAAAGCTAATGTGGTGGCAGATGCTTTGAGCAGGAAGTCTAATGTTAGTGCAGCTCAGATTCAATTATCGAGGTTACCTAATCTGATTCATTTGAGAGCTCTAAATGTAGAGTTGAATCTGGAGCAAGATGAGGCACTAGTTGCTACTTTGAAGTTGAGGCCAATGTTACATGATAGAATCAGAAGAGTACTGAACAAAGATTACGATATGGTAAAGCTTATAGAAAGTGATGGCAAATCCAGTCGAGTTTGAGTTGAGGATGAGACTTTGTGGTTGAGACATAGGTTATGTGTACCTAATGTGGATAATTTGAGGAAGGAGATCCTTGAGGAAGCTCATATGGGCGCCTATGCTATGCATCCTGGTACTACCAAGATGTATAACACTTTGAAGCAACATTTTTGGTGGCCTAGAATGAAGAAGCAAGTAGTTGAGTATGTGTCTAGATGTATGGCGTGCCAGTGAGTGAAGGCGAGCACCGGGCTCCGTGGGGAAGTTGAATCGTTGCCCATTTCGAGTGGAAATGGGAGCGGATCACTATGGACTTCATCATGGATTTGCCTAAGACTCTGAGGCAGCATGATGCTATTTGGGTCATAGTAGACCGGTTAACTAAATCGGCCTATTTCTTACCAGTGAGAGAGAATAACTCACTTGATCAGTTGGCCCAGAAGTATGTAAATGAGGTGGTGAGGTTGCATGGAGTACCAGTGTCTATAGTATCGGACGGGATCCTAGATTTACTTGAAGATTTTGGAAGAGCTTGCAGTTGCCATGGGAACTAAGTTGAACTTGATCTGACATTTCATCCTCGAGACGGATGGACCAGTGAGAGGACAATCAATCTGTTGAGGATATGCTTAGAGCTTGTGTATTGGAGTTTAAAGGAGCTTGGGATCGGTATATGGCATTGATAGAGTTTGCCTACAATAACCACTACCACAGATAGTATCGAATGGCACCGTATGAGGCACTTGCATACGGTAGGAAATGTCGATCGCCATTGTATTGGGATGAAGAGGGCTTGAGAATGATGGAAGGCCCAGAGTTGATCTGAGGACCACGATGGATAAGGTGAAGTTGATCCGAAGCCGATTAAGCGGCTCGGGATAGGCAAAAGAGTTATGTGGATCAACACCGCGTGATATGAAGTTCAATGTAGGAGATAGAGTATTTTTTAGAGTATCACCTTGGAGGAAAGTTTTGAGATTTGGTAAAAAGGGCAAGTTGAGCCTTAGGTACATTGGTCCTTATGAGATCATTGAGAGGATAGGACCTTTGACCTATAAGTTGGCTTTACCGAATGAGATGTCTCAATTGCATAATGTATTCCATGTAAGTATGCTTCGAAGGTACCGATCGGATCCGACACATGTGATTCCGGCTCAGGAGATTGAGGTTGCTAGTAACTTAAGCTATGTTGAGGAGTCGATCAAGATTGTGGGATCGCGAATTAAGCAGTTGAGGAACAAGGTTATTCCATTGGTAAAAGTGCTCTGGAGAAACCACTCAACTGAAGAAGCAACATGGGAGACAGAGGAGCATATGAGGAGACAATATCTCCACCTATTCGAGCAAGCAGGTAAAAATTTCGAGGACGAAATTTCTTTAAGGAGAGGAGAGTTGTAACATCCCATTTCTAGTGGAAAGGGTAGAATGGTAAATGGGAGTGGCTAATGAGAGTTAGTGTTGCACTTCCATGTTCATGCATGATATGTCATACACTTATACATAAATAGTGAATTTATTTGCACATGAAATAATTGTACATGCATTCATGAATAATTCCGGGTATAATTGGATTAATCTATGGATTTTTAGAGTTACGGATGTTTTTGCATTGAAAATATTAGTAATTGGTGGAAATATTGTTTTTGTATATGTTGGTGAAGTTATGGAGTATTGAGAAAGATATATTGATAATAGGGAACAAGAAATAAATTAAATGAAATTTTGGAGATAGTTGGGTTGTAAAGATGACAGTTAAGGGAATTAGTTCAAAAGAAACTAAGTTGGAACTTGGGTATTGGGTAAGTGACAAGTGTCACTTAGGCCTTGTACTCTAGCTAAGAGTAGGTTACTATTCCTTGAGAATTGACAGGTTAGTCTTGTCCAAGTCCCTTCCATTTTATCATCTTCCTAAAACTTCTCTCTCTTCGAAACACAGAGTTTTCCATCAAAATATCTTCTAAGGGACTTCTGTGTTCTTCCTTTCCTTCACCAAACTTACTTTTTCTTTTGTGTCATCTACTCTAAGGAAAAACCAGAAGCTGATCATTTCTTTCAGCGAAGTATGAAAACGTGTGGAGTTTAGGGCTTGAAGATTTTGAGGTTTTCAACAGGTAAGTGTTAGAGAAATCCTTTGTTGTTAGGGATTTGTGAAATAAAGTTGATAAATTACTGTCATCTGCATGGAAAATGTACTTTATGTGTTTTTTCATAAATACTGGGTAGTTGGGGAGAAATAAATTCAGTTATGGTGTTAAATTAGCTTTGAGAAAACTTTTGGTGTTTGGTGACGTCAAGTGTTGAAAGTTAGAAGGTCTGGAAATTTCTCACTGAGTATGCTTCAGTACTTTAGCCATAACATTTTCTGTGGTTGTCCAAATGAGATGATTTTTAATTCGGAGTAAACTAGGAATATATGGCTACAATTCGAATGAAGACATCGAATTTTAGTTCTGTCTCTAAGAGTCTCAAAAGTTGTCTCGAAGTTGAGAACTGGGTGCAGGATGTTGAGAGTTGAGCAAAAATTCATGTTCCAACTTCGGGAGGAAATATGGACCTGATTTAGATAGATTTTGGTCTGGTTGCCTCTGAAAAATTGTAGATCTTTCTTCTATCTTTCCAACGGTATAAATTTTGTAAATTTTGGATATCAGAGTCAAAAGTTATGACTGTTATAAGTGGGGATGTTCTGTCAAAAGTTATGACTGTTATAAGTGGGGATGTTCTGGAGCAAAAGCAGACGATGAAAATGAGACGATAGAAAAGCAGACGATGGAAATGAGACGATAGAAAAGCAGACGATGAAAATGAGACGATAGAAAAGCAGACGATGGAAATGAGACGATAGAAAAGAAGACAATGGAAATGAGACGATAGAAAAGAAGACGATGGAAATGAGACGATAGAAAAACTCATACGAAAGCAAGAACTGATTGGAGTCTTTTGGTCATAACTTTTTCTCTAGACCTCCAAATGACATGATTTTTGAAGCATTTGATTCCTAACACATTTCTTTATCCCTCCACAAAAAGTTATGGTTTTTCGTATTAAATTAGAAAGGATAAATTGAATCAAAGTAAGGGTATCGGTGGAAGGAGCATGAACTAAATATTTCAATGAACGTATTTCACTATTTTGAAGATATCTTGGTCTATAGGATTCCAATTGAAGTGATTCTCGATTTTTAGTAAACTAGAGTAATAGGGCTACAAATCATATGAAGAAGATGAATCTCGATCCAGTCTCTAAGGTGTTCAATTTCTGGATGGAATTTGGATATAGTACTCTATTTTGGAGAGGAATAGTCCGAAAATGATTAAGGTATATCTTCCAAATTACTGAACCGAATTGAGTGAAATTAGAGGCGATGGAAAGATACAAGATAGAGGAACACTTTTCTAGAAGAGAGTGAGCTCACATTTCACAAGTTTTGCCTCCTGTTGAATGTGAGCAGTTAACCCGAAAGGTATTTGGAAAGTCTGAAAGTAAGCCGGTGACAAGCAATTATGATTTCAATGGTTCTAGAGAGGCAGAAACCTAAGTGTTAGTTATGCTTAAATGAATTTAGGTATGGGATAGTGTTGAGAAGAATCAAAGAGTGATAGCCGAGATTTATCATGAACATGCATTGCACATAATACATCTCGTACATGCGTTGTTGAACACTCTTAATGGTGCAAATTTTGATATCATGTATGCTATTTGTTATAGAGAGCAACTGGACGTCAACTTTCAGGCGTTCTGGATCTTCGGCGTTAACCGGGAGCAACCGGTGAGTAACCTAGTTGGTTCCTCAATTTCGATTGTTAAATGCTCTGTGTGAGCGATTTCAATTGTGAATTGTATGATTATGTGAATGATTAGGATTGAAATGCACTTTTGACAAATTGGATGTAGCTACATGATTCGAAAATTGAGATAAATGGGCTTTACAGCCATATGACGTTGAATTATTGGCCATATGCATTTCATACAAAATGCATGAACAGATAATGAACGTTGTGACTGATGCCATATATCTTGAAAAGAGCTTTGAGCTCGAACAACATTCTTGGCCCGAGCCTCGAGCTCGAGGGAGTTAGTGCATCTGCATGAGGGCTCTCCTACTCCTATCTGAGTCCATCGAACATCATCCTTTGAATAAGCGCCGGTCACAACAACATGAAATAAACGAAAAGAGTCACATATGCATTGCATACAATTATGATATCGATTTGAGATAATTCTTGAGTCTTTGTGATGGCATGAGAATTGCGAACTACTATATGATATTTTTAATGTTACTGTGATGTTCCTTACGCAATTTGCGTAATGCATAAATTGAGTGAACCATCGATGATGGTTTCTCATTGAGTTCACAAACTCACCCAAAATTGCATCTATTTTTCAGGGCTGATATATTAAACTCCTAGCTCCAGAGTTAGACTTTTCCTGCCATGTGAGCGCATTGGCGAGAAAAGTGATGGCACACAGTTGGTCACCGGTGGGATTGATTTTGAGGATGACATAGTATAGACTTTTATATCGTTTTCCTTTTTTTTAGTATTGTAATTAGGCGTAGGGGGCGATAGACTTGTCTATATTTACATTTGATGTTCTGAAATGAGACAAGCATTTGGTTTTAAAATTCATGATTTTGATATTGCATATTTTATTGCATTGATGCCATGTGGATTATAGAAATGATCGAATGTAGTGCACCCTTATTGTGGGATATGCATCGGAACGACCCACGGGCGTCCCGGTGCGTACCTATGATGAGGGCCACAAACAACCTAGCCAATTATATGTCAATGGAGTGTCGATTCTAGACTATCCTAGGGTTGATTACTCTCCCTCAAGTTATAACCATTAAATCCTAAATTATAAACCCTAATTAAATTATAGAATTTGCAATCTCTCAATTCACAAATTATCCAAAACCTAATTAGATCTGAAGCATTCTAATAAACTATTGGAAAATCATACGAGATCATTTTCCGCACAATTACCAATACGATTTATTATGACTTCTATTAAATTGTCTAACTCTCATTAATCTGATTTAATCATTTTTCATCCAGTTCAGCCTCTCAATTTATTACTGAATTATGCAACAATGTAATTAAATCATAACATTCATCTAAATAAAACAGTCAACTAAATTATGATTAAATTAAACTAAAATCCCAAAGAAGAGTTTAGAACATCATCAATATCCCAAATCCTATCATCATACTATTCAGCTCAAATTTATACATCAATAAAATCGAAACGAATAGGAAATACAAATTGGAATAGACGATGGACAACAGCGACATCAAAAACCTCCTGATCTAGGAAGCACGTCAAGTCAGCTTCATCTTCCTCTTCCTTCTTCTCTTCCTCTCTCTCGATATTCTCACTTTAGGGTTTCGATAATGGTTTCTTGGAAACTCCTTTTCTCTGCCTCCTTCTCTTCTTTTTTATTGTTCTTTATGTTTTGGGTAACCCTAGGATTTTTTTGAGGTTCGAAATGTCTATGAAATCTCTCGTAATAGAGCATCTATGTGTCTATCAATGCAGGCCACAATCGTGGCTCACATCTAAGCCTTCTATCAAGATCGTGGCATGCAGGCACAATCGTGAGTTGTTCCTTGAGTTTCTATCACAATCGTGGCATGTAGGTCACGATCGTGGGCTAAACTTGGAGCTTCTGTCACGATCATGACCTGGGCCATTGTTTCAACTCAAATGTCTCCAAAACTCTTCCGTTCTTTGATGTTGACCCTAAAATACTAGCAAACATATCAAGATGTTTCAAAAACATAATATTTAAGATCAAAAGCTTTTAATAGCCTTTAAAACACTCGAAACATAAATAAATAACAAACTAACACAATTTTAGCCTAAACTCATACTAAATAATTGAATTAATAGTTAAATATATATCAAACTATGCCCCAAAATACGATGTAATTTATACTTATCAATATTGAACATAGAAGAAGACGTGAAAATCCTAATTATCCTCAGGTGGTTATTTTTGGCCACTGCCTGATCAATTATTGATGTAGATGGAGATGGGCTGATTATAAATGGTACCTAAATATAATCTATGTAGGACGATAGCTGCTTCTTATTACAAGTAACGACTCGTATACTTATAGTTTTTAGCGTAAAACAAGTAATTTGTTTTTGCAATAAAAAATATTCAATTTGATAAGTATGCATTAGCAAAGAAAATCTGTTATTGGATCAAGGAGATCCTAGTTGCTCACCATGGCAATGAGGATCTAAGTCATCCCATTGAAAGAAGACGGTGGCTAGAGTGATATAGTTTTATATTAAAATTGAAAGTATTTGAATAGTACTATGATGGTCTCCTTTGACGAAATAGCTTTGTAATTTTGACTCGTCTATCTTTATAGGCTTTAATAAAATATTTTAATTTTAAAAAAAATTGTAATAGAAAATACGTAATCCTAGATTATCAAATCTTCAAGCTCTTAAAATATATTGTATGACAAAGGCCCACATGTTCAATGTAAACATGGGAGACTGTATAAGAAAACCCCCAACATGTATGAACTGATATAGATTCTTCAGTTTCCGTTCTTTCTACGGGCAGTTATATCTGAATCTTTTCAGACTTTCTCTTTTGTATGTCCAAGAACTTCCCGCTAGCCCCACTTCCACATGAAGGTAACGTCAGTAATAACCAGAATTGGAAAAGGAAGAGAAAGAAATGCTTCCTCACTGTGAGGCAAAAGAAACCAAACCACATCCAATAAATACTGTGGCTAGTGTAAATGAAGTCATGCCTGTAGTGGTTGATTTGTATAAATAAGTGGCAAGTAGGGATAGGCTAGTAGATATAAGCAATGTGTCTAATGAAAAGAACTGAAAACTGTAGGAATCCATTGACAAATTTTCCACTTAATAAGATTTTGTCATGTCATATGTGGTGTACACAGATGTCTCTCATCTATATGTCTTTTCAGTTTAAGTGTTCTTTGTAGCAGTTTAAGTGTTTCACTTTGGTAGCAACCAATCCAAGGCACATTTAGTTTGTCTTATTGATTGACTCTCGAGTCCCTCATCCCAAACACATGTCACGGGCTTTCTAGTGTGTATTGTCTTCATTTTATATTATTAGTTGCTCTTTAGCTGGATGGAGAGCCTAGTAATGATTTTTATTTGAAAATTGTTAGCCATTTCTAGGCTGTGATCTAGGCATTAATAACATGCAATTAGCAGTATAATAATGGATTATTAAATTGGCGAGATGAGAGAGGAAGAGTCACTTCACATGACTTAAAGCTAACTCCACCCAACTTCCACCTTGGGTATTATTAAAAGGAAGCAGGTAGTGTCACTTGGAGTACATGGAAGGGTTTAATTGAGTCACACCCACAATGTTTGGATTGTTTAAACAATGCTTTGAAACATATCTATAAAAAGGGATATCCAACTTGAAAACTAAGTTACATTGGTACCATCTTTCTAAAATTTTTAATGCTTTCTAGATCCTTTAAAAAATAATTGTTTCAAAAAGAAACAAAAGGGTGATTAGAAAGTTAATGGATTTCTAACATGATACATGATCATGTCTGAAACAAATCTTACATTAATTAATGTTTCGTAGACCTTCATTGGTTGTTTTTTTCCTTGATAAGCACAACCTGGTGGACCATATTCAGGATTCGGGTGATCTTTAAAACGATAATATCGGCATCACTTCAATCAACAAGAAAGTAGAACATGATTGAGGCTCCTAAAAGTGTTCTAATATTTGATCGTGGAAAGCATTGTAAGTAAGAAGGAGAAGAAATAAAATTATATATTATGCTGTAAGAAAAGAGAAACATTTTGATTTCTTTTTATTAAATTGTTAACGTAATTCGACTTTTATTCGTAGTTAGTAATATTTGAATATTAGATATTAATTAATTGTATTTTATAAAAATTTATTTATAAACTAAATTTTATGTATTAATTTATATTTTGATTATTAAAATCAATATTATTCTTTGAAATTGACTATTTTATATTTTATAAATAATTATTTTGAAAATGAATTTTATATATTTCAAGAAATTTTATCTTAAATATATATATTGAAAATTATCAAATTTTTATTATCAAATAATTTTTAATTAATTAAATAATACTAGTCAAATAATAATTAAATAACATATTAAATTAATATCAAATTAGACTATAATAAAAATTTAAAACAGAAAATTAATATTATTTACAAATTATGAAAACTGAAAAACAAAAATTAAAATTCAATCATAAAAATTCTTTACTAAATTTGGAAACAGAAGATAAATAACAATAATAAACTACACTCCATCAAATAATCCCTTAGGAAACAAGGCAATTGTTTCACCCGCACACTTTTATGTGCGTGTGGGTGTGCAAATGCAATGCCCCCGAATTTGCATTTCTGGTGGTCCCAGTGTGACCAATGTTTTGTGTGGGGCCTATCAAGTTCTGTTCCAAGAACAAAGAAAAACCCATTGGGTGTACCTCCCATGTGTCACCCTCTATTAGTGGAGAAATCCTTGCGCCTGTGTTTACCTACCCTCTAACAATTCGTATACTTGTAGCCTTAGGCATGGTATCTAGGTAGTACCCTCGTCTGGCTTCTTTCTTCTTCTTCTTCTCCTCCTCCCTTTAAAAAAAAAATAAATTAATTTCATATCAGAATTGATTGAAGACCAGTGGGACATCTAATGAAGCATTGATGTACAAGCCTTTAATTGTACTTGGACACAACTGGTCCCAACTACCGTAATATATTTATATGCCAACTCTTAAATCTAGTTCTCTTGTGCAATTTTTCTTTTAGGTGTCTTTCCGTCTGAGTGAGACCAAGTCCTTCCTAAGCCCCATTAGTGGTTGATAGCGTCCCAGTTTGCGGGTTTTTCTAACCTTCCCAAGAGTGAGAAAGGCCTAAAGGACAAGATCATTGGATCCAACATAATAAACCAAAAAGGTGCTTTGATTAGGTTTAGAAAAAAAAAAAACATTTTTTTCCTAGACTATCGATGATCAATATCTAATACACTTAATCTGTATGCCTTCACAATTATTTCAAGCCTCCTCTATAACCTCATTTCAGAGACCTAAAGATATGGGTCCACCACCAAATGATGCAGAAAACGGGTCATTACAAGTACCCCATTTCTTTTCCCCAGCTTACACAACTGTTTTTTGAAAATTGAAGAAAAAGGACTATCGCAGACGGAGACGCAGACCAGATGGCATATGCATATATTATATAGTAATTATATAAATCAACCATCGGGCTGCTATGACAAAATATAATCACCTTGACTTTCCGAAGCCTACCCATAGGTCATATTAACCTCATGTGTGTGGATTGGAATTTGCCACCGGGGGTTATCTGAACTAGCACTAATCATGATTAATCATCGAATCTAACGGTCTAAAAAGAGCACAAGCTTTCAATTCATGAGTTGGATTCGTAGAGATTGATAGAAGATTTTCTTACACGGGAAATTTTGACTAAGCGGAAGAGGGACTTTGAATAAGAAAATAAGAGAGCAGGAGGACGAGGAGACAAGGTGGGCCATGAGAGGAGTTGTGATGAAGACTTGGGAAAGAGCTTTTGATCTAATAATACACATTAGTATTCATGGTCGCCAAGTGGGGTTTTACCAAAGTTAACAATTAAATTAGTTGTCTCTCTATCTCTCTCATAGTTAGTAAGATTCGGAAAGATCTCTCCAAAAACGAAAGAACCCATTTTAGTGATATAAATTTCAACGTCAATCACGCAAACATCCTAGACAATCATCCATCATCAGCACGTAATGGTGGGGCTAAACTCATAGTTGTAAGCACCTGAACATTCACTAGTTCATATGTAGTTCCAGTGGTATCTGTCGCATCCTACATGTATACATTATCTCAATATGCAATGTTATAATTATAAAACAAATATATTGACACTACGAACACTTTTTTCTGGTACAAAATATGGAGATAATTATAGTCTTACCTAAAGAAAAGTTAATACCAAATGAATTTAGTGATTCACTAATCGAGGAATTTAAAATATCTCTTAATTTTGGGTAAAATATTTAACCTGTATTAATTGTATGAATTGAAGTACTTAAAAAGATTAATTCCCATGTTGACTTTAGTTCACTAAACAAGAGTGCGGGAGAGGAAAGGTTTTGCATGATCACGTGAAACACGAGTATCTAAGGATAGATACGCACGATAAATAGATGGTGACACGTGGGCCATCAAGAAGTGAATAGAGGGTGGGGACATTTGACGGCGTTAGATCTTGATTGTATCTGTTATAGAAGTCTAGGATCTACAGGGGGATACCAGATACTCTTTTATGTCTGCATGCATGCCGGTTTTGACTTTGTTAATGCGGAGTGGTGTCGGCTCCTCGGATTGAGTCAGACTCAATTCACCCTTGAGTGGAACAGAAAACATTGGTCCAATCAGGTGATTTCTTACTACAGACCAATCTGGAGATTATATTTTGTTAATAACAAATACTGTATTAATTTAAACATAACCTACTTATTGTTGGGTTACAGAAGTTGAACTAGTAGAAACTATAGTACTAATAAAATTCTGTTGATAATAATCAAGGGAGGCCGTAAAGTAAAGATATGAAAGTATTTTTCTGATTTATTAGGTTTTAAATGAATGTTCATGAGAAGAGACTCCCGTATGTTAGTAAATTTAATTAAATATCTAATTGAAAAGAAAGAATCGATGGACATGATTTTAGTAAGTTGCCATCATTCAATTAAAGTTCTGCAACAACTTTTAAGATGTAAACAAGTAGCCAATTAAGGTCAAGAAGCAAGAGGCAGAACTGTTGTGTTCTACTTCGATTCCCCAGTGAGGAAGCCGGAGGAGACAAGGGGAAGATGAAGATTGAAGTATTTCTCTTGGGGAAGTAAGTACTGGTGTTGGGTTGAAGTTTTCATCTCTCGTCTTTTAAGATACATGTATAGGATTGATAATCATTATAATAATGTAAATGAAGCTGGCACGAGCACTACAGTAGAAAGGTAAGTGTCATGAACAAAGTGGTTAAGACTTGTCCGTATGCTGTGAGTTGCGTATTATTTAGCCAATCCCTCTTTAATTAGTTGATCAAACAAATTTGTTAACCACGAATAGGTTTCCAATTTCTTAACTCTTTTCATCATCTCTCAAGTACTGAAAAGCAATTGAAGTGGCCCAGATCATCACAAATTTTCTAACCTAATAGCAATACAAGAGTGTTGATAGAGAACCCTCCAAGGAATCTCTTTCAATAGTCTTTGCTTTGGTTGGAGAATCATTGTACTTGAGACTAATAAATACTATTTAGTGTAGGGGGACCATTAAAAGAGTACTCTTCTAGTCAACAAATTGAATGGCTCATACGAATTTTGATCTTTAATTCCAGTTTTTATTTATTATCTAATCATAAAGCTCCCAATCAAATCAATGGACTAATAAACCTCAATCATTTTATGCGCATTCTTCCTCGTTAGCATCATCCACCATTTTACTGGATTAAGAGAATGAAGATTTTAAACCCCATCCTCCCAATTCCTAAATATTTAAATTAGTGTTGAAGAAGAGTGTTGATGGAACTAAGCAATGGTCATAGACATTAAGTAATGATGAAGTAATAGAGGAATGCTATTCTATTTGGGTTAGCAAACAAGGGGGAATTATTGTTGTGGCATACAAAGATTAAAATATATCTGCGAAGTGCAATGCAAATTACAAAGCCTATAGGTCGTGGAGTGAAATACCATCACATCACAGTCTCGTTTCCTATGCACATATTAACGTTAACATAAGACTAAGCACTCTCCTTGCCTTGGGATGTCCGCAACCAGCGAACAAGATCTCTCTTCCTACTCTTACTGTTTATCCAATTTGCTTTCTTCATTACCCTTTCTCTCTCTTCCAATCATCCTTTAAATATCTATATATACCCCACTCATGCAAAACTTCGCCACTTGCGCGTTGTGTTGAGACCATAAACGCAGTACACCATACATTTCCCACTTCTCTGTTCCAGTGAAAACAAAGGTGTTTACTGTTTGTAGGGCTTTAATGGCCGAGCTCGACTATCAAGCAAAGCCTACATCCACAACCACTCGCTTAAAACTCTTTGGTTTCAACGTCTCAGAAGACGAAGACCTCACTGCTGACTCCATCAACAAAGTAGCTTCTTCTTCCAGCTCACCGGACTCCACCTCCTTCCCGTCCGGAGCTACCCCAACCGCCACCTCCGGTGAAAACAGAAAATACGAGTGTCAGTACTGTTGCAGAGAATTTGCCAACTCACAAGCTCTTGGGGGCCACCAAAACGCTCACAAAAAGGAAAGGCAACAACTCAAACGAGCCCAAATGCAGGCCACGAGAAACGCCGCCGCAGCCGCCGTGTCGTTCGGCGGAAATCCAATGATCTCCGCCTTCGCTCCTCCGCCCCATCTCTTGGCACCGTCGATGGTTGTCCCGACAGCCGGAGCTCCTCCGTCGTGGGTTTACTTGCCACCACGTGGAACGCCGCCGTTTCATGTCTCCCATGGGTGTGTTTTTCCAGGAGGTGGAGGCGGCGGTGGCGGTGGCGGTGGCGGGAGGGGTGTGGTTGGGTTACCGTATGGCGGAGGTGTAGGGGATTTCAGTATGTCCAGTGGTGGATCACCACAGAGTAGGGGTCATCAGAATAGAGTGGAAGGTCACAATGGACCGGCGTCGTTGAGTAGATTCTCGAAAGGGGAAGGTGGACCCACTTTTGACGATGCTTTGGGTTTGGATTTACATCTTAGTCTAGCTCCGGCTGGACCGTGAAATTTGTCCTTTAAGTTACAGCTTCTACATACATATGATGTACATTTTCCCTGTAGTTTATATATTATTTATTTATTTTTCAAATCTGGTGATTGATTAGTGATTACCATTCTTCTTCTTCACCGAAAACTTTAACCTCTTATCCTTAGCAAGGCAATGCACTTTTGAGCAGACCATCAGCAACAACCAATCTCTGTATATTCTTATATCATGCTTCTACTTCTCCTTCTGCTCATTTTCCTTTTCCATATAATTACTTTTCATCTACATGTTAAAAATTAGAAATAACCAACTACATTACCTTCAAGTTTAGTAGCACTATATATAATTTTGATATAGGTAGAAATTGAGAATGGAGATTTTAAGGAGAAATCTAGGCATAGAAGACGTGGGTTGCACAAACATTCAATTATTTTAAGACTTGATTTTATAATCTTTGTCTTCATACTTTTGGAATGTGTAGTTTTCTTTAAGCAGTGGTAATACACGGCTGTACGGATTTTAGGAGAGAAAAAACTAATTTCTGATTATATGTAGATCGATTGCTCTTAAAATTTCTACTCGCTTTGTACAACATCTCTGAATATCTGCTACTGGGTTGTAAGTGTATGCCTGAGAGTTGCATTGGCAGAGATGCATAAGGTATTTAACCTTTCGGTTGTGCATCTAATATTACTTATTAATAAAGGACTATATTTAAGCATAACTTCGTTTTTTTTTTACTTTCGATTTTTTATTATAAATTATAATCAGCCATTTTCAGCATATTCGTGAGCAATCATTTTTGTTTCCTATTCGACGCAATCCTTTTTATTCCCCTTATAATGGAACGAGCTTGAAAGCATGCGTTAATCCAGCTGTGATCAATGTTAAGTAAGATTTGGAATTTCACTAGGTGGGTGTCCAAAGTATATAGCAGAAGCTGTTTCCGGTGGAGAAAGTTCCAAGTTTGATGCTACCCTATTAGTCATATATAGCTAGCTCATGCAGTTGTTACATCAGGAACTTCCACAGTTTCATGGTTCATTATTTTTCTTCTCGTACAAATGATTTGGTGTGAACTGTACTTCCAAATTGATTGAAAAAACCAGAACATGATTTAATTTACAGTATGATTTATAAATTGTTAAAGTGAAACATGCTTATTAGGCATACTCTAATATTCTGACAAATTAAACACAATTAATTGTAGTGAATTAATCTCTTATTATTAGACGCAACATATGTTTTAAAAGAGTGTTATGCGCTTGATGATTATGGATTAATAAGAATTAGTTTTATTGCCATAATTAATTTTGATTGACTAAAGGAGTTATTAGTAGTTTGCAATGATATAAACTTCCTAATTCTTTGGATTAATTTGTGAGGTCTCGTAAATTCTCTCAAAATTACCAGTTTGAAGAGATTTCTGGCTAAATATTAAAAGAAGTGCAAAATTGGGTCATCTATAATTACAGAACATGCATGGAATTTGGAAACCATTAAAATTGATTAACCCTTCTTTAATAATATAATGATGCCAATCTCTTCCAATATTGGAAGATGGTGTATTTATTCTCGCTTTGCCCAAAGATATGTACACAATACAACTCCAATGGGCCCTGTCCTGTTGAAAACATAGCATGAGAAAGACAAAAAAGGAACCCAAAATGATTCCTTGGTAGAAAGAATCAGAGGGAAAAAATGAAACATCATTTTGTTTTGAGGAAGGTGAGATATCATTTACGGAAACTCTATCGTCTCCAGAACTCCAACTAACACCTTGATAGCTTTTGTTTGGTGCCTTCTTGTCACACCTTTGTGGTGATGCAACGTGGGACCACGCACATGCATACCAATTCTTCCACCAGCTGGTTGGATTGGATAATTAAGCTGACATTTCTCTCTAGGTTTCAAGTCAAACAATATGATCTATCGTTGTCTTGCATCTACAAAATGCTGGATCTTTCAACCCAATGGGTTAGTTGCTGTCCAAACATGCAATCACCAAAGAAAGAATTTGTTGAAAAATAGTGAAAGCAGTGAATTATATTGAATATGGTAGGTTCTTTACATATCACCAACTGGATGCCTTGTAAGTATTATAGGTCTTACGTGTAGTTACTGAAACAAGTAGGGCAACTCTCAAGACATACACTCTTTAAATCTTAACTCTCATACTCGTAGGCTTTAATCAACTTTTTAAGCACCTTACAGAACGGTCAATAAAGGGAAGGGATAACCCAAGGCAACACTTTCAAAATGAAACCCTTTTTTCGGTGCAAAGTGTAGATCTTTTAATTTACGTGTCAACATATATCGCAAGGTCGGTGCTTTATCTTGTGTATGGTGTATATCGGCTGGTTATATATATATCCAGCTTTTGAGAGGTGCAAAGATGGTGTCCGATTTTCCTTGGTAGCGTACAACTATTAGAAAGGATATTAAACTGCTTTTGCTTAAATATTAGGTGCTTTGTTATTTCTTATCATGCTTTTTGTCTGAAGCAAATAAAAGGTGCAGAAGCACAATCTATATACATTTGAAAACTTGTGCACTTGAAGGAAAGGTTCCTCTTTCTACTTTTTTTTTTTTTTTGGACATATTGAGTACATTGCATAATACAGCCCTTGGTGGCAGTTGAGGTAGAGCTAAGAAAGTTGAAACTCCGTTCCCACAACTTTTGCCTTAAACTTAATACTTGGGACCCAAAACCAACATTTTGCTTCCTATTGATGCCCTAAATTGACGTGGATATGCACTTCCAAATAAACCAATTGGGTCTCTTTCTCGTAAACTTGGTCATCGTAGTGGGTGTCATAATCCAATGAGTTTATTCTATATTATATATACATTGGCCAAAGTTAGGGTTTCAACTATCATTTCATTCCTTTTCATCCTCATGTTCCAATCAAGTGTTAGCATTGTTTTCATTGCTTCGTCACCGTGATCCAATCAAGACTTTGTCCATTTCTATCTCCTAAGTGGTTTGCGCATACAAACATGATTGAGCCCTCTCATCAATCTCTCTTCAACACTAACCATAACCATGGGACCATGGAATAGTGTTCTCAATAAGGCAAGTGATTATAATTAATCCAATTGCTCCATCCCTTCCACTTAAGAGAACTTGTTGAAGAAGCTTTCAAAGACGATCTACCCCATTCAACTTACTACCGAATCACAAATATTCCTCAATGGCCTCCAAGGTATTGGTCAAGTAAGAATTTCTATTGCAAGAAAATGATCTTGGGGCATTATTTGGCATGAAGATTTTTAATATCTTATCTTCTGTGAAATCGACTTTTAATGCTTTTCTTTTATATCTAATTGAACATTTAAGATAAAAGGTCAAATAAGTAGGTTATAATAACAAAATACCCAATGATTCATAGCACTTAAGTTCATAACATTATAAAGGTAAAAATTAACTTCTTAATTAGACCACTTTAAATTTTAGTGATGTGATGCATGCTTTCCAACTACATAAGAACTGAATTTGTGTGTAATAGTACTAGAAAATAAATAAAGCATTCTAAAACAATAGAATCGTAGTGTGTTCCAAAGTAACCTATTTAAACTCTTTTTATTAAATTGACAATTCCATATATTTGAAACAAATTTATGAAGGATAATATATTCAAAGTATTTATTTTTTAATTTAGTGCTTAAGGTTTTAAATTGTTTATTTAAGTAGTCATCCTTTTAAAATTTTAACAATTCAATTCAAAAGCTTATCTTGGATGATGTGACATATCTATTAAATGCTATATGGATATTCACCTATTAGCCATATCAGTAAAAACTATTGTTTTGAACTAAATTATTAAAATTTTAAAATGTTAGTCACTCAATTAAAATTTTAAAATTTGCACACTAAATTGAAAAATCAAAATGTTGAATACCTTAGGATTGATTATTCCTAAAATTTTATTAATAATACTTCTCCTTTTATTAAGTTATTAGTTTTAAGGTAATTAAAATGATAATTTTTTTGCAATTGTTATGTAAAAGCGTTTATTAGAAAATCAAATTGCTGTGAGAATCCCAATTTTCAAAAGTTGATGAATTTTAATGTTCTTTTATTGATAAATATCTCTCTTTTAGTTGTAAATGTCAAAAAGAGTTCTACATATATTATTGTTGTTTTTGTTACTATTGTTATTGTTGTTGTTATTATTGTTGTTATTCTTTGTTGTTGTTGTTCTTGTTATTCTTCTTGTTGTTGTTATTGTTGTTTTTATTCTTTGTTGTTGTTGTTATTCTTCTTCTTCTTCTTTGTTATTCTTTGTTATTATCATTGTTATTGTTCTTATTCTTATTATTATTATTATTATAAAAATTTATAAAAGTCGACCCTTTTAAAAACCCCCATACTAAACTAAACCTTAATAAATAACCAGCTAAGATTCTTCCTTTTGTGGTCTTTGTTGATGTTAACAATACGAGGCTGATCTGTAAAAATAATCTATTACATGGTTCAATAGCAAAATCCTTTTTATATCATTTGTTATCGAGTGCTAACTCAAATTTTGTTCTAAACAAAATACTGTATGTTTAATTAGGATTTGCACCTACTTAATGCTAATTAGATACAATCCCTTCAATAATCATGGCATTAATAATTGCTATAAAACTTGATTTTATTTTATTTTTATCGACATGATGATATGCTCATTCTTATGTTTATCTTAGTTTTAGAGATTCTCGCTTACTGTGCTTCAAACTTATCAAACTAGCAGACCTTCACTCCATTCTATTAAATCTCTCTTTTGACGTGGTACAAGAGATATGGTTTTATTTCTTAATACAATATAAATAAAACCTTGTAATAGTATTTAGTTGGGTTCTTCTTTACAGTGAAATAAAGGTCTCTATTTCATTATTTAGTACTTAGTTTATATCAATGTATATACTTCTCTATGATTTTGAGTGTTAATCACCTTAATATGTTCCAATGTATTGCTTTTTAGAGTTTCTTAATCTATATATTGCATCTTAAGATGAAATAGTCAAAATCTTGCATGACCAAGAAATTTTTATTTATTTTATGCATATTATGTAATAGATACCATCATATGGTTATGTAAATTGAAAAATAACATTATTCTACAATATGTTACTTCCATAATTAAACATGTTTAATTAACATGTTTAATTTGTTTTAGGTTTAAAGTGTATTTGGAATCATGTCATTTTATCATTATCTAACTTGAACCCTAACGTTTTAACATTCAATTTTAATCATGACGTTTTCAAAACTTTCGAATAGATCTTTGAGTAGATGGAAGATTAAATATAATTAAACTTTCTCTTGTTAAGTGCTATGTCATTGCTATTATGATATTTTTATTATTTTAAAAAATCAATTAGTATGACACGTGAAAGTGTAACACCCCACTCCCACATGACCCAAACCCGACATCGATGGTGATATTCGAGTACGTATCCCGCGAGGGTGACGTGCTAAAACACTTAACACATTTATAAATCGGTATAATTTTTTTTTCAAATCAACAACAAACATGATATGCAAAAATTGATACTCAAATTGGTTGCATTTCATTCATAAACATTTTTAATCCACACAATAAAGTCAATAAAATTTCAATGCCAATTGGGTCCCTTACAAAAACAAAAGACTTGTAGTCATAATTTTCATTACACTTCAAAATCATTTACTAATATTTCCAATTTGGAAAGTTGATATAATCATTATTGAAAACACAATCTGATATAAATACAAGAAATAAGAATGCAGACGCGAACTGATCCCGACCTTTATCCTTCACTTATGCTGCAGGTACACTTCTGTTGGCCTAACGGGGTATTTTTCTGATCTGAAAAATAATTGCAAACTTTGGGTGAGTTTTGTGAACTCAATAAGTGACCATCATCGATGACTCACTCATTCACATAACTTATAAATTCACAACATTTCATATCCAATACAATTTAATTATTCATATTATGCATATACAGTGCACATGAGACTCACTTTCCATTGTTACTTTGTTATGATCGAGTGCCTAACTGTCTCATATAGTGCTCATTGGTAACTGTCCCATATAGGACTCATTGGTAATTGTCCCATATAGGGCTCATTGATAACTGCTCCATATATGGCTCATTAAACGTTGAGCCTGAGGCTCTGAATCACTATTGAGCTCAAGGCTCTTTTTTACTCGTTGAGCTTTAAGCTCTGATCGGTGGCTACTCTGGTCACAACTCATTTATGTTTCATGCATTTATGCAATGGAATGCATCACCCACATTTGCATACTTTTATTCAATTAAAATCACTTATCATCAGACTGTGATCCGGCATTCAACATATAGTTGAGAATTTACATTTTCACTTGCATGTAATTACCCATTTAGAAAGCATTTACCAATCACTTCAGTGCATTTAGTTCAGCTTATTCAAATATAAGCAGCACTTCGATATCCAAATCAAATATCACAATCATCGGATCTCCTGTCTGGAAATCAACATAAATAATCACATTCACACAATCATTCAGAATTCAATTAATACCAAAAAGTCAAACAAAACTAATAATAGAATGAGACCAATCTAGGTCTACTCATAGTACGCTCCAGCTTAGCATTTGCTTTCAAATTCTTGAAACGTCTGAATGCAGACACTTGGCTTATTTGAAGCTCCAAAACCTACAACCATCACAAAGCCCTAACATTTTCAAATCACGTGAACCCTAGTTTCTCATACGGCCCACGTACCTCATCTTGAAGGTTGACAGGGGGTTCGGTCTTTTCTTGGAATAAAAGGAAGAAATATCATAGTGGAAGAGATGAAAATAGAGAAAAGTAAGGTTTAACTTCGGGGAATATTTGATGAAAAGCTTTAGGTTGAGGAGTTTTAGAGAAAAAGGCTTTGAGAGAAAGAAATGAAGGCAAGTACCGTCACTTCTCCTTCAAGGTTATTTAAAACTCCACTTTAACTAGGACACCTGTCCAATTCTTAGCCACTTATCCATTTTTAGATCTTTCCATTGACACCAAAATCACTTAATTTGGTTCAATACTTCGGAAGATGTGCCTCAAATATTTTCGGATTGTCATATTTCAAAACAGTGTACTATGCACAACTTTCTTTTAAAACTTAAATATGTTATAGACTGAATCACAATTATACTTCTTGAGAAAATTCTAGGCCTATATCTTTAGTTCACTCCAAAGCAACAATTGTCTCATTTGGAATCGTACAGGTCTAGATATACTCAAAATACTGAAGTACGTTTCATATTACTGAAGAGTACACTCACTGTACCCGTCCCACTTTTTTCACTCAATCTTTCTCAATTCATTTCAGATGGCTAAGATTTTTGGTGGAGATGTAGGGTAATGTCTTATGAGTTCAATGGTTCAAGAATCAATTCATTTGGACTCCTATAGAAGAATTTATGGCCAGTGAAGGAAGACAGAAGAAGAAAAAATCCAGAAGAAACAAAACACAGAAGAAACAAAACCTAGAAGAAGACACGTCAACAAAACACAAAAGAAGACGCGTCAACAAAACACAGAAGTGAAGTGAATCACACGTTATTACAATGCTTATTATAGGATGTATAAATGCACAAGAAGGGGGGTTGAATTGTGTATTTTCCCTTTTTGAAAAAAACCTTTAAAATTGTGTATTTTCCCTTTTTGAAAAAAACCTTTAAAATCGTTTTGTCAAAAGAAAAACTTGTTCTTTTCACAAGAACTACTGTAAATCAAAGTTAATAGTATTCTTCAAAAACTTGTTTGAAAAATAAGTAAAATCAAAACTTTGAACGATAAGAGAGATAAGGATAGAGAGAAGTTGACACAGTAATTTTTATACTGGTTCACCCCAAATCATGGGCTACGTCCAGTTCTCAGATGTCTTTCTGAGAATTCACTATCTCTCAACAACTTTATAAGTATTCTTTCTTTCTGAGCCTCTTGAGTCTCTTTACATCGAGATTCTTTTACTCTTAGCCTCAGTGGGCTATCTGTACTACTTTCTTACAGAAAATTGTTTGAGCTTTGTTATAGTAAGATAGCTCTAGACAAATCGCACGAAAATTTCTCTCACATATTGATAGCTTTTTAACGTTCAAGTGTGTGTATAACTTTGCAATCTTCGACTTCGACTCATATTTATAGCCTTAAATGCATATCTTCTTGAATCTTGAAAAAACGGTTATTCAGTTGATTTACGTAACTAACTCAAAGCGATTCTTGATTGAGGCGTGATTTGCTTCGTCCTTTTCATCATCTTCTTTTCTTTAAATGCCTTTTGGCTTATGTCAGCTTTTCATTCTTTCGTCTATTTTTCAATCTCCGTCTGCTTTTCCTCTATTGTCTGTTTTTCATCTATCGTCTGTTTTTCAATCTCCGCCTTCTTTTCCTTTATCTTCTGTTTTTCATTCTTCGTCTGCTTTTCATCTATCGTCTATTTTTCAATCTCCGTATGCTTTTCCTCTATCGTCTGTTTTTCATCTATCGTCTGTTTTTCAATCTCCGTCTGCTTTTCCTCAATCATCTGTTTTTCAATCTTCCATTATTTGTACTTCATCAAAATCATTAATGTAAAGTCATTTTGACTTAACAATCTCCCCCTTTTTGATGATAAAAAATAATCATACGATTAAGGTGAAAAACATATCTTCATACTGTCTTCGTCTGACTTCTTCTTGTTCTGCTTATTCTTCCTCCCCCTATCTTTTTACTTTCTTCTTTAAAAATTCATCTCCTTCGTTCACCCTCTTTGATTTCTGCTTTCCATTCTCTTCTCCCCTGTTATTGATAAAAAATGATTAGGGTCGAAGATGCTTCAACAATTCTTTCACCATCTCCTTCAACTCCTTGACTTCTCTTCGCAAGTGCATTACCTCTGTTTGCAAGTCAAAAGGTAAGGTGGGTTGATCATCATCCTCCGGGAGTTCTTCAAAAACAATTGTAGTAACATATGCTTCTGAAGATGGAATATTGTCTTCAACAATCTCAAAAGTAGGTGGTTGAACCGATAGATTGGGTTCAAGAAGGTCTAAGTCATAAGGAGCTGGTAGCCTTAGCACTTGTCTTCCACCCAAAGGTAGAGCTTCTTCTTCAATTGATAATGTATTAGATAGTGGCCTAATCGCACTCTCTGCCTGCCTGAGGATTGGTGAACTTCCCTTTAGTAAGCTTTCCCCCCATTGGATAATGTTCATCCTTTGCTGTAGAACTGCTACTAGCTCTTGTAACCGTCGTCGACTTCTCTGAAGTGCACGCTTCATCTATTCTTCGCACTTGTTCTTCAATCTGATCTGCGGACAGATCATCAATTACCCCTTCTGGGTATAACTTCGTCTTCCCCTTATTATCATCCATGGGTTTCCGTGGTTGAAGGTCTGGTACAACCTTTATCACCGTTTCCTCTGTAATTGAGTAAATAGTGTACGGTTGACTGATCATCTTTGTAGGATATGGTTTTGTGGCAGCATATCTCAAGGCTTTATAAAAATTCCTTTTATCGTCATTCAACAAATGCCATGTCTCATTATTTATAGGAATAGGTTGTAAGTATGCCTTTACTAACCTCCTCGGTGTATCCCTGATGATTATTGAAGTACTCCTTTTAGTCACAGGTTGAACTTCTTCAATCAATCTGATTTCCAATTCATCTTTCCTCAGAAATTTAGAATAATTGTATGAAACTAGACTGAGTTCTTCAGATTCTTCTTGTTGAACCTGTACCAAACGAAGTTCTGTTGCTTCCTGATGATGAACCTCAGTAGGAATAACATTTACCAGACTTAGTTCTGCTGTTGTCTCTTGTGGAACAACATTAGGAGTATTCTACTTCTGACTAACTTCTGCTGATTTCCCTGGTGGAACAACAATAGGAGACGCCTTCTCCTGACTTGGTTTCTCAGCAATTGAAGTAGTCGTTTTTTGACTAACTTCCCTAGCAGTAGTAACACTCTTCTTCTGACTAACTACCTTAGTCTTCTTCACTGCCTCATTCAGTCTTGGAGTTTTCTGAGGTTGGGGTTTCTACCTCTCAAACTCCGATTTTTTTTTCCTCTCAGTCTCCTCAGCCTATTTGGCTGAATCTTCACTTAAGATCGAGATTAGAGACCTTGTAGCCTTCGGTGCGTCAGTCTCAGAGACTTCTACATGGCTTCGTTCTCTAGACCTCTTCTTTTCCTGTCGTCTCAAGGTTCGAATCCTGGGTGATCTCTTTGCCTTCTTTGGAATATCACTTAGAAGCTTCTCCCCTTTTCTCTTCAAGACACTTTCATCTATACTCCGAACTTGGATACTTTCTTTTTGAGAAATCATCTTTTCCTTCAAAACTTCTTTAGATGATTTTCTTCTTTCAACCATGGGCATTCTTGTACTAACTTGAGATTTAGAACTCTTTGTGGGAGACCTCTTATGTATCCGCTCCCCCTCAGTTCTAGCTTTATTCTTAGAATCTGCTTCTGCTATGTCCAGATTCTTTAAGCATATTTTTCTTATAGTACCCGAGTCGATAACACTCTTAACAGACATCATTCGTCTGATTCCTCTGTCAAGACAGACTCCAGACTCCCTAAAACTCCTTGTTAACAACATTCTGTATGGGTATCTATTAGTATCCTTCATGTCCTTAACCATATACTGAAAAATCAGAAATGGTAGGTCTATGGGTTGACGATTCAGCCGGTAGAATAGGCATTGTTCATCCAGAGTAGTCACTAAATGCCTTGAACCCGCTCTCGGTAAGACGTAGTTGAACAGAATCGTATGTAAGACCCTAGCCTTTGGCACCAGACTCGAGGTCTTCCTCTCTGTAGGGTCATTTTCTTCATACAACTGTCTACTGACTTCTTCTTCCTTTAAACTGACCTTTGTCATCCATTTGGCTTTGCTCGTTAGCTTCTCTCCAACAGATGGACATCCAGTCACCTTCTTGATCAACTCCATTGTTACAATAATAGACAGTCCATCTACTTTAGAAACAATAGCTTTATCTACCATCTGCATATTCTTCCAAAACTCATACACTTCATTTTGATAAACATACTCCCGCACCTGGAAGAACTTCCTCCAACCGACTTTTACAATCTTTGGTTCGATATCCATATCATCTTTCCTCAGAGATTCAAAATCCACTTGCCTTCCGTAGATCATAGTTGGATCCATTGATTCTGAATAGAAACTGAATTCGGTAATCTGTTCTTCAAACGTAAGGTTGATTTCAGAGGTTTGAGAGGGCTGAAAAGTTTGTGGGTTGAGAGTATTCGAAAGGTTTCTGATTTGAGACTACTCGAAAGGTCTTATCAGGCGTGTTTTAGAATCGGTGAGGTTCTCAAGGCTATGAGACTTTCCCTCCAAAATTTTCTTGTGAGAGAAGTTACAATTTGTAACTCAGCATTTACGGCGCCGTTAACTTTGTCGAACTTTTAACTTGGCTGTGAAATGTCAGACGGTTGGTCATTTAACATCACCATGTTGAGGTTCCATCTAATTTCCTTGAACCGTTCTTCACTCAATGGTTTAGTGAAGATGTCTGCCCATTGAAACTCTGTCTCAATAAACTGTAGACTCACAACCTTTCTCGGAACGTAGTCTTTCAAGAAATGATGTCTGACTTCGATATGTTTCACTCTCAAATGCTATATAGGATTCTTTGATAAGTTGATGGCACTGGTGTTGTCATAGAAAATTGGGATCTGTTGGGCCCCGAAATTTTTTTTATTTTATTTGAATTAATTATTTATTGATTTATTGATTTAATTATGTGTTTATATAGATATAATTATGTTGGGCTTGAAAATTAGAAGTTAGAAATTAAGTGAAGGGTTAGACTTAAAGTTAGAAGAATGGGCTTTAGAGATTTATGGATTAAGAAGAAGGAGGATTAGAAATTGGTGGATGATGTGTAGTGGGCTTGTAGAAGGAGGAGAGCCCAAAGTCTTTTAAGAGAGCTTTGAGGAGAGCTCAAAACTATGTAGTTTTGAGGTAGGTTTTTAAGTGGAGATATAAAGGAATTAAGAGAAGAGAAGGAGAGTAGTAAAGTGTCGTAAGTCACCAAAAGAAAAGAAGAGAAGAGTGAAAACGTGAGCCAAAGGAGAAGGAGGCTTTCGGCCAAAAGCGAGAGAGTCGTAGGGAGGAAGAAAGAAGAAGAAAAAGAGGAGAAAGCTACTTGTAGAAGATAAGTTCCATCTTTGCTAGTGTTAGGTTCAAGTATGAGATGAAATGGAAGTTAGGGTTTGTGTAGGGTTTGTGGAAAGATGGAAGAGAAGGTGAGATCTATGGGTTTTAGGGACTTTTAAGCTAAGATTATGGTTATTCTAGCTTAAATGGCTTATGGGTAGGTTAGGTTTAAGGTAGACTATTATTTTTGCTTAATTTTTATGAATGCTATGCTTTCTTTTAGAATGTATGTATTTAATAGAGTATGATTTCATTGAAGGAAATCAAGAGACCCCCACTCAAGACAAGGAGGAAGGGCAATCTTGAATTCGGATACCGACGATAGGTGGGTAACATTTTTTATAGTTGTTGTGTAATGGGCAAATGCCCTACGTATGCTATCTTTGTTATATTGTGTATATATTGAAAGTGTATTTCTATTGATTTGAAAGAAAAGTACGAAACTATGATGATTTGATACAATGAAAGAAGCATAAATTGCTATTTTTGTGTTTGAATATGTGAGCATAAATTGGTTGTGATTGGGCAAGAGAGAACCTATATCGATAGACACGTGCACGTGGACCCCCTAGCCTTTTCCTGGCTGCCCGCTTGTGGCCCACGAGATCTGAAAATGGACTCATTGTGTTTACGATAAACTTCGGTTTATTCGTTGTGTTTGTGAAACTCTCGAGCCAAATGTGTGCATTTCATCATTTAATTATGTTTATGATGCATAATATGTGTTTTATTTAATGGCAAGAGGATTCCATGTTATGCCTTATGTGATGAGTTGAGTTAATTGTGATTTATGTGACAAAGTTGAGTATTTCAGCATATCATGTAAATTGCTAATGCTTTGGATTATTAATGATGTGTTTGTGTGGCTCATTACCCGATGGCTATAAACATGTTAGCCACTGAGTCGTGTTAGCTCACCCCATTCTCCCTCCTCAGGTGCAAATTCAAGTTGAGGGTTGAACCTTGCAAGGCATCGGGCATCACTCCAAGAAATTTAGCTACTTTTGTATTAAGTTAGTAACTAGCTTTTGGAATAGCTTTGTAAGCATATTGATCATTGAGCATCTCATCTTTTATATTTTGTACTTGATCTTGATGAATATTCCAATATGTAACCAAAGCTATGCATGAATCTTTGTTATGATTTGGAATGTGAATGAGAGCTCTAGTACTCTCCATCTTGTGAAATTGTTGATTTCCGATCTGTGTAAGGCCTTGAAATAGTATGTGTATGAGTATTTTCATTTTTGAGTTGCTGCTAGGTTTTTGACTTTGGGAGAGCTCGCTGGAAAAATTTGCTATGATTTAGGTGTTGTTGAAGTGAGCTATAGAAGTTCTGAAGTTTCAGGGTTGCTATAGGTCGTATGGGATCTTTTTGACTCCTTGAGAGTGTTAGGCGAGCTGTAGGACTCTCCCAGAATGCTTTATGAGGTATTTATGATGTGTTAAATTGGTAGGTGTCAGTCGTTAGAATTAAATGCAGGTGCTGTCTTAATGACTGAATGTTAGGTAGAGATTTGAGTCCACTTTTGACCCTCTTGGAGTTGGAATATAGGTTGGTGATCTTCATGAAAGTTGTAGATAATTCTTTTACCTTTCCATAGACACTAAGTTTGTTAAATTTGGAGTTCTGGGTCAAAATTTATGGAGGTCGCAAGTTCTGGTACTGTTTATAGAGAGCTAGTCGATCTGTCTTGGTGGGAACTTTTGATTCCCGTAGAGTCCAAGCTTGCTTGTAAGTCCTTCTTGAAAAATATAGATTTTCCTTCTAGATTTCCAACGCTTCCGACCGTGTCTGATTTGGAGCTCGGAGTCAAAAGTTATTGAGGTTAGAAGTCTGATAGGTCGGATCGCTGGGCAGGTCGCTCGGCTCGGCACGCGAGTCCCCAAGGCGCTCGACATGCCGAGCGAGGCGATCGCTCATCCCGCGGGCGAGCGACGGGCGAGCGATGGGCGAGCTCGCAAATTGAGGTCGGTTCCGAGCCGACCGACCTCTCTTCCTTCTTTTGGCCATAACTATTTGTGTAGACCTCCGATTGAGCTGATTTTTGAAGCGATGGATTCCTAAGAAAATTTTCTATCTTTTTACACATGATTTACTAGTATTGCTTTTAAATTAAAAAGGGTGGTTTGAAACAAAGTGTGGAGGTCGGCTGATCAAGTCCGAATATTCTTTACTAATCTTAAAATATTTTGAGCTACAGAACTCCGATCGAGGCGATTCTTATTTTAAATTAAACTAGAGACATAAACCTACAAGTTTTGTGAAGGAACCGACTAGCAATTAAGCCTTGAAGATTTTCAAATGCTGACCTGAAGGCAGTAGTGCACAATTTTGGCTGTTTTCTTTGAAATAGCATTTTTGCCATAACTTGTTCATTTCTAATCCAAATTAAGTGTTTTTAGTAGCATTGGAACCGTGAGAGCGTAAGGAACATATCTTATTAAAAAAGCCTATCCAACTTTTCTATTGCAAGTTTCTCCCTATTGTGGTGAGTTATGAGTCTTCTATGCTTATGTGTGCTTGTTTGGGTGCGAATGTTGGGCCTTGGAGACAGGGTCCAACATTGTTTGGTATCAGAGACAGGTTTCATTCCTAGGCTTAAAATGCATAATAGGTAAATTGTTTTGCTATGTGATTAAATGTTTGCATTATAAATTGATTGTTTGTATTAAGTGACATGCATCTCATGCATACATATAGGAACTAAAGTTAGAAAGAAATGTAGCTAATCAGTAATGTTCTCATTGAAGGAGTAAGATGCCACCTCGTAAAAGGACACGGGTGTCCTGCAAGGTTCTATTGCACCTGACTCTCCACTAAGGGAGGAGAGCACGGATGAGTCCGTGGCCCCAAGAATGGTTGATGTTCCTCTAGGGCAAAGTAGTGAGCCCCTCCGACCTCAGACACAGCAGTCGCCTAGTCAGTCTGAGCAAGTGCCTGCTTTAGATTCGAGACTGTTCCAGGCATTTACCCAAGCATTTGTTCAGGATATGGGTCAAATGACACAGGCTTACAGTTGGCACCACTAAGAAGGAGGCAGTTTGTGAGATAGAAAGGGAAGAGAGCGATTCAAGAGAGGAGGTGGTACTCCAATTCCCAAAGAAGTGTCGGAACCTTCCTGTGCAGCTGAGGAGAGAATGCCGGTGGGAGCCGACCTGACCGATGAGGACTCCTACCGTCTCTCACCAAACTTCGTCGGTGGACGGTAGTAGGAGAGGAGGTGGGAAGAGGGCACCTCTTTCTAAGTGTGAGCACTGTGGGTATTTCCATATAGGAGAATGTCGTAGGTTGGAGGGCATGCTTCAATTGTGGGCATAAGGGACATTTTGCCAAAGAGTGTCTAAGCCAGACGGAAGAGGGATCTCGGATACAAGCTTCAGGAGGACGAGCCGATGGGATAGAAGGCATGGTGAAGTGGGTAGCTCTGGGGTACCTAAGCGAGCTTATCCTCCAGACAGATCCAGGGGGCAAGCCCCAGCTAGAGTTTTCACAATGACTCGAGAGGAGGCAGAGGCAGCTCCAGAAGTGGTAACGGGTATGATAAAAATTGTTTGTTGATGACGTGCTTGTTTTGTTTGATCTGGGTTCTACCCACTCTTTGGTGTCGTCGAGTAGAACTGTATGTGGTAGAGTCTTGAGCCCATTGGATACTCTGCTGATGGTGAGTACTTGATCGGCGGTTTATTATTATCGATCAGTGTATAGAGAGTGTGAGATAGTGATTGGTGATATAATTAGTGAGAAAGGATGATACTCTTTCATGATATGAGAAAAAAGCGTTGCCGATAATTAGAAAGGAGAAATAGTGTATGGGTAAGCAGGCGGATAATGATCCAATGCAAATGTATTGGAAGTGTATTATGGAACATGCGAGTAATATTGTCTTTGTGGTGATATGTTTCGAAAGTGATATAGATATGAATGTATTGCCATGGATCGTTTGAGAAATATAGGGATATAAGTATACCTTATGAGATTAAAGTGTACAAGTAGAGTGCAATGAAACATACCCTTGTTATGATCTTTAGACGAAGAAATTGGAACCGAAGTGGTTGTTCGGTTAATCGACAAGAGTTATAATCTACGATGAAGAGGATACTAGTGGAATTGAGGTCAGAATGTCATAATGATTATGCATTGATAATTTCGAATTGATTGAGGATATACATGTGGATGATGAAACAAATCATAATTGGACAATGAGATAGAAGTGAGGAAATAGAGAAAGGGAAATGAAATAGCCATAAATGACTTTACATAAGATAAATGAAATGATATGTAGTATGGGGAAATTAAAGGTGCGTATAAGATGGAATCTTATGCATGAATGAGATGTGGAAAAGGATGAAAAAAAATAAAAATAAAAAAAATCGAATGAGAAGAGTAGATGCACTCAGCATGGTAATGGACTCATTATGAAATGACATAGTATCAGAAAAGGGTGAATTATGGAAAAACTGAAATATAATTGGTGTTAACATGTTTGATAAAGAGAGAAATGTTGTCTAAGATCAATGAAAGAACTGATAAAAAATGAATATATAATGATTCAAAGGTGAGTATGGGAGTCCTATCCCTAATAGAGACTCAAGCAAGAGGGGTAGAATATGTTATTGAAAAAGTATGTATGTATTTTTGTTTGATGTAAAGGATCCACTATGCGAGTGGATTCCTAAATTGAGGAGACACTAATTGCCAACATGAGGAGTATATAGGTTCACGTTGTGTTCTAGGTAAAAATGTTAAGGAAATGCAAATTTTATCCGATGAAGGTGTGACAAGCATCGGAAGCTAAGATTGCAAATAAACTAGAGTGTGAAGAAAGCAGTATAAATCACGAAGACATTAGAATACGTCAATGCGAAATATGAGAAAATTTAAAGAATGGAGAAAATCGATCGTCAAGAAAAGTAAGACAATTGGGAAATTGAAAATAACGAGGTAATATTTCCTCATTGAGGAATCATTATTTGAGGAGTTACTAAAACCAATTGTGGACACATGGAGTTTTGACAATATTTGTTTAAGTTAATAATTTCCCCAATAATACTATGGTATTGAAGATTAAAAGCGATCAGCGAAGTTGATGATATGTTAAGTGTATTGAATAGTTGAGGAAAATAGTGCGAATACTTGAAAAAATTTGAGTAAATCGTGTGAGGACAAAGGTGAAGAAAGCTGTTGAGGAATTATAACACCGATATTAATTATATAAATGCGGGCTGGGAATTCAGTAGTATACCATGATGTTTGCATAAGAGATAAGGATAAGGATCAATACAGTAAAATGAAGTGAATTCATGTGTTTGGAGACATTGAAACTTGTTATGTACAGAAATATTTTGACTGTGTGTAAGATATACAGAACATGAAATTTAAGGTACTCCTTAAGTTGAAGGAAATTGAATACGAGACTAAGGCAATGGATAGAGTTACTGGAAGGAAGGTTATTTTGTACAAATGAGTACAAAAAAATGGTAAAACTAGTGTTGTAATCAGACGCATCAAATAGAGAATTCAATAGCAGTGAAGTATGAATTCAGATATAGAGGTTATCAGATCAAGTGCAATAAAGAGTGCTGATTGGAGTCGGATTCAAGGCAAATTGAAGTACCATTAGTTACAGCAAAATGTAAGATCAGTTTCACACGGACAAAGCTCAAATCGAGGATTCAGAAATTGTGAACCTTACCAAGAAGTCAAAAATGAATATGAATTTTTTTGTTCGAGTAGGGAAAATGATATGGGTGATTGTGGATAGGCGGCCAAAGTCAGCACACTCCTTGCCAATTCGACAGACTGATTCCTTGAATGTTTTGGCTAAGAAGTATGTGGATAAGGTAATCAGACTTCATGGGATTCTGAGCTCAATAGTTTCTGATAGGGATCCTAGGTTAATCTCCAGATTTTGGAAAAGTTTGCACGAGGCTCTGGGGACTCGATTGCATTTAATACGACTTTCCATCCATGGTGATGGACAATCGGAGAGGACGATCTGGGACTTTGGAGGCTATTATGAGAGCACATGCCTTTGGATTTCAAAGGTTCGTGGGATGATCACCTACCTTTGATTGAGTTTGCTTACAATAATTCCTATCACTCGGGAATTCAGATGGCATCTTATGAGGCTTTGTATGGTAGGAGATGTAAGACTCCTTTATGTTGGGATGAGAAAGGTGAGAGGAAGCTTGTAGGACCTGAGTTAGTGCAGGTTACAATGGATAAAGTGAAGTTAGTGAAACAGAGGCTTAAAGCAGCTCAAGATAGGATGAAGAGCTACCCAGATGCCCATAAAGAGATGGAATTGGAAGTGGGTGAGAAGGTATTTCTTAGAACTTCTCCATGGAAAGGTGTTTTGAGGTTTGGCAAGAAGGGCAAGCTTAGCCCGAGGTACATAGGCCCATATGAGATCATTGAGAGGATTGGGCCTTTGGCTTATAAGTTAGATTTGCCATTGGAGTTGTCTAAGATTCACAATGTGTTTCATGTGTCGATGTTGAGGAGGTACAGATCGGATCCTTCATACATAGTTCAACCTTCGAGGTTCGATTAAGAGGATTTGACTTATGAGGAACAACGGTGGAGATCTTGGATTCAAGAAAAAAAGTGTTAAGGAACAAGATTGTGAAGTTGGTTAAGCCTTTGGAAGCCATGAGGGAGAAGTATCCCTACCTCTTTATGGATTCAGGTAAGGATTTCGAGGACGAAATTCTTTTAGGAGGGGAGAATTGTTGGGCCCCGAATTTTTTTTATTTTATTTGAATTAATTATTTATTGATTTATTGATTTAATTATGTGTTTATATAGATATAATTATGTTGGGCTTGAAAATTAGAAGTTAGAAATTAAGTGAAGGGTTAGACTTAAAGTTAGAAGAATGGGCTTTAGAGATTTATGGATTAAGAAGAAGGAGGATTAGAAATTGGTGGATGATGTGTAGTGGGCTTGTAGAAGGAGGAGAGCCCAAAGTCTTTTAAGAGAGCTTTGAGGAGAGCTCAAAACTATGTAGTTTGAGGTAGGCTTTAAGTGGAGATATAAAGGAATTAAGAGAAGAGAGGAGAGTAGTAAAGTGTTGTAAGTCACCAAAGAAAAGAGGAGAAGAGTGAAAGCGTGAGCCAAAGGAGAAGGAGGCTTTCGGCCAAAGGGAGAGAGTCGTAGGGAGGAAGAAAGAAGAAGAAAAGGAGAAAGCTACTTGTAGAAGGTAAGTTCCATCTTTGCTAGTGTTAGGTTCAAGGATGAGATGAAATGGAAGTTAGGGTTTGTGTAGGGTTTGTGGAAAGATGGAAGAGAAGGTGAGATCTATGGGTTTTAGGGAATTTTAAGCTAAGATTATGGTTATTCTAGCTTAAATAGCTTATGTGTAGGTTAGGTTTAAGGTAGACTATTATTTTTGCTTGATTTTTATGAATGCTATGCTTTCCTTTAGTATGTATGTATTGAATATAGTATGATTTCATTGAAGGAAATCAAGAGACCCCCACTCAAGACAAGGAGGAAGGGCAATCTTAAATTCGGATACCGACGATAGGTGGGTAACATTTTTTATAGTTGTTGTGTAATGGGAAAATGCCCTATGCATGCTATCTTTGTTATATTGTGTGTATATTGAAAGTGTATTTCTATTGATTTGAAAGAAAAGTATGAAACTATGATGATTTGATACAATGAAAGAAGCATAAAATGCTATTTTTGTGTTTGAATATGTGAGCATAAATTGGTTGTGATTGGGCAAGAGAGAACCTTTATCGATAGACACGTGCACGTGGACCCTCCTAGCCTTCTCCCGGCTGCCCGCTTGTGGCCTACGAGATCTGAAAATGGACTCATTGTGTTTCGATAAACTTGGTTTATTCGTTGTGTTTGTGAAACTCTCAAGCCAAATATGTGCATTTCATCATTTAATTATGTTTATGATGCATAATATGTGTTTTATTTAATGGCAAGAGGATTCCATGTTATGCCTTATGTGATGAGTTGAGTTAATTGTGATTTATGTGACAAAGTTGAGTATTTCACATATCATGTAAATTGCTAATGCTTTGGATTATTAATGATGTGTTTGTGTGGCTCATTACACGATGGCTATAAACATATTAGCCTTGAGCCATGTTAGCTCACCCATTCTCCTCCTCGGTGCAAATTTAAGTTGAGGGTTGAACCTTGCAAGGCATCGAGCATCACTCCAAGAAATTTAGCTACTTTTGTATTAAGTTAGTAACTAGCTTTTGGAATAGCTTTGTAAGAATATTGATCATTGAGCATCTCATCTTTTGTATTTTGTACTTGATCTTGATGAATATTCCAATATGTAACCAAAGCTATGCATGAATCTTTGTTATGATTTGGAATGTGAATGAGAGCTCTAGTACTCTCCATCTTTTGAAATTGTTGATTTCCGATCTGTGTAAGGCCTTGAAATAGTATGTGTATGAGTATTTTCATTTTTGAGTTGCTGCTGGGTTTTTGACTTTGGGAGAGCTCGCTGGAAAAATTTGCTATGATTTAGGTGTTGTAGAAGTTCTAAAATTTCTGGGTTGCTATAAGTCGTATGGGATCTTTTTGACTCCTTGAGAGTGTTAGGCGAGCTGTAGGACTCTCCCATAATGCTTTATGAGGTATTTATGATGTGTTAAATTGGTAGGTGTGAGTCGTTAGAATTAAATGCAGGTGTTGTCTTAATGACTGAATGTTAGGCAGAGCTTTGAGTCCACTTTTGACCCTCTTGGAGTTGAAATATAGGTTGGTGATCTTCATGAAAGTTGTAGATAATTCTTTTACCTTTCCATAGACACTAAGTTTGTTAAATTTAGAGTTCTGGGTCAAAAGTTATGGAGGTCGCAAGTTCTGGTACTGTTTGTGGAGAGCTAGTCGATCTGTCTTGGTGGGAACTTTTGATTCCCGTAGAGTCCGAGCTTGCTTCTAAGTCCTTCTTGAAAAATATTGATTTTCCTTCTAGCTTTCCAACGCTTCCGACCGTGTCTAATTTAGAGCTCGGAGTCAAAAGTTATTGAGGTTAGAAGTCTGATAGGTCGGATCGCTGGGCAGGTCGCTCGGCTCGGCACGCGAGCGCCTCGCTCGGCAAGCTCGCCAGCGCGTTGAGGTCGGTTCCGAGCCGATCGACCTCTCTTCCTTCTTTTGGCCATAACTATTTGTGTAGACCTCCGATTGAGCTGATTTTTGAAGCGATAGATTCCTAAACAAATTTTCAATCTTTTTACACCTGATTTACTAGTATTGCTTTTAAATTAAAAGGGGTGGTTTGAAACAAAGTGTGGAGGTCGGTTGATCAAGTCCGAATATTCTTTACTAATCTTAAAATATTTTGAGCTACAGAACTCCGATCGAGGCGATTCTTATTTTAAATTAAACTAGAGACATAAACCTACAAGTTTTGTGAAGGAACTGACTGGCAATTAAGCCTTTAAGATTTTCAAATGCTGACCTGAATGCGGTAGTGCACAATTTTGGTTGTTTTCTTTGAAATAGCATTTTTGCCATAACTTCTTCATTTCTAATCCAAATTGAGCGTTTGCAGTGGCGTTGGAACTGTGAGAGCGTAAGGAACATATCTTCTTAAAAAAGCCTATCCAAAATTTCTATTGCAAGTTTCTCCCTATTGTGGTGAGTTATGAGTCTTCTATGCTTATGTGTGCTTGTTTGGGTGCGAATGTTGGGCCTCGGAGATGGGGTCCAACAAGATCTCCTCTTCTTGAACTGAATAATCATCTAGTTGGTATTTAATCCACAATGTTTGCGAACAACAGCTTGCGATAGACATGTATTCGACTTCGGCAGTTAATAGAGTGATTGAGCTTTATCTCTTGCTTGACCAGGAAACTAGGTTTGAGTCAAGAAAGTGGCAACCTCCACTCATACTCTTCCTTTCAACTCTATCTCCAGCATAGTCCGCATCGCAATATCTAATCAACCTGAAATCTTTACCTTTCTCAAACATTAAGCAAAGATCAATAGTACCTATGAAATATCTCATAATTCTTTTAACAGCTATGTAATGAGACTCTCTAGGATCGGCCTGAAACCTTGCACACAAGCATATACTGAATAGTACATCAGCTCTGCTTACTGTAAGATAAAGCAAAGAACCGATCATCCCTCTATACAGGGTTTGATCCAACTTCTTACCAACTTCGTCTTTCAACAAAAGGTTCGAAGGATGCATCGGAGTTGCCATAGGCTTCACATTATTCATGTCAAATTTAGACAACAATTCTTCTACATATTTTTGTTGATGAATAAAATCTTCTCTTCGGTTTGCTTAACTTGCAACCCAAGAAAGAACTTTAACTCACCCATCATACTCATCTCAAACTCATTTTTCATCAGACTCTCAAAACTCATACATAAATTCTTTGACATAGCACCAAAAATGATATCATCAACATAAATTTGCACTAAAATAAACTCATTCTCATAATTCTTTCTAAAGAGCGTCTTATCTACCTGACCTCTACTAAAACCACTTTCTAAGAGAAAGGTACGTGAGCGATCATACCAAGCTCTAGGAGCTTGCTTAAAAGCGTCATAAAGCTTTATGAAGTCTATAGACATGATCTGGATACCTAACATCCTCGAAACCGGGAGGTTGCTTAACATACACCTCTTCGTCTATAAAACCATTCAGAAACGCACTTTTCACATCCATCTGAAAAAGCTTTATATCATGACAAACCGCATATGTCAGCAATATCCTAATCGCTTCAAGTCTTGCTACTGGAGCATATGTCTCATTGTAGTCTATTACTTCTTGCTGATTATAGCCTTGTGCTACTAATCTAGCTTTATTCCGACTCACTCTTCCTGATTCGTCTAACTTATTCTTAAAAACCCATCTAGTTCCTATAATGGATTTCTTCGAGGGTTTAGGAACCAAGGACCAAATTTTATTCCTAGTATAATGGTTCAGCTCCTCTTGCATGGCTAAAATCCATGCTTCATCTTGAAGAGCTTCCTCAATCTTCTTAGGCTCTATTTCAGAGATAAAAGCTACATTAGCTTCTCTTCTGAATTTGGACCTTGTTTTGACTCCTTCAGAGGTCTCTCCAATAATTAACTCTTCTGGATGAGAACTCTTATATCTCCAATATCTTTTTAATCTAAGAGTCTCTGGAATATCCTCAACCTTGTCTAACTGAGTTCTTGATGATGAAGCTTCTATTGTATCACCTAAGAGCTTTGAAGAGATTTCACTCTCCATGTCATCTTCCTTACTGGGTTGGGAACTATCATCAAACTTGACATGAATGGTCTCCTCAACTGTCTTCGAGGTAAGATTATAAACACGAAAAGCCTTGGATGATAAAGAGTGGCCTAGAAATATTCCTGAATAGGTCTTTGAATCGAACTTATCCAACAATTCTTTTGTATTCAGAATAGAGCACTTACAACCAAATGGATGAAAGTAAGATATATTCGGTCTCCTTCCATTCCATAACTCATAAGGAGTTTTCTTCAACAATGGTCGCAACAAAATTCTGAATGTAGCATTTAGTATTCACAGCTTCTGCCCAGAAGTACTTAGGAATATTCATTTCACACAGCATAGCCCTTGTCATCTTTTGAATCGTCCTGTTCTTCCTTTCAACAACTCCATTCTGCTGCGGAGTCCTAGGAGCAGAGAAATTATGGAAAATTCCATTCTCCTCACAGAATATTCTAAACTTCTCATTCTCAAATTCTCCACCATGATCACTCACGATCATGGCATAGACATTCCTTTTCATTACGTAACTTTACGAAAAAGGGTCTAAAAGCATAAAAGACTTATCTTTGTGTGACAAATATAATATCCAACAAAATCTAGTAAAGTCATCAACAATAACAAGTCTATATTTCTTTCCACCAAGACTTATTGTCCTAGTTGGACCAAACAGATCCATATGTAACAACTTTAGAATTCTAGAAGATGTTCTGAAATTTTTAGAAAAGCGATGTTTTGACTTGTTTCCCTTCGGCGACTTTCACAAAGAACTCTTTGTCAAAACTTATTTTGGTAAGCCTCTTACCAAATCATGCTTTAACAACTTTGAAATATGTTTAAAGCCGACATGACCTAGCTTTTTATGCCAAATTATTCTTTCTTCTTCAGTTGATAAAAAACATGAAACATTTTGATTTTGAAAATCTTCTAAATCAATTTTGTAAATATTATTTCTTCTCTTGGCTTAAAAGAATATAGACCCATCTTTGTTTCTGACTTCACAAAGATTTTGATTGAGCGTAACTTCAAAACCAAAATCACACAATTGGCGCCACTTAATCAAATTGTGTTTGGACCATCAACAAGCGACATTATCAATGCATGCAAGGAATCTTTACCTATTTTACGATTCCAATTATCTTGCCCTGCTGGTTGTCTCTGAAAGTTATCGATCCTCCCTTCTTATACTGAAGATCTAGGAACATAGACCTTCTTCCTGTCATATGTCGCGAGCATCCACTGTCCAAATACTAACGGTGCTTGTCGCATCTTCCAAGGAAGGATATCTGCAGGAGAAACTATTTTATTTTTTAGTACCCATATTTTCTTGGGTCCTCTTAGGTTAGTAACATGCATAGAATGATTCATTTGATAAGTTTGTTGATGAACGCGTGTTTGGTGATACTTCTTTTTTTGGAAGAAAAACTTTCTTCCCTGATGAGATTTATTTCCTGTAAACCCTAATCCGGTTTTATCACTCGGATGTCTACATTTTCCTAACATCTCATTCATTTTCTTTGTACTCTTAGTGAAGGTAGCTAAATCAGTTGAAAGACTCTTAATCCTAAACTTCAGCTGATTGATCTCTTCATATCTATCTACAACTTTCTTTTTCTTATTCTCCTCTACTTGCTGTTTCAAGCATGTATTTTCTCTCTCTAAATCTTGTGTATGTTTGAGGTTTTCTACATACTTTTTTTAACAGTTTGTACTATTTCAGAATAGCATGAGAATCTTCTAGTAGTTCCGAATATGCATTATGCAAGTCATCATATTTAGAAGTTACCTCCTCGTCACTTTCTTCCTCGGCTACTAGGCAAATATTCGCATGTTCTGATGTCTCGGAGCTTGTATCTGATTCAAATGAATCTAGATCCTCCCAAGTTGCCATCATATTTTTCTTGCCTTCTTTACTCTTCTTTGGTTTCTTCTTTAGAGTAGGACACTCAGACTTGTAATGTCCAGGTTGATTACACTCGTAGCATATGATGGATGTCTTTTCCACTTTTCCATCATCTTTGCTGTTCTTCTTTAAGAATTGACTTCCTTTGGACTTCTTCTTCCACATCCGCCTAATCTTCTTTGATATGAAGGATAACTCATCATCTTCATCACTTGACTCTTGTTCTGATTCACTGGAGTCATTATTCTTTGATTCCTCAATCTTTAATGCTTTTGATGACTTTCTCCTCCTTTGAGTCTTGTGATTCTTCTGTCCGGCCTTCAGTGTTATTGACTTGTCCCGTTTGGGCTTGTCTTCAGCATCGAGCTCAACTTCATGAATCTTTAGCGATCCAAGCAACTCGTCAAGCTTTAGTACACTTAAATCCTTAGCTTCCTACAAAACAGTAACTTTTGGTCTCCATATCCTTGGAAGAATTCTTAAGATCTTATGAACATGATCTTGAGTGTCATAAGTTCTTTCAAGAGATTTCAATCCATTGATAATTGTTTGAAATCTTCCAAACATTTGATTAATAAATTCTTCATCTTTCATCTTGAAAAGCTCGTATTGGTACACAAGAATGCTTATCTTGGATTCTTTGACTTGGTTTCTACCTTCATGTGCGATGGACAACGTGTCCCACCTCTTCTTCGCAGTATCGCATCCATGAACTTTGTCATACTCACTTCTGCTTAGGGCACAACTTAAGAAAAACTTCACTTTAGAGTTCATTTGGAATCTCGCCTTTTGATTAGCCGTCCATCTGATCCGTGGAATAAGATTTCCTTCTTCATCTACTGGTGTGTATGGTCCATTCTCTATCACGTCTTAAAGGTCAACATGAGTAGATTTTATAAACAGCCGCATCCTATCTTTCTAATAATGATAGTCTTCTCCGTTGAATGCTGGAGGTCTAGTGATTGAGGCACCTTCTGCAATGTATGTATGTGATTCCGCCATAATCTTCGATCCAAACTTTGTTACAGTGATCCTTGGACACCATGCTCTGATACCAATTGAAGTGAATCATACGTTATTACAATGCTTATTATACGATGTATAAATGCACAAGAAGGGGGGTTGAATTGTGTATTTCCCCTTTTTGAAAAAACCTTCAAAATCGTTTTGTCAAAAGAAAAACTTGTTCTTTTCACATGAACTACTGTAAATCAAAGTTAATTGTATTCTTCGAAAACTTGTTTGAAAACTAAGTAAAATTGAAACTTTGAACAATAAGAGGGATAAGGATAGAGAGAAGTTGACACAGTAATTTTTATATTAGCTCACCCCAAACCGTGGGCTACGTCCAGTCCTCAGATGTCTTTCTGAGATTTCACTATCTCTCAACAACTTTACAAGTATTCTTTCTTTTTGAGCCTCTTCAGGTCTCTTTACAGTCAGTATTCTTTTACTCTTAGCCTCTGCAGGCTATCTGTACTACTTTTTTATAGAAAGATGTTTGAGCTTTGTTACAGTAAGATAGCTCTAGACAAATCGCACGAAAATTTCTCTCACGTATTGACAGCTTTTTAACGTTCAAGTGTGTGTGTAACTTTGCAATCTTTGACTTCGACTCATATTTATAGCCTTCGTCTACAACTGCTTCTTGAATCTTGAAATAAATGGTTATTCAGTTGAGCTCTGTAACTAACTCAAACTGATTCTTGATTCAGACGTGATTTGCTTCCGTCTGCTTTTCCTTCGTCTGCTTTTGCTTAAATACGCTTTTGCTTCATGCGCTTTTGGCTTTCATTTGCTTTTGGCTTTAAATGCCTTTTGGCTTAATATGCTTTTCATTCTTTAAATCTGTTTTCAATCTCAAATGCCTTTTCCTCTATAAATACATTTTCATTCTTCGTCTACTTTTCATCTATAAATACATTTTCAATCTCAATGCCTTTTCCTCTATCGTCTGTTTTTCATTCTTCATCTGCTTTTCATCTATGGTCTGTTTTTCAATCTCCGTCTTCCTCTATCGTCTATTTTTCATTCTTCATCTGCTTTTCATCTATGGTCTGTTTTTCAATCTCCGTCTGCTTTTCCTCTATCGTTTGTTTTTCAATCTTCCATTATTTGTACTTCATCAAAATCATTAATGTAAAGTCATTTTGACTTAACAAGAAGAAAATGCGTCAACAAAACACAAAAGAAGTAAAACCCAGAAGGAACAAAACAAAGAAGATAAAAAAGGCAGATGATACAAAACACAGAAGATACAAACAAAACACAGAAGGAGTTCATGAACAGTAACACAGAAGAAGTTCATGAACAATAACACAGAAGAAGTTCATGAACAGAGAAGATACAAAACACAAAAGAAGATGACATCATTAATGACGTCATCATAGAAAAAACAAAATACATAAGAAGTGAAAAGAAAGAAGATAGCAAAACTTAGACGATATAAAACACAGAAGACACGAACAAAACACAGAAGGAGTTCATAAACAGTAACACAAAAGAAGTTCATAAACAGTAACACAAAAGAAGTTCATGAATAGTAACACAGAAGAAGTTCATGAACAGAGACGATACAAAACACAAAAGAAGATGACGTCATCAATGACGTCATTACAGAAGAAACAAAGTACAGAAGAAGCTAAAAGGCAAAAGATAGCAAAACTTAGACAATATAAAACAAAAAAGATATTAATAAAACACAGAAAGAGTTCATGAACAGTAACACAGAAGAAATTCATGAACAGTAACACAGAAGAAGTTCATGAACAGTAATACATAAGAAGTATCTTCACTTACAAGGACCTTGACTTTCAGCTTAGACGTCCAAAATTTCTACAACTTCTGAGAATACAAATTTCTTTAATCAAGCCTAGATTAATCCAGATTTTCCCTTGAACACAGAACATGAATTTTCTACATTCATTAAATGTACTGCACCCAATTCTCAACTTTATGACAACTTTGAGATTCTTAAAGACTGAATTTAAATTCGATATCTTTATAAGAAATGTAGCCATAGGTTCCTAGTTTAATCCTAACCTAGAATCATCACGTCTGGATAACTAGAGAACAAGTGATGGCTAACAAACCAAAGCACACTTAGTGAACATTTCCAGATCACTCTTTCAACTCCCTCTACTTCTCATTTTTAATAAAATCACATTCAAAAACAATCATACTCGAAAGTTGTCAATGAATGCATGTACAATTATTTTTATTTGCAGGAACATTTACTATTCAATATGTATGTGTATGCCATATTATGCATGAGCATGGAACGTGTTTCATACTTCCTCTGCACTTTCTCTCATCTGTTAGTTTTCCCTTTACTAGGGTAACGGGATGTTACAAATCCCCCTTAAAAAAATTTCGTCCTAGAAATTTATATCTAATTGATCAATAAGGCAGGGTTATTGCTTCCTCATATGCTCCTACATTTCCTATATACTTCCCTACTCAACTACTTTCTTCCAAATTACCTCAACTGATAACTCAATGGGTCCTTCAATCACTGATTCAGCTATCACACTATCTTAACTATTTCATTGAATACTCACAAATATTTTAACCTATTCACATATCACATAGTGTGAATCTAAGAAATCTTTTATTTGTAACACTACCTCATAATAATTTTCGCATATACCAATTCAGAATAACTTAATTTATCCTTTTTCCAAATTTGAGAGCATCTTACCAGGGTGGTACTCACAAAACACTTCATCTCTACTTTGGAAATTCACTTCACTCATCACCAGTATCTCGAATCAAGTCTAGCCTTTAACCGTTTTTAGACACTTTTTATTTCAATGTAAGGGTGAACAACCCGTTACTGTCATACCGTGCCTCATAGAGTACTTTAATGATGTCACTATTATAATAATTATTTATACCCGTAATCAATTGAAACTATGCATCAATCTCATATTCCCATGAACTCCAAATGTAAGCTTTAAGCATATTTCCAATAGTTAAAACTGTTGGTAGTTCAAACATCTAACCACTTATTTCTACATCCTTAGCAGCTAAAATAGAATCTTTGCTTATTCCTACTAGGATGTCTAGCTTAGGTTGCTGCTTAGGCTTCTCTAACACTTTCTTTGTTCAATCATCTTTATCGGGTACACATACTTCTTGATTCAATCACCAAATAACATTTTCCAATTGAACCTCAATTTTGGATTCATTTTTAGTTCCTCAATAAGATCCACAATTTTCAAATTCTCAATTTGGGCTTTGCTAATATTTTCCATATGAAAATGATCTTAAATTCAGTAGCCAAGAGTACTTTGATTTGTCCAAATTCATCTTAACATTCGATACTTTTCTTTACACTTGCTTTTGTAACCTCAGTACCTGAATTTGTGTTACACAGCTATTGAAATTTTTTTTCCCGTTCCATGTATCAAATTGCAACACTAGCTTTACTAGGAAGGCACTTATTTGCTTAATCAAAATCTTTCAACAACTCTATTCATTGTCTGTTCAATGTGTCAGATTACACAAGTATAGCACTCATTTGTACATTTCTTTCAAACTTAATAATTTCCTCAATGTTACATAATTTGTACATTCCATAAATGACTCTGCACATCTAATGTCTCCAAGACCTCAAAGCAATTACTATCATTGCACTTCTAAACCATGTATCAAAATCAACTTATAAGACCTTAATTGTCTCATGCATACCAAAAACCACTTTATACCATTACAACAGATTGTATCTTAATCTTTGAAGTGAAACTTCATTATATACTGCTCAATCTTCAAATCCAACTGACATAATTAACATTGAGGCTAAAGTTCCTCAAAATTCTTCTTACATTTATCATTCATATGGTTTACACACCCTTCCTCAAATGTTCAAAAGTATTCTTCTTAACTGTTCGAATGCATTCAAGATGTCATCCATGATCCTCATCACTAACTTATTTGATCTCACTTGGGTCACTTAGATTTTCAACTTCATGAAAATATTGGGGCCTTGATAAGTCCAACAGACATAATCCCAAGTTTCCTTGTACCTAAAATTTATTCTTACAATTCCTTAAATGACAAATTCCTCAATGAAGGGGATATATATATTTATATTTTTTCCACGCCATTTTCAGATCCCCATTCAACTTTTTTTCTCTAATGATTTTCTCTGACAACTTCTAAAAAGACAAATTTCTCTAATCAATCCTAGATTAATCCAGATTTTCCCTCGAACATAAAACATGAATTATCTAAATTCATTCAATGTACTGCACCCAATTCTCAACTTTATGATAACTTTGAGATTCTTAAAGACCGAATTTAAATTCGATGTCTTCATAAGAAATGCAGTCATAGGTTCTAGTTTAATCCCAATCCAGAACCATCACGTCTGGATAACTAGAGAACAAGTTATGGCTAACAAACCGAAGCACACTCAATGAACATTTTCAGATCACTCTTTCAACTCCCTCTTCTTCTCATTTTCAATAGAATCACATTAAAAACAATCATCCCGGAAGTTGTCAATGAATGCATATACAATTATTTTATGTGCAGGAACATTTACTATTCAATATGTATGTGTATGCCATATTATGCATGAGCATGGAACGTGTTTCATACTTCCTCAGCACTTTCTCTCATCTATTAATTTTGCCTTTACTAGGGTAACGGGATGTTACAAAAAGTGAGGCTGACAAATGATTTAAAATTTTTAAAAAAATTATTAATTTACTTATTCTATATCTTAATTATATTATTTAAGTTTTTTTAACTAAAATCCTAATCTAAACTAATTTCCAAGTTATTGTGAAATTCTAATTGAACCTAGCCCCCTTTCCTCTCTCTGGTTTAGCTTATAATATTGGATTTGAATTATTGCTTATGAGACTATCGATGGCATGGAGTCATTGGTAATTCTCAGCTTAAGGTTCTTATAGAGTAGTAAAAATGTGGATTCAACATTTTTTACAAAGTCTTCTTTTAAAAGAAAAGGCTTTGGGTATAGTGCAATTAGTTATTTTTCCACAAGAGGAATCCTGAAAAGATTAAAATCGTTGTGGCAATTGGGTTGATAGTTGGTATGACATTGTTGTTTTGGCTAGATTGATATTCTTTTTCTATAAAATTGAATTTGAAGGAAAAGATGCAGTCATTTCACTAAAGTAATATGCTGAAGAGAGATATTATGTAGAGAAGAATGGTATTAAGATATGGATGGATGATAATGATTTTACGAACCTATCTTCTATTTCAAAAAACTTTTAAGTTTATGAAAAACTTTTCGAGCAAGAATGGGGCCATATTTACATTGAACTAGATCTGATTTTCATGGAATTGATTATTACTTAGGAAGGACTGGTTGATAAGGCAAAGAGTTTGCAATCAAAGGGACGAATGTTTCATAACAGGTAGTTGCTAATAGTGTATCTATTTTGGGTGGTAGTGTTAAACTCATATTCTCAATTGGAAATTCCATTATCTCTAGTCTAGTTTAGGTTTTAACTTTTTCATATTCAATTATATTTTTATAGCTTCTATACTATCTAATAACCTCAAATTTTGATAGGGTAATTGCCTGAAGTGATATATATGCTCCTCGTTCCAATATTAATAAGGACCATTGAAGTTCTTGATAACATTGTTTATAGAGTTTTTTGCTATAATTAAGATTGCACTCTTTCAAAGATGTCTTTCCTTTGAGATTCAATTAGAGTTACTTAATAATTTGAGAATTAGTTTATTGATTTAAATAAGTTAGATTGAAGATTTTAGTTAAAAACTTAATTAATATAAGTAAGATATAAAATACTTAAGCTAATTAAAATATTAATAATTTTAACTTTTTAAATCAATTAGTAGGCCTCATTATACCATGTCAATGATGACATGGTACTTAAAAATGGAAGTTTAACTTTATTTAGTTTTAATCTACTTAAGATCTATTTTGAGCGTTTTAAAATGTTAGGGTTTAAAGTGGCGCTACGAGACTTTACATTTGAAGTTATATTCAAATAAAAATAATAGGGTTCAAAAAACACTTTTAGCCTAACTGTTTTATTAAAAAACATTTTAAATTAACCTACTAGTTAATTTTAAAAAATAATATAAAATACCATGTCAATGATGACATGGTACTTAAAAAATGGAAGTTTAACTTTATTTAGTTTTTAATCTACTTAAGATCTATTTTGAACGTTTTAAAAATGTTAGGGTTTAAAGTGAGCGCTCTGAGACTTTACAGTTGAAGTTATATTCAAATAAAAATAATAGGGTTCAAAAAACACTTTTAGCCTAACTGTTTTATTAAAAAACATTTTATAAGTGTAGCATCCCTATACGGAACCTACAACCACCCACATATAGGGCATCCAAATTCTGTACAAACAATCATGACATACATTTCTATTTATTTATAGGAATTTGTCATCACATTTATCTATTTAATACTATATATATACATATACATATTACAAAATTTCATCACTTTTATCATTTAAGAGTAGTATTCCATCTTTGCATTGACATGATAGTCTAAAGCAATATTACCTATAACTTAAATTCTTAGTTATAAACTGTTATATATACAATCATCTTTATTAAAAAAAGATACAACCTAAAAGTACATTTACTACTAACAATTGGCCTTGGTCTCTGCAGATGGTCCTTGTGCCTCTCTCCCATTACTTGGGACTACACGAATTGACACTCACACTAAGCTTAAAAGCTTATTTGGGAAATACATAGTTGGGATGGCCACTCACAGTATTCATTTGCCAAGCACACACATTCATAAATATCACAAAATGTGTAAATAATGAATAAATAAATAATCAAGGCACATAATGCAAATATGCTTCAATGTATAATTTATATACTGCAAATTCACATTTGTATGCCAAATATTAATATTCAATGCTCATTAATACAAATTTTTAATACAACTACTCATCATTATAAATCATTAATACAGTCAGTACAAATGCTCATCAACACTAATTATTCATATTGTCATGCTATATTTCTTGTTTATAATTATTTAATTTACTTTCTGTGTTAGGTCTGCACATTCCTATGGATGTGGATAATGAGAACTGTAGATATCCGAAGATATTGAACTATAAATACCGAAAGTACCGAATTATAGATACCTGAAGGCATCAAAATGTTGAGACACTATAGTATTGAAATAAAGACACAATTGATGTCAAGCATGGCATTTGCAGAGTAACCTATAGGCATGCCTATCTATCTATCACCAATATAATGAAGCAAGCACTGTAACATTTTCCTTTAATACATACAAGTCATAACTTACTACTATTAGAAGGCTATCAAAATCACACTTGTATAATCATACTATACATATATAAGCAATAAATATGCATATAAATCATTAATATTCATGTAAATTTCCTTTAGCATACGTTATGATCAATATCAAATTTCAATGTTTAATCACCCAATTCACATATGGTGAGTCATAGTTCATTTATTTCTATGTGTTTTATAAACATCCAAAAAGGTTCAGATATGATTCACTAAAAATCAGGAATGAAAACAAACTCAAAATAGTACAAGTTCCTTCCCATTGTGTCCCCTGCCCAAAATTCATATCTCCACTTGTTTCGGAATTTTCACATGAAAAAAGTTCAAATTAGTTTGTAAAGTCTTCTAGTTATTTTCCTATACCTCTAGTTTCCATAAAATTAAAAATCAAGCTATTTTTACTTCTAAATCATGATTTATGTACCAAACATCACATACTACTCCAAAAATAGGAGCAGCATCAGATCACCATTTTCAATCTCAAATTCAAGTTTTATTAACCCAGAATTAGGTCCAAGTATCTTTTATATATTTTTATTACTATGTTTTAAGTTTTATTTACAATTAAAGTTACCCAATTTTGAGGTCTGTAGGTTAAGTCATAGCCAAAATAACGAGACTAGTTTAAGTGAACCTTAGACAAAATTCCACTACACGTTACTCTCTTATCATACTCAACTAATTCCATGCAAAGTCACACCAAAACACCATTTTGGCAACCATTCCATATCCAAATGAGTCTTTGTATCCATTCAAACATATACAAACAAAAATTAAACTAAATATAGTCCCAAACCTTGAAATCAAGCAACTAACTCCTCTAGTACTTTTCCTTCTCTTCTCCTTTAGCTTTGCTTGATTCACCAACTAGAACCACCATAAGTCCATATCTCAACCTAAATCCCAACCTTATAATTCTAGTTCTTCATGAGAAAATCAAGAAAAGATAAAGATGAAGAGAAAAACTACTAACTATTACCGTAATTTCTACCTAGGATTAATTTGATTCCTTACATACAAAATGGTGTGAAGAAGAAGATGAAATTGAAAGAAAATGAGAAGAGGAAAATTTGGCATTCAAAACCTTAAATGCATGTCCCTCTCTCCTCTCTTACATGCCCATTTCATGACACATATGCTTCAATCCTATTGGATTTACATACTTTAATCCTATTACACATGCCTTAATCCAATTGGTCAATATGTTGACATTAGGAAAATTGTACATTTAGCCCTTCTTCTTTCTTTAATTCTCATATTGGCATATATACATTAGCATATAATCTAACCAATTAGTTTCATTCTTATCCATATTTCATATATAAGTACGTATGTCTATGCCAACGTGAACAAGTTACCAATTTATCCAAGTCTTTTACATTAAATATTGTTATGTCCCTTGTTATGCTTAAATGCACTTAATTCTTTTTGTTCACTTCATAATATACCCTAAACTTGCTATAGTACTTCTAGGGTATATATTAGGGCCTTACAATAGGAGTGAAATAATCTTTGAACTTTAAGGATGTGGATAACATCATGTGATTTACGCATAATTCTTATAATTTACCTTAAAGTATTCTCTTTCTTGCTTTATGTTATAATAGGTAGGACAAATAATAATTTAAGCAAGTCCAATTTGAATCATGTCACCTGAACTTGAGCCCAATCAAGATTTGAGTAGTTTGAAGCTTGCCCAAAACCCCACCTTAACCCGACTTTAACTTTTCGGTGTAACCCAACCTTGATGCTAACCTCCAACCTAATAAGAATTAGAATCCAAAGCGTAAAAGTAGAGATGAAAACTCTAAAAAGATCTTAAGGAATTAATTGCTTACAGAAAGAGAGGTACAAATGTGAAATATTCCAACTTATTCTAAAACTTTCCAAGGCTCACTTAAGTAAATCGCTAGAGAATGGTTAGAGAAAGTAGGAAGAGTCTCAAGAATATTGCTAATTTAAGGACTAAGTGGTGATTTTGACATAGGTTTAGTAAAAGGTTGTATCTTAAATCAGAATGAGTGAGATTAGTATCTACGACTAAGGAAAGAATTTAAAGAAACCAAAGATTGAAAAGAAACAAAAAAACAAGAATGAAGAAGAAGAAAAAGGACCGAAAGCAACTAAAGAAGAGAAGAGCAAAACTCTCAACCTTATTGAATATATATAGTATTAGGCTTTGAGAAAATGGGTGCAAGATCATGACTCATCTCTAGCTAACATTACTAGTAAAAATATGCTCTTTAATCCACCTAAAAGTATTTTAACAAATCATTTGGATGTCCTATTTAGATTCTCCTTAGTACAAATAAAAGCAACTTCAATAGGTGACCATTGACTAAGCTAGTGGTAAGAGTAAGTAGATAATTCCTATGAGTATCACTTTATCCTACAATGTCTAATTTCTCAAATTTTTTTGAATTGGTTTAAGTTATATTAGAAGTATGTTTGAGTCCCCTTTAATATCAGAACTCTTTATTATGTTGAAACTTGAAAACATCAAGCAATATTAAAACTAGTATACTTAGTTAATCCTTTGGCGAGTATAGGTCCTCTAATTCTCAGAAAAAGGGCTTAGCACAAGTCCTGGATATTAAGCTTTTTTTATTGAAATACTCTTGTATTCCTTTTCTCATATATAATATAGATTCAATAACTAAACACTAGCTTGAGCAAGGTATTATCTCCTTCATGTATGAACTTTGTATGCATCCCAAAGGATAACTTGTGCCCATTTATTTCTAGACCATTGTAGTCTACATTTGCTGCAAGAATAGTTCCAAGCCTAATAACATAATGAAAGTTAACTAGGAGATGATCTTAAGATTCTAGATCCCATATTCAAAGCTTATAGAGGTTATTAAGCAATTCCATACCCTTTACTCTATGCATGATTCAAAGTTTTTACTTAATAACAGTTTATAAATTGAATGAGGTTTTAGGAGAGTTATTGTTAAACCATACTAGCCTTTTCCATGCGATTTTTTTCATACGAGTCCTGAGCATTTCAAAATATGGTTTGTTGGTAAATTGTTTTGAGACATGTCTTTTCTAAGAGATCCTGTTCTCCTCTTATAAACTAAGCTTACAAATGGGAGCATTCCTTATCATGGTTTCAAAACCTTGATACCTACAATATCATTTTCCTTCCACTATGAATTCTTCCACTTAGTTGAAAGTGAAATAATTCCCTTTTAGGCTATCCAATCTTTATAGCTTAAAGAGTGTCCAAGATGGTTCAAATTGTCGAACCAAAACTAGATATGTGTATTATTGCCAATCTTTATTTACGTTAACAGGAGGCCTGACCATTTTCCAAATAAGAGCATTGAATCAATAAAGATCTTGACTGAGTATGAATTAACGCCACTCAATAATAACAATAAATGATTAAAAAATGAGTCTTGGAAAAACCCTAGATTTTTACATTTTTGTTAGAACTTAAACTCCATATAGTTATTAGTCTTTTGAGCGAGGAGCCTAGTAAGAACTTCTATGAACATCAAGAATAAGTTAGGAAATAAAATATCCCTTTGTTTAAGCCCTCTAACTCTTTGAAAGTAGTTTGTAAGTTCACCATTGACAATAATTGCATAAAAAGTAGTAGAGAATCAGTGGTCAATATAATTAATAAAGTAGCTAGGAAACTCCAATGCCTTCCAGGATGAAGTTCTAAATCAAAAAATCAAAGGCTTTATAGAATTCTATCTTTAAAGCACAATTCCTTAAGATCTTTTTACTTTTGTAATCCTTGAATAACTATTGTAATATTAATAAGTTGTCACCTATGCTCCTCCCAAATCAACAAATCAAAGGCTTTATAGAATTCTATCTTTAAAGCACAATTTCTCAATATTTTTTGTACTTTTGTAATCCTTGAATAACTCCTATAATATAAATAAGTTGTCATCTATGCTGCTCCCTTGGATAGAAACTCTTTGTGTAGAGATAATGATTATCTTGAGAGCAACCTTCAATCTTTCAGCATGCAGTCTAAAAATTACCTTGTAAATTACATTGCAATAGGAAATTGGTACATAATTATAAAGTGTACTTGCATTCAATTTCTTTGGAATGAGACATACAAAGGATTTTTTTACTTACTTGAGCATTTTACCACCATCAAGGAATTAAAGGATGACTTTAGTGATCATGTTACCTGTTAGGCTTTAGTATTTTTAATAAAAGAATTTAGGACATTTATACTAGGCTAATTATCAATATTTATCTCGAATAATACTTGTTTTATTTCTTCATCATTGAAAGGATCAAATACGTCCTCATTTTGTTGTTGAGTGATATAATTAGAAACAAATTCATTTAATGCCTATATATTTAAGCACTGCTATTAGAATTACCTATTAAGTTCTTGAAGGGGTTAAATTAATCTTCTCCTGGTCTTTAATGCTTTCCCCTTTTGGATTTTCCAAGGATCAAATTTTGTTTGATTCCCATATGTTTAGAATGGAATTATAGAACCTAGTGTTTTTATTATCATCCTTAGAGTTTTATTTTTTTTCTTTAATCTTAATAGTGAATAATAATTCTTTAGAGTTTTATTGTAGTTATTTAGATCTTCAATTTTTTTATTCTTAGCTCTTCATTTTTAAGTGTGAGGTAGAGTTCATGCAATATAGAGATAAGCTTCTCACTTTCCATATTAATGCTAAAGTTTGTATTATTGACCTTTTCCAAATGGAGTTTTTTAAGCTCTTCCTTCAATGCATAGAGTTTCCTAGTTACAATGAAAACCCTTCAACTTCCATACCTAAGCCTTTCTTGATAACCTCTTAAAACCCCTTTATGTTCACCATTAGGTTGTTGAGCTTAAAAGGAACTCTTTTCCTATTTTTCTTAAATTCAGAAGAACCCTGATAGGTATGTAATTTGAGCATAAAGGAAAACCAGGTAAAGCTTAAACCCTACTGAACGTTGAAAGCCATTAAGTATTGACCACATCTCAATCCAAATTTTTTCCTTATATGCTAGCTTCCCATATGTTTGTTATTCCAAGTAAAGTAAGTTCCTTCATATTTTAGGTCTGGTAGATTAGCATCGATGCTGCAATTAACAATATCTCCATTCTTTACTTTAATAATTATCTGGCCCCCTTACCCCTCTTATACTAGTAGGGCAATTTAAGTTTAGTTAATAGAGTTTCTTAGACTTTAAATGCTACTCCAAAGTGAGGACCTTTAGAACTTATGGTTAGCTCTATATATCAAAGTAACTCCAATATTTCCAAATCATATATTTGCACTAACCAATAGACATTCCAGGTAATAATCATTAATGAGAGCTAAGGGTTTGAGGCCATTTTCTCCTTTTTTTTTTCTTCATATTTTCCTCATGTTTATGGTGCTTGAATTGTTTTGAAGCTCCTTTAATTCTCAACCAAAGGCCTCTCTCCTTTTTACCCTAATTCTCAATTAGGGATTCTAGAATAAAGGATAACCAATTTCCCACCTAGTAGCATCTCTCCTCCCTATTCATTGTGGTGGGTATCAATACTGAGATTATCATCTATTTACTTTTTCTCTTCCATAAATCTATAAGTACTGACATTTTCTTCTAGTGGTGTTATTTCTTTATTAGCTTGTGTTATCTCCTCTTATTGGTCTTTTGCTTCCTCAGGTCTTATCATTGTTTGTGTGGAGGAGATAATAGTTTCTACCATCTTTTTATTATGTTCCCCATTATCTAGTCTCTTTATAGGGTTTATCTTGAATTTCCCTTCTTTTATTTTCATTTATAGCTAATTTAGATATATCATCGAGTTTAAGAATCCCACCTATGGGCTTCATATCCTCTTTCCTTGTCTAGGATTAGGCTTCCATTATATGACAGTTTAGCTTCTAACTCCAACAACCCCCTTACTCGTTCAGTCTCATCACCTTAATTCAATGTATCAGGTAGCTTTTAACTATCCACTTCTATACAAATTCTTGCACATCCAATTCTTCTTAAGCTAGCTGTGTTTTTATCTAGGCATAAATACCTACATATGGAGCTTACTAGATTACTGAATTTAGTAGTTGACAAATATTTAAAAGGAATATTGTGGAGATTAATCCATATAGGCAAATTTCTTATATTATTTTTATTTAAAGACATCTTTGGTTTTCATCAATAGGGCTTTACCTTGAATGTGATAAGACACCATTTCCAATATTCTAAACATGTTCTCATTATCAAACCTGAAGATGAAGTAGTCAGCTTCATTAAAGAGCATTCTCTAAACTATTCTGTCCTCAATTGGCTTCAAAACATTTGAGTACTAGGGAGAAAGGAAGCCTATCTCCTATGAAGATACCTACAAGGGATGATTTCCATCTTATGACCCCAACTTTTAGCACTTCTAAAGGTGGAAAAACTATGGAATCCTATCCATGACCTTGATTGGGGAAATATTCTAGCTTGTCTTGTTAAGCTTTATCACCTGTGACTTGTTTCCTAGATTTCTTCAATGGTATCGTATGGAAGTAATTAGCTTCTTTAAGGGTGGTAAGTCTAACGCGGATGGAAGTCTTGACTCTTATGACAAGTTAGGCTCTACAAGAAGCCTAGGATTAGGTTATGTAAACTTGCTATTTGAAGGTTTTGGAGTTGAAGTTGAGTTTGGGGTCTACTCTAAAATCAATAATGCATTTTAAGGACACTGTAATAGGATTGGGAGGAGCTAAACACTACAACAAAACTATGCTTTTTGCGTCGTTTTTAAAGTAGACGTCGCGAATGGTGTGAGGATTTCGCGATGTCTGGTAAAACGTCATGAAAGATTCGTAGATTTTGCAAAGTTGTATTCAGACATCGCCAAAAAAAGAAGATTTTGACGTCGTCTTAGTAGAAAGACGTGCCAAAATAGAAAACACGATGTTTGTTAGAATTAAACGTCGGGAAAGGCTAGGTCCACGTATTTAATTTATCCCCTTCCCCACCAAATGAGACGACGTCGTGTTGCCGCCCCCTATAACGACATCGTCTCATCTTCTGTGTAAATGAAAATCAGAGGTTAGAGCTTCAGTCTCCCGCCCGTGCTTGGAATCGATATGTGGAATCTGTCACCTTCCGTCTTCCTCCACCTTCCCTCTCTCATCCTCTGTCACGCTTGGAATCTGTGGAGTTTGCGTCACCAGTTTTTGAGCTTCTGTCATTTACAGTCGAAGGGCATGTGCGTACTGGTTGAGGTAAGTCATCGAACGACTTTGCTTGCAATTAATGTGAGTCGATTGTAGTTGACGATTTTATCTGGGTTTAAGGTTGCTTAATCGTTTATTTTGATTATCTGTAACACAATGCATTTGGGTTTGCATTGTGTGACAGTATCTTCTTCCCAGCCTTATGTTCATCTGCCTTTCATTTATTTAGGAGGAAATTCACCTTCGCAATTCTCTGTTAAGTTGACGGGGATGATAGCACTAACTCTTAGTCAAATATGATTGTTTATCCTTGTCTTGTAGATTGGATTTAATCTATCTTACATATTTGATTAGTTCTTTCACAACCCCTATTTCTCATAGCTGTAGAGTTTGTTGTTGAAGGATTGTTTATCATAAGACATATATCTCACTTTAAAATCAGTCATCATATGAAGATCTTTTGGAATATGTGAAGATAGTCACTGGGAGCAGAGATTGATTCTTTGTCTTGTTAAGTGGTTATTTGTATTGGGTGTAAACTGCATGAGGGAATGGAGATGGAGGCTCAAATTCTGGTTGATTCTACTATATACTATATTAGAGAATTTATCACAGGACATGAAGCTCACTTTAAAATCATATATACACACATATATATATGTATGTGCATAAATGTGTATGTATGTATGTATATTTGTTTATATGTATGTATGATCTTTTTTTTAAGTGTGATGTATGTTTATTGAAATTAAATGTGAAAGAGAGATTGTAGTTAAACTTTGGATTCACATCTTATATGGTGTTGTTTTTAGATATGAATTCTCAAATTTTGGCATTGGTTAGTTTATATATTATAAGCATCTATTAATGACTTTAGTCTTTTGATCATGGTAGTTATATTTAAACCTCTGCTTTTTGTTATAAGAGAAAGTAGACAAAGAAATAGACATAGGATCTAGAAAACCTCAATATTTGATTTATAATCTCCTTATAGCCTATAAATTCATAGATTTGTTGAATCTTTCATTAGAATTCTATGGTGAAGTCACACTACTTATACGAACTGAATCATATAATAAGCTGATTAGGTAGGCTAAAAAGAGTAGGTGAAAAAACTCATCAATAGCATCAACCATGTAGAGGACTTCATAACCCTTCTTCTTCAACTTCTCACTGCACCAATATTTATGTCACTCTCTTTACTTCATATAGTTGCATTACATGTTAACGAATTTTGTTCCTATAGCCTTTTCGCCGTCTCAACTTATAACTTTAACAGTGCATATAACTGTTATTCCTACAGGTTCAAAAGATTAATGAACTGTGGTGTCATTAGCAATGGAGCAAATTCTATAGGTAATTAACCTTCTATGCTATTGTTTTATTTTGGAGTTCATGTTTGTTGTTGGCTTTCCTTTTAATGGTCTTCGATTGAACTGAGGTTGAACTTAAATGTTTGTTTAGCTTCTGGTGGACTTCAACATCTTATTTTGATCCAATGGTGACTACACCATTGAACTAATTGAAAATTAACATATATAGTTTGGCTGAATATATACTGTCATTTATTCATTTTGAATAACAATATTAATGTAAAGTTTAGACTTTAATCTCCCATTAATTTCCTATAGATTATGGAGTCTTCAATATCTGAATATACTAAGTAAATTTCACTATACTTTTAATAACATCCCCTAAAATGTTACAGTCATCCTTTTGAGATCCATAACCATGCTACAGTCTTTTCAATCCACCTTGACTTGCATTTACTTTGAATCTTGCTACTCTTTTGTGTCAGTGCCTAACTACATTAGATTCCAATGTTGTATTTGTTATCCTATGATATTATAATTATCATACATTGCTTATATGTGGTTGTTGTCAGTATTTAGCTGATTGGTAGTCTATATCTAATAACTAGATTTATGTTACTGCTAAGGTTGATGCCATTAAATAGAGAATTTCTTGATGAGGTTTATGGTATTGTAAGTCTGCATGTGGCAGTCTTGAGTCTGATTTTGAAAAGATCTAACATTCTTTCTCTCTATATGGCATATATACAATATCATAGTGCTATTTTAAAGATATTAAAGTCATTGTTATTAGAGAAGATTAGCTTGCTTGATCACTCTATAATTCTCAATCATTTTGTTTCTATATAGTAGATGATCCAATGGAATAAGCAACTTTGCTAGTTCCAATGGAAGAATAATATGTATGGGTGAGAATAGGACATACAAAATTTGCTTACAAGTGGACTAGGCCATACTAAAATTTGCTTATAAGTGGAGGTAAATAAAGTTTTACTAGAAACAATTAGGCTCAAAAGATTAAATGAAGATGGGAACTTAATGGAGTCTAAATTTATGTTATATAATAGAAAAAATTGTACAAACATAAATAAAATCTTATATAAACTAACTAGGAAAAGGATAAGAGATCTATGAAAGGAAACAAATTGTTTTAATGATGTATAAGAGAAAAGAGTGCCATTAATTAATCATGATCTAGTTCTATTCCATTATGCAACCAATTTCAAGCCATACCTATTGATTCAATTATTGTAGATCAAGATTTGAAGTAAAGGAAATTTTCATTATTAAATAAAAAATGACCAAGAAGGAGAGCCAAAAGTAAGGTTAAAAAAGCTTTAAGTCTTTTACCACCTCTTAATTTTAATAATCACATGAAATGTTAGGGATATCAATTTCCTAATAAGTAATGGTTTTAACTATTTAATCATAAATAAGCCAAATTTGGTTAAATTACTAGAAACAAAACTAAAAGCAAGCAAGTTTAGAGGAATCTATAGTTTTTAGAAAATCATAGATAGCTTTAGCAAACCATTAATCCTATTATAATGGAAGAATTATAGTGGCATATGACCTTAAGATATTAAAGATAATCTATATTAGCTTCTCAAACAATTATTTCATCTAAAAATTATTTCAAATAAATGACCCCTTTAGATTTAATAATTTTCTAACCATTAATAAATGCATTGAATAGAATGAAATTTAGCAACACTACAAGCAATATCCAAATAAAAAGGAAAACTTTAAAAACAAGCTAAGAGATCTCTATGCAGATGCAAACAATGACAATTTAAAATTGAAAGAGAGCATAACATTCTAGACCTATAATCAAACTCTTGAAAATCGTCACTCTAGAAATAGAAAAAAAAATCAAGGGAAGGTTTGGAGATAGAAATACAAGATACTTTAATAATGTAATTCTAATCAAAAGTAACACTAATAAAATAGATACACTGCCATAGACTAACGACATGACCTATAACAAACAATCTAACTTGAAGAAGATTTTCTACAATAACTTCAAGAATACATTAAATAGATCCGCTAATGGTGTTTCTTCTTTATAGTATCTAAAACATTAATAATTAGCTCAATTAATACAAATCAAGCTAAATGGCTCTCCAAACCTTTCAATAAAGATGATATAGGCATGGCTCTCTATAAGCGAACCTAAACAATATAGTAGGGCCTAGTCGAAACATTGTCTATTTTTCTAAAAAATACATGGCATCTAGTTGGAAGTCTAGTCTCAAAGGAAATCTTAAAACCTCCCTCAAAGGATAAAATGTTTAAGTAAGTGGACAAAGCTTTTATTTTCCACATTCCTAAGAATCTAACCCTTTTATCATGTAAGATTATAGACCCACATCTTTTTATAATGTAATATACTAGAAATTTTAATATGTTAGTAAGCTAGATTGAAAGTAACCTAAGCTCAATCATTAATCCAATTTAAGTATCATTCATTCAAGGGAGGAATATATGATATAATATACTCTTGATATAAGAAACGTGAGGATTGTTATAGAAATAAATTAATAAAGAGTTATATGATGAAAATAGACATGCACAAGGAATTTGATAATGTTAAATAGAATTCATCCTTAATGTAATATGGGTTCTAGGATATCCAAAACAATTAGTCAAATTAATAGATCTATATATCATAACAACATCCTATAACATTATGGTGAATAAAGAGCTTACAATTATTCAATAAACAAATAGGGCTAAGGAAAATGGATTGCTTATCCTCTTATCTATTCATAATTTTATATAAGCTCTATGAAAGTTAATTGACAAGTACATCAATAATAAGGGATCCTTCAAGTAGTATTATAAATGCAAAATTATAAAGATACATCACTACTCATTTACAAATGATGTAATTCTCCTATATCTTGCTTATGCAAAGTTATTAAGGACCTGAAACAATTATATGGAAGTAAAATGATATATTAGGGCTAGCAATCACCATCAACAAGATTTGTGCCTATTTTTCATCATGTAATCCAAAGCTATCAAATTAAATTTCGAACATTTTGGTTTAGGACTTGAGAAACTACCGTTTAAATAACTTAGTATCCATATAATAACAAAAGACTCACGTCCAAGGATTGTTAATCATTATTTAATTTCATTCACGAATAGATGTGAGATAGATCAACAAAAACATTTTATATAGGTATATTGTAATTGTTATTTCCATTCTCAATAATTTGACATGTATGTTAGAGCTCACACTTATACCTCCCTCAAAAACCTAATCAAAGCAATTAAAATTTTTTTCAAGAAATTTCTATTATTAAGAGAAGCTCACGATACTACTTAGGCCAAAATCAAGTAAACAAGTGTATGTACTCCAAAGGATGAAGTGTATTGGAAATCAATTCATCAAAGTAATAAGCAAATGCTAACGTTAAAAGAATCTAGAAGCTATATTTATAAAAAAGAAACTATTTAGGTTTAATTGATGCATACACAATTTGTTAAAGGAGAAAACTTTTGGAAGTTCAAACCTGTTGGACCAATGGTGGTTGACAAATTAGATCCCACTTATGTTTTGATAATAATAAAATGTATAGAATTGGTTAAGAAATTATTTCAGGTATTTTGGGATTATTATTGTGCAAATCAAGATGGACAAGTGATAAATCATTGAAGAATCAAGATGGAAGTTTCCTTATAATTGAAAGAGACATAAATAATAAGGATTATAGAAGATTTGGTTGGATGTTACCATTGAAGACAACACAAGTCGACTTGCACAGCATAAGTCGACTTATACATCGGGATCTGAACAGCACAAGTCGACTATAACAACATAAGTCGACTTATCGAAGGACACAAGTCGACTTACACAACACAAGTCGACTTATAGAAGAGTGGAGATGAAATTTTACGAAAAGTGTTGTCACAAGTCGACTTATACATTCGACAAGTCGACTTATGGGTACAACAAGTTAATTCCAACGGCTCTATTAGTCACAAATGGAAAGGAGGATGTTAAGGAACGGTCATAACAATTAGACAAGGGCTATATAGGTTCCCAACAGCTATTTTCTTCAAGTATAAAGAGTGGATGACTGATGAAGAGTGCATGGAAGTTCTATAAGCAAAAATACTCTTCTATTGCTCCAAAATTGCTCATTATTGTTCTTATCTTGTTACACAATTGTATTGAGCATTTGTTCTTCAAACTTTATCTTATTTCTCTTACAATTTGGTGACTAGTGAAAGGTCACGTGTGAGGTAACAGTAGAAAATCAAGTGGTATTGGTAGGATTTGTGCGGAAGACAAATCATTTGTAAAGGTAGCGATAGGAAATCAAGCGGTATTGGTAGGATTTGTGCGGAAGACAAATTAAGTGTAAAGGTAGCTCGAGCTGGAAATCAAGCGGTATTATGAAGTTCACACTTTGAACTACAAAGTGTGTAATAAAGTGGTTTGCAAAATCCTAAGTGGGAGCTTAGGTAGAGGCGTCACGTCTTAGCAGAACCTCTATAAAAACAGTGTTTGATCTTCTTTCCTACTCTTTTCACTTAAATTTGTTTAAATTGTTTTAGTGTGAATTAACTTCTGATTTTATTGTAGAAATTTACAAAAAGCTTAAAGATCTATTCAACCCCCCCTTCTAGATCGCTAACAATTGGTATCAGAGCAGAAGTATCCAGGGATGGCACACAACAAACTAGCGAAAGAAGGTAATACAAATTATCGCCCTCCTTTATTTAATGGTACTAATTATTCTTCTTGGAAAAATCCTATGAAGTATCACATTATAAGCGAGGGAGTAGAATATTGGAAGATCATTATCTTCGGTCCACAACCACCGTTGAAAGAAAATGGTGAGTTAAAAACAGAGATGGAGTATGACGACAATGATTGGAGGCAATCTACATCAATCTGAAGGCTATAAGCGATATCTGCGCTCTCACGATTAGAGGAAAGAAACCGAGTTAATTCTTGTACCAGCGCTAAAGAAATGTGGGAAAGACTTCAGATCACCCATGAAGGAACCAACCAAGTCCGGGAGACAAAGATCAACATGCTTCTCCATGATTATAAAATGTTTGTTATGAAGGAAGGTGAGTCTATTTCTATTATGTTTGATCGTTTTGCAGAAATCATAAATGAATTAGGCAACCTTGGAAAGCATATGACGAATAGCGAGAAGGTGAAGAAGATTCTCCGCTCACTACCAAAAGAATGGGACTCACAAGTCACAGCAATTATGGAGTCTAAAGATCTCAATCATTTGGAATTCAACGCCTTAGTGGGATCACTCATCAACTATGAGATCATTCTCAAATCCAGAGGAGGTAGAGGTAAGTCAAAAAATTCAATTGCTTTAAAGGCTAATATTTCTTCTCTTGATGGAAGTGATGAAGAAATAGATGAAGAAGAGGATGATGAAGAAATAGCAATGTACGCCATAAATTTGAGAAAATTCAAAGGACTTCTCAAAAATCGTAGGAAAGAATTAAATGGTGGAAGAAATGAAGAAAGAAAGAAGTACACCATGGAAAGAAGGACCAAAAGCACATCTTCCACATCAAATTTCCAGAAAAGTGACAAATATGACAAAGGGAAAAAGAAAGCTAGCCTAGTAGCCACTTGGAGTGATGATGAGGAAGCATACCAAAGTAATGATGAAAACAACCTTGCTCTTATGGCATATAGCTTCTTGACAAGTGATGATGAGGATGAGGTAATAATCTCAAATCAAGAACTTAGAGATTCTTTTACTGCTTTACAAATTGATTTTGAAGAAACTATTAAGATCAACAAGAAATTGAGAAAAAAAAAAAGAGAACTAGTTACTGAAAATAGTGTTTTGCTTAAGACTGTTGATGATTTGGAATGCACTAAGGAAGATCACTCTACATGCCTTGCTGAAAAAGAAAATCTTACTTGTGAGCTTGATAGACTTAAAAAGGAATTTTCTTATGTGGTTAAAAAAATTTCTGGTGGGAATGAAAAATTTGAAAAGATGTTATCTTTACAAAGATATTCAATTTCTAAACATGGTTTAGGATACGATCCATTTGATAGAGATTGTTCTTTGATTTCTAAATTTACTAAAGATGGCAAAGTTGCTAAATGTGCTAGATGCTTAAAAGATGGTCACATAGAAATTGCATGCAAAAGTATTAGAAGATGTATTAATGTGAAGAAAATCTGGGTAGTAAAAGGTACAACTCCTCCTAATGTGGTTTGTATGACTAACCAAAATGGACCCAAAATGGCCTGGGTACCAATGAGTAGAAAGAATGTTTCAGTTGTAGGTACAAGCAAGGAATGAAGATCAACCAAGCACATGGTACATTGATAGTGGATGTCGACTAATTGGTGACAAGTCTGCTAACAAGTCGATTTGTGTGGGTCAATAAGTCGATCTATGGTGTACACAGCACTATGGAAATGAAGAAATTTCAGGATAAGTCGACTTATGAGGGTCGATAAGTCGACTTATGGAGGTAAAACAAGTCGACTTATGTTTACATGGGTTCCATTGTTGGATTGTTATGTTATGTAATGACTTGGCATTTTCTTTGTGCTTTCTTATGAGCTGCCAGTCGAATATAAGTCATCTGGGTCTTCTTTAAAAAATTCTCTTTTTCCTAAAATCTCCGAAAACATATTCTCTTCTACTTTTGAGATTTATTCATTATGATGTTTCTCCACCATGATGGTTTTTGTATCTAGCCAAGACCAACATTTCATATTATTTGTATTTGCTTGCTACTTGAGATTATTTGTGTTTGATGACTTGCTTCTCTATTTAATGTGATTGCGATATTTCATCTATTGTTGGTTTGTATTAGTTGTTTTCATTATGACAAAAAGGGGGAGAAAAATGAGAAATTGGATATTCTTTAGTTCCTTGATTAAGGGGGAGTATGTGATAATTGTCTTTAATTTAAGTCTATCATGATTTCAAATTACTTTTATGAATTTGATCTTACAAGGTTATTAAATTCAATGATTTATATGATTGAGGGAGACTTCTAACTAAAAGACAAGGTATAAAAACGTTCATCAATGTTTCTTTGTTTTCATTTCTTAAACAATTTCTAAGTGTTTTGTCATTATCAAAAAGGGCGAGATTGTTGGACCAATGGTGGTTGACAAATTAAATCCCACTTATGTTTTGATAATAATAAAATGTATAGAATTGGTTAAGAAATTATTTCAGATATTTTGGGATTATTATTGTGCAAATCAAGATGGACAAGTGATAAATCATTGAAGAATCAAGATGAAAGTTTCCTTATAAGTGAAAGAGACATAAATAATAAGGATTATAGAAGATTTGGTTGGATGTTACCGTTGAAGACAACACAAGTCGACTTGCACAGCATAAGTCGACTTATACATCAGGATCTGAACAACACAAGTCGAATTGAACAACATAAGTCGACTTATCGAAGGACACAAGTCGACTTACACAGCACAAGTCAACTTATAGAAGAGTGGAGATGAAATTTTACGAAAAGTGTTGTCACAAGTCGACTTATACATTCGACAAGTCGACTTATGGGTACGACAAGTTAATTCCAACGGCTCTATTAGTCACAAATGGAAAGGAGGATGTTAAGGAACGGTCATAACAATTAGACAACGGCTATATGGGTTCCCAACAGCTATTTTCTTAAAGTATAAAGAGTGGATGATTGATGAAGAGTGCATGGAAGTTCTATAAGCAAAAATACTCTTCTATTGCTCCAAAATTGCTCATTATTGTTCTTATCTTGTTACATAATTGTATTGAGCATTTGTTCTTCAAACTTTATCTTATTTCTCTTACAATTTGAGTGACTAGTGAAAGGTCACGTGTGAGGTAGCTTGAGCCAAAAATCAAGTGGTATTGGTAGGATTTGTGTCGGAAGACAAATCATTTGTAAAGGTAGCTTGAGCCGGAAATCAAGCGGTATTGGTAGGATTTGTGTCGGAAGACAAATCAAGTGTAAAGGTAGCTTGAGCCGGAAATCAAGCAGTATTATAAGAGTTCACACTGAACTACAAAGTGTGTAATAAAGTGGTTTGCAAAATCCTAAGTGGGAGCTTAGGTAGAAAACGTAGGTCTTAGCACCGAACCTCTATAAAAATAGTGTTTGATCTTCTTCCCTACTCTTTTCACTTAAATTTGTTTAAATTTTTTTAGTGTGAATTAACTTCTGATTTTATTGTAGAAAATTACAAAAAGCTTAAAGATCTATTCACCCCCTCCCCCCCTTCTAGATTGCTAACAAAACCAAAAGCAAAAAGCACATTAGTAATACTTTGAATGCTAAAGCTAAGGGAATGATTTAGCCTTTAAATAAAGTTCTTAATAAGGAATGACAATTATACCTCATTTTTTGGAATAGATAAGGACCCCTCTATAAGCTCCCAAAATTCAACCATCTAATGCCTATACTTATAGAGGATGCTAAGGTGAAAAAGAAATGACATAAGGGGAAAAAATAAGGATGTAATAACTACAACTTCACTTCTATAATGGGAAAAATACTAGCAATTAACCTTAAGTTCATGAAGACAATTCAATGATATGGCTAACATATAATTCCAGGTTAGTTCCTCGAAACATCTTGTTTGGAAATTTATCGACTCACTCTTCGAAAAAAACCAGCATGTTTCATACACCAAAATCCCCTACAATCCCCTAATATGTTTACAAAGTCGCTTAGTAACTATGAATTTGATGCAGATATGCGTATGTTTGAGGTTTAAATGATGACCATTTACATTTACTTTCAGCAACATGCACTTTCTTTTATATCTGTTGTAACATCCCGTTACTGTTAGCAAGGGCATTATGGTAATACTGATAGGTTTCATTGCATTCACTGATTGAGCATGTTACTGGCCTCTAATTATAGAGGAACAGGTTTATTGCATATGCATTTATTCATAGGTTCATGCATTCATGATTTTCTGGCATTTTAATTGTGAGTAACCTAGTTGGTTTCTCAAATTTCTGATTGTCTAAATGCTCTATTTGAATTACTTACCAATGTGAATTGCATGATTACTGAAATGTATATAATCGAATTGCATGCTTTTACTGTATGGGATTGGACAACTGCATGACATTGGGAATTGAAATACTTTGGGCTTTTATAGCCATATCATCAAATCTTGAACATTTGCATTACATGCATAAATGCATGATCGAGATAATGAGCGTTGTGACCCAGTCGCGATTTTCTGAAATGAGCCTCGAGCTCCAATACTGTACTGACCAGGCCTCGAGCCCGAGGGGAGAATCCTTGACGCGTCCCCACTGAATCGTCTTGTTGGCGCTTGGGCACAACAACACCGAATAAGCTGGAAAATAGTCACATATGCATTGTTTACATGGCTGATTGATTTGTGACACTTACTGAATTATGTGATGGCATGAGAGATTGCAATTTGTTACATGCTACTGTGAATTGTTGTATAATCTGTAATTTGCTATATGATCTTTATTAATTGAATATTATTGTGCTATCTTTGTCATTGAATCTGCGTAATGCATGATTTGAGTGAAAGTTAGATACTGAGTAAAAGAAAATAGAAAATGGGAAATGGTACCGCGAAAATCATGAATAGGCATAGTACCTCTTTTATTCAAGGCATGTGCATCATTAATTATTTTGACTGTGCATTATGTAATGAATGAAATTAATTGATTGTTAGAGAGCCGATGGATCGATAATCCACAGACGATCTTTGGAGCTTCGGTGACGACTAGGAAGTTCGGTGAGTAACCTAGTTGGTTCCTCAGCCTTTATGTGTTTAATATCTTGCAATGATGCCATGTGGAGATAATGGAGGGATATATGTGTTTGTTTTGATCGATTTCGGACCACGGGTATCCGAAGTATCTGAATGTGATATTGAAGCGCAAATTGTGTATACTGTATGTGAATGCTACTATGAAAGGATTGCGAATGTGATGTGATACATATGTATTGTATATATGTATATGGTGAGCGTGAAATGAGAAAAAGGTGAAACATTATAATTGTGATAAGCGAACTCCATAATTGGTTAATAAATAATGGTTGTGATTGGAGCTTCCTTTGAAGGGAATAGTGCATACCCAGAGGCTCTCCTATCCCAATGTGGCGAGCGATAGTGCATACCACGAGGCTCTCCTACTTGCCTAAAATGTGATTCTTGTGTAACGAAGGGAATAGTGCATACCCAGGTGGGCTCTCCTATCCCTAATGTGGTGAGCGATGGTGCATACCACGAGGGCTCTCTGTAAAGTACAAGTCGACTTGTACTACTGATAAGTCGACTTGTTCTTGAAAAGTACCGATAAGTCGACTTGTACATTACATAAGTCGACTTATTTAAGGATGGTACTGTTTATTTGTGCCCTAAAGGCAATCCCCTTTAGCGCGTTTTATTCACAGTCGTATCATCAGACTGAATGAATAAATAAAGAAAAGGCATAATTCATTAATTTGATGTTCATGAACATTGTTTATGAATTGATTGGATCTTTAATCAGATTAATGAAGTCCATGATATATGACATAGCATGAAGGAAATTATGATGTGATCATACTCACGAGATTCCTATCATGTGCAATTATATGGGTGTCTAAATTTTCCTAGTCAAAGGATTAATGAGGCTGGACATCATTAATCCGGATAGACTAGCACATGTCATATTCCTTGATTGGATCAAGCGGTGGATCTCGAAGCTGTAAATATGAGATATTTAGAATTGACATGTGGATGCTTACTAAGCGGTAGTAGGTTCATTGGATGACACGCCATGAGATCATCACATGGATATCTTATCTAGTGTCGATGATAATCTCATCATAGCAATGGTGCAAGTATCCTTGGACTTGAGGTACTCGAGGATATCTTGAATCTTGATCCGTGCTTTGACTCCATTCCTTGTTGCCTTCGGAGGTAACTCATAGGGTGGTGCTTGGGTGCGACTTGAGGTATTCAAGATAATTGAGTAGCCAATAAAGGATTCACCACTTGGATTAGCGGAAGAGATACCCATGGCCTCTTGTCGGGATCATTACTTGTAAATCTCGGCGAGTGAATATGTCATGAAGAGTGTCTTCATGGACATATAGAGTAATGAGTCTAGGGCGAGATCTGTTATCACTTAGGCTAGACTTCGGTCTAGTGAGAGTTGACACTTTGACCATACTCATAACCAAGTGGGGTATAGGATGGTGAAAGGACGAATTGCACGGTAATTGTCATGGAAGGGTTAAGTGATCGGTTCGTGATGAATACATCAAACCGATTACTTTCGGTCAATTAGGGGTCATGATGTGTTGCTAGATACGCTCATGACTTGCTCAGATTAATTGTTAATCTAAGTGGCCAACATAACAAGGAGCCTAAAGGTCACACGCTTAAGAGTATTTCGGAGAATCGTAAAATAGTAATTGGACGAGTTCCAATTATGGAAACATTAGGATTAAATGGATCCCGATGGGATTGGGATATGTCCCGATGAGATCGCGACATCAATATTGCTAAGAAAGGTTTTGAATCAAGCCAAACCTTGAACTGGTAAGGCAGTAGGACCAGAGCCCAGCTTTATTGGGCTTTAGCAATTATATATATATATAATTAAGTAAATAATTAATTAATATATATAAATATAAACCATGTGCGTTGGAAATGGAAGGAGAAGAGATTAGCTTTGACTTTTCAAAGCTTTTACTTTATTCATTAATATATGAATGGCCATTAAGCTTCCACATGGCTTCATCTTATTCAAGTCTTTTAATGGTTATAAAGACATATAAGATGGCTTGCTTAATGTGGAAGAGTCGACGGTTTTGAAAGGAGAGGAAGACAAAAGGTTTTCTTAAGTGTTAAGGAAAAGCTTGGAAAGTGATTTCATCTTCTTCTTCTTCATGAAGCACCATCGATTTTCTCTTCTTCCAAGCAAGTCTCCAACGTTTCCTTGACTCTCGGGACAGAGGTAGGGTCTAGCAGCTCTTAATCTGTTCTAGCTATTCCGGGTCAAAGGGTTTGATCCGGTTAGGTTTCGATCTCTGCGTGGATCACCTTTAGAGATAGTCTCTATTGGCTATTTAGGTTGATGTCTTCATACGGATACGGATCACAGGATTCGGAAAGTCCGGGAATAAAAATTTTGTTTTCCGCTGCGGTACATGTGATGTACCTCCGGGATTTTCCTACAGTGGTATCAAAGCGTCGGTATCCCGTATGAAGCTAAAACCTAAGCTAGATCGAAACCCTAAGTCTTTGTTGATGTTGATGCATGTGTACTTGCAGATTTTGAATTGCTATACAGATAGGTTTTTCAAATTTTCTGCCCAGAAATGTTCATAACATGTTAGAGAATATGTCTATGAATTTTCAGAATTTATCGATTTGATTTGATATAGTTTTACTAATTAATTCCCTAAGGTTGCAGATCTTTGTTTTGTGAAGCGATTACGTGAGCAGCGAGTAGTATAAAATCAAGAATAAATTCTAGAAAAATCTTTTCTGGATTTTCCTTCACCTACATGTCTCTGAGATGTTTTGAATGTCTGTGAGCATGGAAATTGTATTTCAAGGTGATTGGATATTTATTCACGAATTTATTCTATCTTGTTGGGAATTCTTGTCTTTGATGAACCTGATTTTGAATCGGTTTTGTTATTTAGGTTGACAGATATTACCTTAGGTATGTAGGTGTTGTGAATTGGAATTGTACTGATTGAGGAATTAGCCGATTAGAGATTTTAGCAAAATTCCTGAATAAGTCGACTTGTATGAGGTATAAATCGACTTGTTCAGATTTTTAGGATAAGTCGACTTGTGTATATAATAAATCGACTTGTTCAGATCTCGATATAAGTGGACTTGTAGTACCTTATAAGTCGACTTGTTCATGGCAGTGAAATAAGTCGACTTGTGTCATACAAGTCGACTTGTGTGTGGCAGAAGCATAAGTCGACTTGCATTTGATGAAAGTCGACTTGTGGCATCTTCGAGTTGGATGATGGATGATTATAAGTTGATTCAATCGATTGATGAAACCTAAATCATTCCATATAGTCTTCGTGACTATAATCCTTAAGCTTGGAGTCTAGAGACCGAAATCCCTCCTCGGTATATGAAAACTAACGCCTTCCATTAATATGGTAAGAACCGAGTTCTTATAGGATTGAGTTGTTGAGCTAACCTCAAGCTCACTCTATCTGAATATGTTCAAACCATGAAAATAAGATTTTCGGATTAATGGGTTGGTTTTCACGAGGCGTTAGTTTGTTGAGCAAACTCAAGGTCAGCGTGAGCAGGCGAAATTGGGTAGCATACATCGGATGTATGCGCATCAAAGAGTTTATACTGAATGAAGTGCACATCAACAAGTTGATAGCGATTGATAGTTGTGTCTAAGATGTAATTGGTATATCGATACCTCCGAGACATAAGGTGGCTTGTTGGACAAATCCAAGGTCATTCTCAATATCGGTTATCGATGATACAATTGGTATGACCGATACCTACCGATTGACCTAAGTTGTGGCTTGTTGGGCAAACTCAAGGTCACTCTTAGCAATGTCGATATCGACCCACTAGGACATTATGTCACATCGTTTCTCTGGATTAAGTAAAGAGGGTTATGGATTCTAGGAAACTAGTGGGAGCCATATGCATGTCATGCAAGTCCTTATGATCATGCGAGCATTTCTATTCTATCATTCCTTCTCTCTATCGTGCTAGGTTGATTGAAGAAGTCTTTCGATTAATGAATTTTCGCTCTCTATTCGGACTGAATTTTCTTGATTGGCTAAGGAATCGAGAATTGTTCTCGATCGAGGAACCAGGATCGTCCTAGATGTTCCACTTCCAGATGCACTGCTGCCGATGCTTCGATAAGGATCGAAGGCATATCGTAAGCATCTAATGGACGGGACATGGTCGCTTGTCTTGATGTCACGGAGCTGCGAAGCGACGAGTCCATGGATGCTCACGTTATAATATCTCATCTTAGGAAGCTGTTTGATGAGTGAGCTCGATGCGAAAGGTTCAAGACCTCGAGCTTCTCTTCATCACAAAGATGGCTCTAGGGATATCTGGCATGCAAGATGCCTCAAGATGAATGGCTATATTGAGAGATTGGTCGTCTTAGGATTTGTAATGGGTTATGAATTAGGTAGAGACTTAATTCTGGTTGGATTGTCTGATAGTTATTCACAGTTCGTGTTAAACTATCGGATGAACCAAATATCCTGAACAATTCTGGTGATCAATCTGCTCATAACAAATGAAAGGCTATCAAGATAGATAGCAAGTGCTAATGGTGGATGCTTCTTCTTCTGGTTCAAAGAAGAAAAAGGTCAAGAAACCAAAGGAAAGTGCCAACAAGAAGAAAACCAAAGTATTCTTCCCAAAAAGGATTTTGCTTTCATAGTGGCAAGTCTGGCCACTAGAGGCGAAACTGTAAAATCTATCTGGAGTCCTTGAAGCAGAAGAAGGCATCAGATGCCTCTACTCCTTCAAGTATGTTTGTCATTGAGGTTAATACTATTCCTGATCCAAACATATCGGTATTTGATACCGGATGTCGGTCATACATATGAAATGATATGCAGGCATCGTGATGACGATGAAAGCTCATAAAGAGAACTAGACCTTTGTGTAGGTAATGCGTGAAGAGTTGCTACATTTGCGTGGCACTTATGTCTTGTTACTCCCTCTTGGGCTTGTATTCAAATTGGATGATTATCATTTTGTACCGTTTTAAACAAAGAACATATTGTATGTTTTATGTTTAATTAGAGCTGGTTTCCATTGGACTTTTATTAGCAATGGTTACTATATTAGTTGGAATGGAATGCTCTATGGTACTCGTACATTATGCAATGGAATTGACATATTAGATATGTCATATCCAATTATGAATATCAATGACGCGAAAAGACATAATTGAGATAATTTAAAATCAACGTACTTATGGCATTGTCGGCTTGGCCATATAAATGAGATATGCATTGCTAAGCTCCATAAGAGTGGATGTTTAGGGTCATTTGATTATGAATCATATGACACATGCGAATCTTGTTTATTAGGCAAGATGACTAAGTTATCCTTTAAAGGAAAGGATGAACGACTGGATTATTAGACCTAATACATTCAAATGTATGTGGTCCGATGTCCATCCATGCCAGAAGTGGTTGTCGTTGCTTTCATTACTTTTATCGATGATTATTCACGATATGGGTACATGTATCGATGAGATACAAATCTGAAGTGTTTGAAAGTTCAAACAATTGAAATGAAGTAAAAAGGTTTGGTAAAAGTATCAAGGCATTACGATCGATCGTGGTGGAAAATACTTAGACCAACGGTTTTGGATTATCTCGGAGATAATGGGATTTTATCTCGATTCACTCCACCTTGCGTCGCAGACAATGGTGTGGTTGAAAGGAGAAATCGAACCTTGTTAGACATGGTGCGATTGATGATAGGTTTACTGCAGTTTTAAGGGTATCTTTCGAGGCATTTGTTTACTTGTTAAGCGAGTTCCATTAAAGATGATTGATGTTACTCCATATGGAGATATGGACTAACGAAAGCCCTATCTTTCTCGGCTGAAAGTTTGGGGTTGTCTGCTTATGTGAAGCGGACACGATCGATTAGCTTGATGCAAAGTCGACAAGTGTTTGTTAAATGGAATATTAATTCTACCTTGCTTAGAACAAAAGTTGTTTATTTCAAGCATCTGTTTTCTTAAAGAAAGAGTTTCTTTACAAGAGGACAGTGGGAGCAAAGTTGAACTTGGAAGTTCACGATGCTCGAACAAACATAGATCAAGCTGCTGAACTGAAACTGTCACTCATATAGATGAGGTAGCAGTTCAACCTTCTACTACACAAATTTACGTAAGTCATGTAAGATACGACCGCTTCGAGAGATATGGATTTCGTGAGGAGCAGAATGACGTATTGCTCATATGAGATGATCGCCTACTACCTATGAACGAGGTTACGAAAGTTCGATGTCGGAACATGGCTTTGTGCCATGAAATCTGAAATGGATTCCATGTATGAAAACCAAGTATGGACTTTGGTTGTTACACCTGAAGGGATAAAACCCACAGGGTGCAAAGGAGTTTTCAGAAGAAAACCAACATGGATGGTAATTTGATTACCTATAAAGCAATGCTTCGTTAAAGGATTTCATCACGCACAAAGAGTTGACTATGACAAAACCTTGACCCGTGGCAATGCTTAAATCCATTAGGATACTCCTAGCCATTGCCACTCATTATGATTATGAGATATGGCAAATGGATGTGAAGACAACTTTCCGAGAGGAAAATCTACCCGAGGATGTGTATGACACAACCTGAGGGCTTCACTTCCATCGATGGCGAAAAGGTATGCAAGCAAATCCATGTTTGGATTGAAGCAAGCATCCAGAGTTCAATATCCGTTTGATGAGGTAATCAAAGAGTTTGATTTCTCACAAAATTCGGATGATCATTATGTGTATAAGAAGGTTAATGGGACTGCAATCGTATTCCTTGTGTTGTATGTAGATGACATATTGTTACTCTAAACGATGTCTCTATCTTTTGATCGATTAAAATTTGGTTGTCCAAACAATTTGCCTTGAAAGACCTTGGTAAAGCAACTTATATCCTTGGGATATAGATTTATAGAGATAGATCAAAGGTTGCTTGGTCTTTCACAAGCATCGTACATAGATGAGATGCTAAAGAGATTTAGCATGGAACAATGCTATATACGTGGCTGATGTATCGTATGCTCTAAGTGTTACGCAGCGATACCAATCGAGATCTGGTGAGGGTCACTAGGTGGCTGTCAAGAATATCCTCAAGTACTTGTGAAGCACTAAGGATGTTTTCTTGATGTTTGGAGATGGAAATCTCCATGTGGCGAGCGGCATTGCGATATCTAATCGATAAGGATGATTCGAATCATGTTCAGGTTATATACATTCACCTTTGAATAGCGTGGCGGTCAATTGAAAGAGTTTCCAAACAAGAGAGGATGGCTGATTCAACAACCGAGGCAGAGTACCTTGCGCATGAGATCGCGAAAAGGCGGTTTGGATCGAAAGTTCATTACTAAACTTGATCGGTCCCTACCGTGATGGGCCCATAGGATTGTATTGTGATACAATGGGGCTAATGCTGAGCAAAGGAACCAAGGTCTTATCGACGATCCGAACTCGTACTCACCGATTCGGAGATCATTAGTCAAGATGATATCTGATAGAGAGAATTCCACGAGCAAAGTGTTGTTGTTCCGCTGACAAAGCCATTGTCACAGGAGAATTGTGTTTCTCATGGACTCGCTTATGGTATTAGATACTAAGGCGATTGGCTTTAGGTCAAGTGGGAGATTTGTAAGTACAAGTCGACTTGTACTACTGATAAGTCGACTTGTTCTTGAAAAGTACCGATAAGTCGACTTGTACATTGCATAAATCGACTTATTTAAGGATCAGTCTTGTTTATTTGTGCCCTAAAGGCAATCCCTTTAGCAGCGTTTTATTCACGATCGTATGCGTGAATGAATAAATAAAGAAAAGGCATAATTCATTAATTTGATGTTCATGAACATTGTTTATGAATTGATTGGATCTTTAATCAGATTAATGAAGTCCATGATATATGACATAGCATGAAGGAAATTATGATGTGATCATACTCCTGAGATTCCTATCATGTGCAATTATGTCAGTGTCTAAATTTTCCTAGTCAAAGGATTAATGAGATGGACATCATTAATCCGGATAGACTAACACATGTCATATTCCTTGATTGGATCAAGCGGTGGATCTCGAAGCTGTAAATATGAGATATTTAGAATTGACATGTGGATGCTTACTAAGCGGTAGTAGGTTCATTGGATGACCGCCATGAGATCATCACATGGATATCTTATCTAGTGTCGGTGATAATCTCATCATAGCAATGGTGCAAGTATCCTTAGACTTGAGGTACTCGAGGATATCTTAGATCTTGATCACGTGCTTTGACTCCATTCCTTGTTGCCTTCGGAGGTAACTCATAGGGTGGTGCTTGGGTGCGACTTGAGGTATTCAAGATAATTGAGTAGCCAATAAAGGATTCACCACTTGGATTAGCGGAAGAGATACCCATAGCCTCTTGTCGGGATCATTACTTGTAAATCTCGGCGAGTGAATATGTCATGAAGAGTGTCTTCATGGACATATAGAGTAATGAGTCCTAGGGCGAGATCTGTTATCACTTAGGCTAGACTCGGTCTAGTGAGAGTTGACACTTTGACCATACTCATAACCAAGTGGGGTATAGGATGGTGAAAGACGAATTGCACGGTAATTGTCATGGAAGGGTTCGTGATCTGGTTCGTGATGAATGCATCAAACCGATTACTTTCCGGTCAATTGGGGTCATGATGTGTTGCTAGATACCGCTCATGACTTGCTCAGATTAATTGTTAATCTAAGTGGCCAACATAACCGGAGCCTAAAGGGTCACACGCTTAAGAGTGTTTGAGAGAATCAGTAAAATAGTAATTGGACGAGTTCCAATTATGGAGAGCATTAGGATTAAATGGATCCCGATGGGATTGGGATATGTCCCAATGAGATCGCGACATCAATATTGCTAAGAAAGGTTTTGAGTTTGTTTAAGACTGAACTGCAGTAGGCCGTAGGGAATGACCCCAGCTTTGACTGGATCGCTTAGTAATTATATATATATATTAATTAAGTAAATAATTAATTAATATATATAAATATAAGCCATGTGCACGTTGGAAATGGAAGGAGAAGAGATTAGCTTTGACTTTTCAAAGCTTTTTTACTTTATTCATTAATATATGAATGGCCATTAAGCTTCCACATGGCTTCATCTTATTCAAGTCTTTTAATGGTTATAAAGACATATAAGATGGCTTGCTTAATGTGGAAGAGTCGACGGTTTTGAAAGGAGAGGAAGACAAAAAGGTTTTTCTTAAGTGTTAAGGAAAAGCTTGGAAAGTGATTTCATCTTCTTCTTCTTCATGAAACACCATCGATTTTCTCTTCTTCCAAGCAAGTCTCCAACGTTTCCTTCACTCTCCAGGGGAGGTAGGGTCAGCAGCTCTTAATCTGTTCTAGCTATTCCCGGTCAAAGGGTTTGATCCGGTTAGGTTTTCGATCTCTGCGTGGATCACCTTTAAAGATAGTCTCTATTGGCTATTTAGGTTGATGTCTTCATACGGATACACGGATCACGGGATTGGGAAAGTCCGGGAATAAAAATTTTGTTTTCATTTGCGGTACATGTGATGTACCTCCCGGGATTTTCCTACATCTCCTACTTGCCGAAAATGTGATTACTGTTACTGAATTTAGCCTTGAGCTCGAGGGGAGTCAATGCATACCCAGAGGGCTCTCCTACTCCCTAAGTGTATCTGAATTCTGTTACTGTTAAGCGCTCAGTCACAACTCAGAAAAGAATGGATAATAATGGGAAAAGTTCATGAGTGAAACTTTTATGTGTGAATGTTGTATATTCATCTGATAAGTGTTATATGGTGATATTGATTGTGTAAAATTGACAATGCCTGAGATAAATTGGATTGTGACAATTTGGGATAGTATATGATTGTTGTATATGCATGAGTTGGGCGAACCATCGATGATAGTTTCTTACTGAGTTCGCAAACTCACCCAACATTGCAATTATTTTTCAAGATTTGGCGAGTACCCCGTTAGACAAATGGGAGTATGATTACAGCAAGCAAGTCAGAGTTCAGGTCGGGATCAGTCTCATGTCTGCATTTGAGTCATTTTGGTACATTGTGTTTTCACAGATAAATATTGTTATTGTATTGGGCCCAAATTTGGCTGTGCATATATGTGTGTATGAATGGTTTTGTGATAGCGATTGGATTTTGACTGAAAATGTTTTTATATCGTGGCCCAAATTATTTACCGATATCTGCGCGCTCTTTTGTTCTCAAAAAGAAATTAATTGGTTTTCCGCGTTTAAATTGATGTGACTGTTCTAGCATACCACCATCGCGGGTCACGGGCTCGAATATCACCGTCGATGTAGGGTTCGGGTCTCGCGGGAGTGGGGTGCTACATCTGTGCCATAATTTTCATAATTGTTTTCCAATCCATGTCCTGTGTTGTGTCTTAGCTTTCCAATACTTTATCTTCACTTGCTATCGCTTAAAATTTTATGGAATTAGTTCATTACACCTAACATTTGAAAGAACAACTGATTAAGAAGCATTTATGGGATTAGGCTTCTGATTTCGATGAAGGAACTTGCAACCTGTTATTGATACACATTAACTAAGCAACTTGCAACTGTTATTGATATACTTGACGATAAACAATGCCTCTTAAATTTGGAACTTTTATAAATGATACAAGTAGAGAGTTTAATGAATAGAGTCTGTTGAGAATGCAACAAGTTCTTAACTATAATGAGAAGGAACATGGATTTAAGTTGAATGTAACAATGTCAAAAGTGAATGCAACAATGTCATTTTAACAGAACAATAGAATTTAAGATGATACATATTATTGTGGCCTAAACGTGTGTAATGACAATGAATAATTCATCCTTAAATTCTCAATCATGTGCTTCTTTTATAAATGGCAAGGGTATAGCACATTGTATACATTCCCAATCATCAAGCTCTTCATTAAGAATCAGTTTCTTGTTTTCTTGTGTTCTTGTTTTCAACTATTATTTTTGCATATTGTATTCAAATACACAGTAAGACACATCATCTATCTTTTCATTTCTCCATATAGCAGGTAATATGTGCAATGACTTTTATGTATTTATGAATGTTTGGTTAATGACATAGGTTCATAACATCGTGTTTTTGCTTACAGTGATGTTGATGTGAATGACATAGGATTTATACACTAATGTCGATGTGAATGCAGATTGTATTGACATGGGACTGGTCTACCCAAGAAGAAGAATAAGGCTGCACAAGTACCTTAGTACTACACAACTGCGATCGTGGTATCGTCGACTAATTGGAAGTGCATTAATGAGCCATGTGCTCGTACCAACCACAAGATAAGACACCTGCACCTGCACCTACACCTACATAGGCACAAGCTCACACGCGTGCACCTGTTGATCGTACTGCAACCCCAAGAGAAGTCAATTCTATGCCTAGTATTCGTCCTAGAGATAAGTATGAACAAATTTTGAATATGCGACCTTAATATTAGCACTCAAGACAACCACGAAGAGATGCCTCCGCTCAAATTATCGAGACACCATAAATCCTCCAGGTTTCTAATTATCTAACACCGATAAATCACACTCTTCCTTCCTGTGGCTCCTCTTACAAAGTATCTGCGGTATGATCTTAACATTAATTAGATTTATCATTAATTGTTATATGCTAATTATAAATTATTCTTTTGTTATTTTAGGATCCACAAATAATGCAAAAAAATAAGGGGTGTCACGAAAGGACACGGATTAGCAAATATTAATAAGCGATAGGTAAAAGATTGAAGATAGAGATCTCCCCTACTGAAGGACGACCAACAAACTCCGTATAATCTGCTAAATTATCGAGTGAGATTGGTGTGATATCCCGAACTTCTTTGCCTGTAAGAACAAAATTTTCAAAAATTCCTGATGACGAATTGAACATTGCATTGGACAAGTTAGACGTAAGTATTCTAAACCAATCAATTTGTACATGTTTTCCATTTGGTTAAGCGTTGACCAATAACTTATAATTTTTGTAGCAAAGTTGGACATCAAGAGAAAGAGGATGACAAATCGAAATCCATGCTGCTGTGAAGAGGTTTCTTTCATTAAGGTCTAAAGATCAAAGGTATAATTTAAAAAGGCATTTTACTAAGCACGGAAAGGATGTGAAGCCGGATAGTGTCACATTGAGTATTGGGAGCAATCAGTTACAAAGGTTAGTTCTTATTCAGATAAAAAAACTTTATTTCACAACTTCTTTCATAAATAATTATATTTTAGTATTTATGATTTATGATTTATTGATGTTATAATAAATTTTCCTACGTGTATGATTAGGACAAAAGTCGGAAAGCCAAACTGGCTAGGAGTCAGGTCAAATGTCCACCAAACTCTGGCTCCAAGGCCTTTGTAACGATACAACATGAGATTGTGAGTTACCATCTTTTAATTATATTTTACTTTGATTGACATTTACAAATTTATGAAAAGCATTTCTTGTAATATTTTTTTACAACAGAGTGAGGGATGGAGAAGAGTGTGGCCGGATGAAGCTATGGTATCACACTCATTATGATGAAAGCAAAGATCAATGGACAATCTAGAAAGCAAAGCAAAATGGGTGAGTACATAGTTCATTTACAGATATTTGTTAAATGAGAATGTGTATATAATTAATTCTTACTTTTCCGAGAATTAATGTGTAATGAAATGACACATTCAATAGAACAAGGTCATCCGATGATGATAGATGAAGTGTGCGATAAAGTCACAGGCACTAGAGCAGTTACATTGTTGGCATGGAAATTGGGCCTCGACCACAAGGAAAAAAGAGACTTCGAGACGAATTAGAAGAGTCAAAGAGGGCTAATCAGGAATTGCAGTCTCAAGTCGATCAATTGACTAAACAATTTAAAGAAATGCAGGATCGATTGAAACTTTTATGTTCTACACATAATGTTCGTTCGAGACTAAACATGTACTCATTTTGATATATTAAACACTTATGACGTTTTGTTTATTTTAATTTTCATTTTATGACATATTAAGGAATTGCAATTTAAATAATACATTGTTTGCATATATTCAAGTCTTGTTATACATGAATAATTATTAAAATTCATTATATATTCAAAATATTGTTGAATTATTAAAAAATATTCATAAATAATATTTAATAGTTATTAAATAAATATTATTTTAATATTTAGTTAAATTATATTTAGAAAATAATTAAATAAAATTGTTTCCGGAAATCTAAAACATATTTAAACAAAAAGCTAATAACAAATCAAATTTATTCAATTAAATTTTTCTCCAAAATTTAAAATTAAAATTTAATAATTAAATTTGATTAAATTATAAATTATTCAATATTCGATCAATTAAAACAAATCATGAATTTCTAATTTATATTAAACCATTATTAACAAAATTTACCAAAATTATAATAAATTAATTATAATTTAATAAATACTTGACAATCCACGATGTCTATTTATTAGACGTCGCAGATTGTCAAGTTTCTGCGACGTCTCCCCAACGTCGTCAAAAAGCAAACAATCCTTGACGTTTTCTCCAAACGTCGAGAATTATATGCCTCTTTTTTTATGTCTTCATCAATGTCGGAGAATTGATAAGCCTTCTACGATGTCTTCACTCAGACGTCGGAGAAACCCATTACCTACCCACCATCTACGACGTCTATTGTGACGTTTTAATAGACGTCGTAGAAGGTTTTTTGCGACGTCTATAGAGCTTCTACGACGTTTATCAAACGACGCAAAATGCATGTTTTTGTTGTAGTGAAAGCACCTACAGTTGTGGTCTTTTGTAATAATGGTATATAAATGTTCATGCTGATTGGTTTGATAAAGCCTAAAGGAGGCCTCGGGGCAGAAAGGCATATATGAATCCTGCATCTGTTGTAAGTTGTAACGTAAAAGGGGAAACATGCCTAAATCAAAACACTACGGTGAATGTAGAGGCCTAAACAGGAAGGTTCTGCTATATTATCTTAAAAGGTAACTGATTTTTGAAATGCATAAAAGTTAGAAAGGGAAGCAACACTAACGAGAAAGGTGGGCTAGATTTTACTCTCTCACATCGACTCTATATATCTCTATGTTTTAATTATTACAATAAAAATTTAATATTTTGTAATCTTAAAATTAAGCGCACCTTTTAAATTCAATGATTAGAAATACATGAATTTAAGTATGATAAACGATCAAAATAAAAAATTTATAAATAAAATTGTCCCATATCAAAAGATTATATAAGAATACAGTAAACTATGTTTAATATATGGTAATCTATTATCTTCGAACTTTTAGGTTAAAATATACTATCCTTGATTATATATGAGCTTACCCGAACATTTCAAATTCCTTCGTGCTAGTATTTGCTGACATGGATGTACCTCTCTTTATCCTTAACAAATTGTTCCAGTGAAGAGGTTCATTGAATTTGATAAACTTGGACATAATTTTGGAGCAATGAAATCTGTGCCATGTCCCCGCAAATCAGCACCTTTATCTTTCATGGACATGGTATGGGACCAGACATATAATATATTGCTGTAGAAATAACTCAATTTGCTTTTCGCAAATGGAACTAATCCATAGGGCACTTCAGTCCGAAATGGTTTTATATGGAATCCGTCAAGCAAGTATTGTGCCATAGTACAATGTTACCTTTTACATGACAAGTTTTTATCATTTCGAAACTGTTCGTATACAAGTTCTCTTGTACACTTTTGAGGGACAAAGCTGAAGGCTTCTACTTTTAAGGAAAAGTGGAATCTCCCACGAAGCCACATTTGAGAATATACTTAAACTTGTATCTATACCTGTTCTTTTATTTATAGACTAGTTAGGAGGGACCACAATTTAGGAGGCATGAAAAGGATTTAACGACCAGTGGTAGTGGTAAGGCGCATTGCGTAAACCTTGGCTTTTACAAATCCTTTTCACGATAGATATAGCAGAATCATATTGTGGGTCTCCAAATTCCAGCATCAAAAGTGGCCTTAACCCAGACATGCGATCTTGTACGATGTGCCTTTGAAGTTACGTTTTAAACTGTTTTTGTACTGTGTGCTTTAAGTACCGATAACAATGTAGTCACTGATTGAACAGCTTTTAGACATGTTAGTACAATGATGTTTTGATTCTATATAAGGTAATGATCAATTTTGTTACATATACCCTTTTTTAGGCTACATTAAGCAACAGCTCTCGCATCCAAGAATTGTGTTCACGAAAGGTGTTAACTTTGGTGCGCTTGAATTGTAATAAGAAACATATATAACCGTATAAATACTTACTTGATGTATTAACTCTTAATATAACATTGTTTCATGGTATCACAAATTTAACAGTAACTTGGTGTACCTTTACACATGAAAAGAGTTGCATTAATCTGCACAGGGTAACTAGTGCAAGTGTTAGTAAATAATTAGTGCCTATATCATACTCCAGTAAGTAGAAAGGAATACATAAAAAGGGATGTTATCATATTTGATATTGAATATTCCACTTATGAAGAGATTAAAGCTTAAAGAAGTTTCATTCATGAAATTGTTCAAACGTAAGTAGAGTTACTATATCACAGAATGCTTATGACAACAATCACGGCTGAAACATCGGAATCATGAATCTACTATCATATTTATAATGCAATCAAAACCGTGAAATCCTTCCGAGACAATTCGTGACATTCATGTTAACTAATTTGTGCAAAAATTCCTTGGACTGTACGTTACAGGCTCACGATTGAACAAATTGGAAAACGGCCTTTTTTCCTCAGTAAAAGGATTCAACAGGGAGAAGTTTAGTGGAGAGAGACGCTTTGAAGTTTGGGGATTCCTATGCTGCATCATTTCAGAATTTATAAACAGATTATAGTTACTCAGATGGTGACTTATGAACGAGCAAGTGAAATAATAGTTTAATTGAGCAATAGCTGTACAAAAGTCCCTGTAATATGGAGGCCTTCTAGTATATATATGACGTTAAGTTAAAACATGCTTCAAAATTTATATTTGTTTAACTTAACAAGTTCATTTCCAATTAAGTAGAGATCGTGTGCTTAACATTTAATCATCTATCTTTATCTTATTATTACAAGTCACTAACCCACATCCACGGTCAGCCACCTGGTTGCACTTGATAGTTTAAAAATTCTGTCAAACTCAATGTGCTTTGTTCAGGTTCCTTTGATCATAGTTTTGTTTCCATAGCCAAGCCTAAAGCCTCTTTCGTTCACGAACTTGGGGACATTTTCTACCGTTAAATCAACCATCCAGCTTGATTAGTGTATGTTTAGTCCAGTCAGGATTGTTTCAATTTGAGAGTGATACTGATAGGCTATGCCCAAGTGTAAGTCCAACTCAGAAGGCCTTGAATATAATGTTCAATTTCACTATCAAGGCCCTTACCTTCACTAGCCTAAGTAAGCTCCAGTGCGGATATAGGAAACATTTGTTCGTGGATGGCGCTTTATTGGGCCATAGTCTAAATACAAAGCATTGGTTGTTGTCTTAAGAGAAAAATGTAGAATCCCAGGTAGCCACTTTGTTTGTAGCAGAGCGGGTGAAGTAGGAAATTCAGTTTTCTCACTCATGTCGCTCGTTAAAGGATGTACAAGCCAAAAAATGCCTGAATAAACTATGCCTTAAAATTGGGCATCGCATGGAGCTTCTTGGATCACCCACTTGACATAATGACTAGACACTGGAAATCTAAGCTAACGTTCAAGTTAGACATTCTCTCCATAACTTCATCCTAACCCTCATGGCAGTCATTATAGGATAAATCGGGGACCTTCAGTTCAGTAACTGCTGTTGCTTTTATAGTTTTGTAACGAAAATATTAAGCAATGAAATACCCATAAGACAACACGGAAAAATGCGGCCATGAATGCCAGTAAGCACAAGCACACCCAAAATCGGATCATAAAAGTCGTATTGAAGTGGGTTCTCAGGAGAGTGTACTGTACCTCGACCATAGTCACGAACTTTTTTTGTGAAACTTGAATGCATGTGTAAAGTATCAAAGTGTTGAGTATTCATCCCTATTTTGAAATTTTAGATGATGTGGCTGGCAAGACTACAATAGATAATCATCAACTCTAAAATATAAAGATCACAGGAGAACCATTTGAAGATAATAAAGATCTTTGTGAGTAGTGATGTATCAATCTTAGTTAAATATAATCTATTATCTTGTTAATAGTGACGTAGATAAATCCTATGATAGAATCCTATTTAAATATGAATGTTATCTTATTGAATAATGTAATTTAATCTAATTGTGATAAGTTGTAATCTGGTTAGTTTAGTTCAGTTCGGATTCTAAATTGTAAATTAGAAGAGCCTATAAATAGCTCATTAGAGCCTTGCTCCATACATGAGATAGAGAAGAGATAGTGACTGCTCTCACGACATCCAAAAATGAGAATGATGTGAGTTCAAAAGAGAATCAAAAGACAAGTCAACTATCAATAACCTGTTGACCATGTCGAAAGGACCGATTACTCTTACTAATGCTAATTGGCTTAGAGAAGCTTTTGGTGGGCTTATACATATCATAGTTGATGAAGAAAAGACCTTTGGAGATCAAGTTACAGTTGATAATATCATGGCAATAATACTATTCACGTGTTCGGACTTAGGCCGAAATTCGGACATTAATTCAGACAGAATCAGCCCAACTGACCAACAGGAAAGTTGTAGATTTTTATTTTAGCTTTCCAACGGTATAAGATTTGTCTTAATCGGAGGTCCGTAGCCCAAGATATGCTCAATTTACTAAAGGATGTTCTGCCAGAAAATTGTTTATGACTTCCTAAGTGACGTTTCATTTTTTCTAGTAGGCTTTTCGTTTTTAGGCCTACTTTTTGAGACTTAAAAAGGTTGTTTTTTCCACTCCTATTTAGATTACATTGAGAATAATTTTAGGTCACTTTGTGAGGATTCAATCTTGAAATTCTCTATGTTTCGATTTTATGAACTTATCAGTGATTAGTCGGATTGCTTATGTCGTTCTTTTGATTTCTTTGTGTGATTTTTGTTTCTGATTACATTGTTAATCTTGGGTCAAGGCGTCGAAGGATATTCTGACAACTTTAAATTCTTAGGTTAGGGTTTTGATCCGATCAATCAAGGGGTTCCTAATCGAATTGATTCTAAGTGTTAAGTGTCATTTGGTATTAGAGCTTTGACTCGGTTTTAAGTTCCTATCCATTGTTCTTATCATCTTCATTTGTTTTCTTATTTCTTTTCCATTTCAAATTTCTATTTACTTTTATCCTTGTTTCCCTTCTACTGTTTATTCCGTTTCGTGTTTTATCGTTGTCATTCTATTGCGGTTTGTTAACATCATCTTTATTGTTCTTGTTTCCTAATTTTATTTTGATTCATACTTCATATTGTGTTTGCAATTAGTTTTTGTTAAGATTGTTTTTGTGAAAAAAAATCTGAAAATTTTGAACAAAGTCAAAAAAAACTGAAAAAACTGAAAAATTATGAAAAAATTTCTAAAAAAGTGCTTTGTTGATTCGTTGATTATAATTTGTTGAAATTATGGATAGTTCATCTTGAAGTGTTGCTGCGATTGTATGTTGTTAACGAAAGCAGTTTGTTGGAATTTGTGAAGTTTGGTGATTGATGGAAAATTTATATGAATTGTTAGAATTTAAAATTCATTATTGCTTGAATTGAAATTGAAATTTTCAAAACTTGAACAACGTGAAGTAAATCACACGTTAGTACAATGCTTATAGAACGATAACGAATACACGAGAAGGGGGTTGAATTGTGTATTTTTCTTTTTTGAAAACTCATTCAAAACTATTTTATTTAAAAACAAATTCTTTTACAGAACCTTCAGTAAATTCGAAATAATCAAAACTTTGAAAACTTGTTTCGGAATTTAAGTAATAACACAACTTTGAACTTTAAGAGAGATAGAGTAGAGAGAAGTCGACACAACGATTTTATACTGGTTCACCTCAAACCGTGGGTTACGTCCATTCCTCAGAGTTCTTTCTGAGATTTCACTATCTCTTCAACGTTTACAAGTATTTTTTCCAAGCCTCTTCAGGTCTCTACACTCAGTATTCTTTCACTCTTAGCCTCTACAGGCTATCTGTACTACTTTCTTACTAAAGTATTTGAAACATGTTACAGTAAAACTAGCTCTCAGTTAATTTGCACAATTGTCTCACGGATAAGCTTTTTCGTACGCGTATACGTAGATCAATTATCTTAACTTTTTCTCTAACTTTGCAATCTTCGACTTCGACTTATATTTATAGTCTTTGTCTGTAACTGCTTCTTGAAACTTGTTTCTTGAATCTTGAAAGAAACGGTTAATCAGTTGAGTTCTGTAACTAACTCGAACTGACTCTTGCGTCTTCTTTTGAATTCTGCGTTTGCTTTTCTCCGTCTGTGTTTCTGCGTCTGTGTTTCTGCGTCTGTGTTTCTTCGTCGGTGTTTCTTCGTCTGTGTTTCATTTAGCGTCTGCGTCTGCTTTTGCTTTCTAACTTCGTTTGCGTCTGCGTCTGCTTCTCATTTTACATCTGTGTCTGCTTCTCATTTTGCGTCCGCGTCTATTTTTTATTATCCATCTGTCTGTTTTCTATTTTACGTCTGCTTTTACTACTTCTTTGTTATTCATCAAAATCATATATATGTAAAGTCATTTTGACTCAACAATCTCCCCCTTTTTGATGATAACAAATTATATACATAAAAAGAAAACAAAATACAATGTTTAAACAGAGAAAAAATCTTATCTCTTATCTTCAAAAAAACCTTCTTCTACCTTCTTTCTTTTTCTTCGACTCCTTCAATCACACCCTTTGAGATTCTTTGATTGCTTCCTTCCATTTTCTTCTGCTGCCTTCCATTCTCTTCTCCCCCTATTTGTTATAATAAAAAATGATCAATGACGATGACTCTTCATCAGTTCTGTCATCATCTTCTTCATTTCATTCATCATCTCCTTTATCTCGTTGACTTCTCCGCATAAGTGGCTAATTTCAGCTTGGGAGTCAAACGGTGAGGAGGGTTGATCATTATCGGCTGAGGGTGCAGTGAACGCAATTGTTGTAGCATATGCGTCTGAGGATGGAATGTAATCGTCAACAACCTCAAAAATTGGTGGATGAGCGGATAGATTATGCTCTGGAAGGTCTAAATCAAAAGGAGCCGGTAGCATGAGCAACTGTCTTCCTTGCGGGGTGGCTTCATTTCAATAGGCGATGTATTAAATAAAGGCCTACTACGCATTCTTTCGCGAACAAGGTATTCAATAAGCGACCTACGCAACCAGCCTTCCCCATCGGACAAGTATTCATTCTTATCTCAGATAGCTACAACTAGCTCCGTCAGTATTCTCTTTTGAAGCGCATGCTGCATCAATTCGACGCACTTCATCTTCAATTCGATATGTGGACAGATCATCACTTATTCCTTCAGGATATAGCTTCATCTTCCCCTTATTCAAATCCAAAGGATATCTAGGCTGAATATCTGGTACAACCTTTATCACCGTCTTCTCTGTGATTGGATAAATAGTACATGGTTTGTTGGACATTTTTCTAGGGTATGGCTTTGTAGCAGCATCCCTCAAGATATCATAGAAAGTCTTTTCATCTTCATTCAGTAACTGTCATGTCTCACTATTTATCAAAATAGGTTGTAGGATAGCCTTTACCTTCCTTCTTGGTTGATTGCAGATTGCAATAGCAATGCTTCTCTTAGTCACAATTTCAACCAGTCTAGTTTCTAACTCATCTTTTCTCAAAAATTCAGAGTAGTTGTATATGACGAGACTCGGTTCATCAGATTCTTCCGTGGTACCGTGCAAGCTTAAATCATTGTTGCCTCTTGTTGAACTTCAATAGGATTAACCTGAACCAGGCTTAGCTCCACTGGTTCCTCCTGTGGAGCAATAATGGGAATATCCTGAACTCTGCTATGCTCAATTTCTTTTTCCTTTTGAGCATCATTGGACGTATCTTTCTTTTGACTAACTTCCTCAGCAGTTGACACACTCTTCTTTCGACTAATTGCTTTAGTCTTTTCTTCTGCTTCAGTTAGTCTTGGAGTTTTCTGAACTTGAGATTTTTGCCTCTCAGACTCCGACTTCCTCTTCTTCTCAGTCTCCTTAACCTGTTTGGCTGAGTCTTCTTGTAAAATTGAGACTAGAGATCTTGTTGCCTTTGGTACGCGAGATCCAGAACCTTCTGCCTGACTTTGCTCTCTGGCTCTCTTCTCTTCCTGTTGTCACAGAGTACGAATCCTAGATGATCTCCTCGCCTTTTTGGAAATTTCACCTAAAAGGTTCTCTCCTTTTGTTAAATGATGTTCTTCTAGAAAATTGTTTATGATTTCCTACGTAACTTTTCATTTTTTCTAGTAGGCTTTTCGTTTTTAGACCCACTTTTTTAGACTTAAAAAGGTTTCTTCCTGCACTTCCTATTTAGATTACATTGAGAATAATTTTATGTCACTTTGTGAGGAATTCAATCCTGAAATTCTCTATAAACGGATTTTACGAACTGATCAAGTGATTAGTTAGATTGCTTGTGGTGTTCTTTTGATTTCTTTGTGCAATTTTGGTTTCTGATTGCGTTAATCTTAGGTCAAGGCGTCGAATGATCTTTGACAACTTTGAATTTTTAGGTTGGGGTTTTGATATAATCGATCAAAGAGTTCCTAATCGAGTCGATTCAAGGGGTTCCACATTAGAAAAAAATAGAGAGAGGAAAACAAGATTAGATTCTTATCCTTGTTTAATTGTTTTTAGGACTAGTTTGAGGGTTTGTTGATTGTGATATCAACTTTGGTTTTAATCATAAAATTTTGTGAGACAACTTCTTGTTGTAGGAGGTGAGAGATCAACTATTTCTGTAAATCCTTATTGAGTTTAGTGGATTTATTTGTTGGTTTGTCTCGTGATTTTTTCCTCTACATTGAAGAGTTTTTCAGGTTAAATCTTGGTGTTTATTTCATCGTTTAGTTTTTTATTCTCGTATTATTATGATGCTACAATTTGAAGAGTTATTTCTTATTGTTAATATTTAGTTGACTTTTTAAAAGTGTTATGTTATTTTTCTCCTAACACGTGGTATCAGAGCCATCATAATAGAAGGTGTAAGCAGCTTTATGGTCAAATTAATGTCGTCAAATTACTCAATTTAGAGGCCTATGATAAAGGACCTTATGTATTGCATAGATCTTTTTATCCTATTGATGTGGACAGAGGTGTGAAGGATAATATTCCTTCAAAACCCAAAAGATGTCAAATAAAGAATAGAAAAAGATAAAGTAGAAAACTTTAGGCATTATAAGACAATGGATTGATGCCAGCATATTCAACCATGTGTCTCAAGAAACAAATCCTTTTGAGCTATGAAAGAAGTTAGAAGGTCTGTATGAAAGGAAAACTGCTCATAACAAGGCTTCTCTAATTACGATGCTTATGAACTTGAAGTTGAAGGTTAGGAAATCAGTGTCGGAACATCTAAGTAATTTCTAGGACATAATCAGCAAGCTGAATACAATGAAGATCATTCTTGATGATGAATTCCAAGTTTTGTTCCTTTTAGGTTCATTACCCGATAGTTAGGAAGCATTGATGGTGACGATTAGCAACTCAACTTTTAAAGGTGTGCTCTTTTTGGATGTAATCAAAGAGAGTATGTTTAATAAAGAGATGAGAAGAAACGAGATTGAAGTTGACAACATGCAGGTTTTCCTGATAGAAAACAAGGGGAGGAACAAGAGTAGGGGTCCTAATGGTCATGACAAGTCCAAAAATAGTTCACAGTCTAAAGGTGACAAATACGTAAAGATGTGCTACTATTGCGATAAGTCAGGACACATTAAAAAGTTTTGTTATAAGTGGAAGAGGGATCAAAAAAGGAAGCTCATCAAGATGATGATGATTATGATAATAAGAGTAACAACTATAATTATTTTAAGTACGGATGATGAGGTGACATTTGTTTGTGCAACTAGTGAATGCTTCCATTTCAATAATGTTGGTTTAAAATGGTTGATCGACACGGGATTATATTATCATTATATTCCAAAGAAAGAGTACTTCTCAAGCTATAAGAGCGGAGATTTTGAGAGCATTAAGACGTAAAATCAAAGCTTCGCCAAGATAGTTGGTATAAGTGATATCTGGGTTCAGACAAATATCAGATACATACTGACCTTGAGAGATGTATGACACTTCCCCAATCTAAACTGAACCTCTTATCAGCTAATGTGTTAGATTAAAAAGGATTTAAGCATATTTTTCAGGATAGGAAGTGGAAATTGTCCAGAGGCCCAATGATGGTAACCCGAGGAGTGTTTTGTTACTCATGTATAAGACACACTTTAAGGTGTATGATGGTGGAAAACTATACACAACCAAAGAGGAATCTTCACCAAATTTATGGCATGGACAATTAGGACAGATGAGTGAGAAGGGATTAAAGTTACTATCTAGAAAATCCCTTATCCCAGTTAAGAACTCACAAGTGCTTAATCCTTGTGATCATTACTTGACTGGAAAGTATTATAAAGTCTCTTTTAAAAGAAGATTTGCAAGGAAATCAGAGTTATTGGAGTTAAAGCATTCATATATCTATGGTCCTATTAAGGATAATGAGTAGGGGAGCATTAGGATACAACAATTGATGAAACGTAGTTTTGAAAGTCAACAAGGAAGAAAAGAATTTCTAAAAGGTATCCAAGTTTTGAGTACTTGTTACTTAAATGGAGGGGGTTCTAAAGATGTGAAAGAAGTTGCATTTTATGAAGTCATCAGAAATCATTTGTTGAGGTCCATGATAGAAGAGCAACAATTAATGTTGAAGACGATTTATACGGATCTGAATGTTGTTAATATGCTAACTAAATTGGTTCCCATAAATAAGCATAAGATTTACAGTGGGCTTGTCGAGATGAATCTCAAGTAGATGATGGAGAATAATGTGTCTTCTTATATTTATTTAAATTTGAATGTTGCTGATATGCTAACTAAATTGGTTCCTATAAACAAGCATAAGATTTACAATGGGCTTGTCGAGATGAATCTCAAATAGATGATGAAGCATAATGTTTCTTATATTTATTCTAGAGGGGGAGATTGTTAAGTATCCAACCCTATTTTTGGATCTTAAATGATGTGGCGGATAAGATTACAGTAGATAGATATCAACTCTAAAAAATAAAGATCGTATGAGAGGATCATCTGAAGATAGTGAAGTTGTTCGTGGATAAGGATGTATCCTAAGACTTGTCTATACTAAGTTAACAAGCAAGAATTTGATATTACCTTACAATCCTTGCTCCTAGGTCGATTGCTTCGCCTTACAAGGAAGTAATTAATTTATGTTTTGTGATTCTTCTCTTAAAAGTCACCAGGTACTCCTCGTGTTTCTTAAAAATAAAGAATTGGTTATCATTAACTTAAATGCTACAATAAGACCTAATACAGTAGTCTTACTATCATTCCTACCACCTTAACGAAAACACCCTTATAAGTCTATGGATACCCATTTGAGGTTGCCCTTATATGACCATTAAAGTCTCCTCCTAAAATATCTTTCTCGTCAAGGGACCTCATCTATCTCTTCCTAGAATTACGTTTAAGTTGTTCATTAAAACCTACTTAAAGTGCACAAACACACACCACACTGAAAACAATGTCTTTCACTATAATCTTTAAGGACATAATCCTATCATTAGTCCTTTTTACCCCTAAAATATGATTTATAAGTTCCTTGGTAACTAAAATATCTACCTCATTCTATCATCTTGAATGCCTTGAATACCAATGTTTAAACTTATTAATCTCTTTTACTTAGCCCCATCTACTTTATCTCCTAGATGTACGCTATATAAATATTATATTTATCTAAAATCTTCACTACTCCACCAATTAATCGAATGTATAGTTGGTTGCTCGACTAGCCTATCCCTTAAGGTAGCATAAATCCAACATAAATCAACATTTAAAAGTAATTTGAAACATTAATTTTAATTCTTTAAGTTTTTCAAAAATATTAAAATAGCCTATTTTAGTATAAACTTCGTTGTTCACTTTCATAAGTTCTTAAATTTTTGTTTTAAAGGTCAAAAGTTTTGTATTCAAAATCAAAACTTTAATTCCTTTTGATAACTAAAAGGCTTATGTATTGAAATTGAATATGAAATGTTTTATACATAAAGAGCTCCTAAAACATTAAATGTCCAAGAATATAAGAAAGATTACAATGATATTGTATAATTAAAGTTCTTTAATATTCCTTTTGGCTTCGTAGGTCATTCCATACTTAACTTAGCTACATAGCTTATCTTTTAGATCAATTGATTCATATGCTTAAATAATTTACTTTTACTTTCTTTGAATCACCAAAATAAAATATTATGGGAAAACATGATTTGTTATCATCAAAATATAGATTCTAAATTTCCTCTATTCAAATTTTTTATGATAACAAAGTATAGTATTGTCATATTGAGAAAAATGAATAGCATTGTTATTTACTGTAAAAGAAATATAAATATTTAACTCTCGCTTAATTCATGTATTATTGTTTTTATCAATTTACCTGTTAATTATGTTATTATTCAACTATCAAATTTAACAAACTGACATATAAATCTTACCAAGTGAAAAAATCAAGTGTTTGAAAGAGAATCAAAAACTAAAGTTTGCTTATATGTATAAAAATTACACAATATCACTAAATAATCAAATTTTACAATACTTTTAAACTATTAAAGAATAAAAGCCATGTAACTCTCTTGAATATTTGCAAAAAGAAAAAATATAAAGAACTAAAGAAGTATCAATTAATATTTACCATTTTTTGACATCAAAATAGATTTGAAAAAAAAGATACTTCGGTATAAGCTACAACCTATTTGGCTTTCCCTTTTAGATCTTAAAAACTGGCACAATCATGTTTTCAGTTTTCACAATTAGAAGAACGTCGACTCAAAAAGAACTGTCCATTAACATAACGAGCTTCAACATTCCACTCAGATCAAAAGTCATAATTATTCGAAGTTGTAATATCCGTTTAGGACCTGCTAACCTTTTGATTATATCTACATGCATTCCATATCACTCTTGAGTGTCACTTATTCTTTGTTGGAAATTTTTAAGACTGAAAGCCAATAACTAGCTTCTTCTCTCTCATCATTTTTCAAGAAGTGAAGGAATATATCTTGAATATGAGAAACCGATTTTTATGTTTTCAATTTATGGGTCCTTTTTACTTATATGTCCTTATTAGTTTCATCTCTTTTCAACGTGGGATTCTTACTCACATTCGACATCTCAACAATCTCCTCCTAAATGTGAACTTCCACATTGTGCTTGGACTCCCCCTTAAGTGAAAGTCTTTTTGCTTAATGACTCAAGTATACGGCATTACCAAGAGTCTTTTTACCTACTAGTCTAGGCCCACTAGGAGTCTCCTTGCTCTTCTTCGTGAGAAAGCAACCACAAGATTCGACTACCATCTCCATACTCATCCCTTGCTGAACCATCGATTCTGATATCACTTGTTGGATTTGGAAAACTCACTTTCATGGAAGATTTACATCTTGGGCCTTAAAGTTTTAGGTTGAAGTGTGGTATCAAAGTCCATTAAGCTTATGGATCCTTTCCACTTATATGTTCTTCACTAGTTTTATCTCTCCTACTCACACTTGACATTTAAGATATTAGGTTTGTGGGTTCTTTTTATTTATATGTTCTTTACTAATTCCATCTCTTTCCAACGCAAGATTCCTGCTCATACTTAAATGTCTCAACATTATATTCACTAATTCATATTGGACTCTTCTTCGACACCAACAGTACCATTATCTGAACTTAGAAAAGTTAGAGAAAAAGAAATTTAAACATTTTAGTAATGCCTCTCAGTAACCAAAGATTCTTACACATGCGATGAAAAAGTTTTCAAAATTGAATTCAATGAATCACACAGGAAGAGAGATTAGAGCTCAAAAAAACAAAAAGGAAAAACAAACTTCATCTCCACAGTCTCAAAAATCCGGTGGAGAACAAAATTACTTAATTAGCAAACGTGTGACATATATTTAAGACTGTTCAGACCAAGTGTCGGAATAACTACATTGATTCCTGCATTTGCAATCTCATCTCTTGATAGAACCTTTCAATGAACCTCTCAGCCCTCTGATCAATTGAATCAGCATCATTATCATCACCCCAACCCCACGGCTGTGAGCACACCCCATCAATAGCTGCATATGAAGAGCCCATAGACTGTCGATAATCTACTTCTCTTCGGACTTCAGCCTTCAATCCACCAAGACATCTACATAGAAACAACAAGGAGTATATGTTGTCTCTATAGCTTCTGCTTCTGGACAGTTTCTTCTGGTACTGAATAAGAGGAGTACTCGAAGGAGAGAATTCATATTCCTTTTGAAGAAACCTGTAGCTGTAATGCTTAAACCTCCTAGATTTCTTGAGGAAAAAGAGTGTTGGAATTGCTGGCTTCTTCATCTTAACAATGAAAGCAGATGCCCTAAAAAGGTTTGAGACCTTACGAAAAATGAGCAGTCTTTTTCTGGGCATTTTTCGGGGGAGATTTAGCATGGAGTTGAAGTGAAAGAAAGGCAAGCTTTCAAAGAGAACGCTTAGGGCTTAGGCAGGGGTTGAAGGGTAGAGCCGTAGAGCGATTCATGAGCAAAGCGAAGCATTTAAAGGATAGAGAAAAGGTTATGTAAAGTAAAAACAGGGACGGTGGGATTGGCGACGTGGTGGAGTGGAGAGGCAGAGCCAAGCTGTAAAGGAAGAGTATGGTCGGTCATGGCTTGTCCTTGTTATCAAAGGAATATACAAGTAGCCGTTAGCCCCTCAAGTTTGAATCATGTTCAAGCTTTGACTTCTTGTTTCGTTTATCTGTACTCTTTTCTCTTCTTAACTTAATCCATGGATACCAATTATTTAGCGAGCTGATTAATTAGTTATTTATTCTTAACAAAGTGGCATTCTTTTTTTTTGCAAGCGTTGCCAATAAATTTAGCCTATAAAGAGTAAACAAATAATTAAATATTGAATGATGGAATCAATTTCTGTAGTGTTTTTAATTTATTATGAATTTAGTTGTTAATTCACAAAGATACATTAATAAAAATACCTGACATTTATGATCATTAAAGTTAATATTATTTAAATTGCTATTAGATATCAATAATGGTAAAAGAAATTTAGATAATTTTGATTTTGATGACTAAGGTTACCATTTAGATAATTTAGATTTTGTTGACTAAGGGTGCTTGGTTAGTTGTTTTGGAAAGAAATAAATAAAAAATAATTGGTAATATATTATAATTAGATGGATAGTATTTTATATCCCTTTAGGAGAATATTTTATAACCATATACGTAGTGAAGAATGAGAATTATATCTGTTTCTATTATTTACTATATTCATCATAATAATAATTATTATTCTCCTAAACGAAACAAGTACAATCATAAAATAATAGTTTCCTAACCTTTCTTTAATAAAATATGCATGACTAATAGCAGATTTTCACTTATTTAATGGGATTTATTACTGAACTACAAATTGGATACAAGCAAGGGGACCGGCCGCAAAGCAATAGGCAGCATTGGATGCATGTGCCTGACAGATAAGAATGGAATTGCTTAATTGGTTTTGAAAGGTACTGACGTGAATGTTATTATTCTAACTTATGTCACGTATCTAAATCAAGAGAAATTATTTTGCCACGGTCAAGTTCTGGCCAATGATCTAAATCCAAAACCCAGCTGAGCTACACACAAGTGGCCTTAAATAATTTCAAATGTCTACTTCGAGATTCTTTCCTGAAATTGAGAATTTTGAAAAGCTTGAAAACGATATAAAGTATTTGACACGACAATTCAACAATAATTAATCTTATTATTACTATTATTTTATAACATATAAGATGTACTTAAAAAATTAATTACCAACTAGTCATTTGTGGGTCCTAAATCACCTACTTCATAACTTCTTTTACACTTTTGAGTCAGATAATTTAATCCCGTAAATCATTAGTTGACAATTACTTTAGTATGTGGATGTCTATATGTTATGAACAAAAAATCATTAACCAAATAAATAAAATAATTAATATTTTGAACTAAGTTGTTAAACTCATAAAATTTGATCACTTAATTAAATTTTTTAAAATTGAGAATTAAATTAAAATTTTCAGAAGATTAAAACTTTAGAATGTGTTATTCCAAAAAAGTTGGATAATTATCTATCACATTGATTAATAATAATAATAAAATTAAAATTTTAAATTATCGTGCATGCAAATGAAAACTTTTTATTTTAAATATAAATTATAGGTTAAAAGTAGTTTCATTTTGGACCACCTCAAAAGTAAGAGAAATGAGACTGACAAGACCACCTCAAAAACTCGGAGTGAAAACATGGAAGAGATTAACATTTAACAAGGAATCAGCCTTATTTTGTGTGAGAATGTGAGCATGGAAACCATAAGGGTTTTCATCAGCTTTTGAGTTGTCTTTGACTTTGATCGTGGTCGTGCTTTAACGCTTCTCGCTGCATGTAATCAAAACTAAATTAACATTTAACAAGGAATCAATTAAAACGAAGCGATTGCATTATTCTTTCAATTGATTGGGTTACCTTACGTTCATCCCTCGTTACTTTGCCTGCACGCATTCGCCGGCGTTGTTCGCTGGCGTGTTAAATATGGTAGCCTCCGCATTATTATAATATATTATGTAATGAAAGACTGCCTGGCGAAAGAATAAGGGAGCTATTTATAACTATATTTATTTATTTTCTGAGAAAAACTACGTATATTTATTAGATATAGGCCAATAAACACATCATGTGACACAATAAATATTATTATATTCTTTAAAATTCATGCCCAATTTAATGTTTAATTTAGTGATAAAATGCAACTTTATACTTGCATGATTGAATTTAAGAGTTATTTTCTCAATTTAACCTGTATTATTATTATTATTATTATGGATATGATTAAGTGATTTGTAAGTTGTAATTATTTATAATTTTACTATAACACAAAGTTTTTCATATTAATATATTTGTTCCTCCAGTACAAAGAACAGGCAAACTTATTGACAAAATTGTGACTCAACGAAAATGTACACAGCATCTTTTTTTTTTTCTTACTCTAATATGTAAACTAGCATGATTAAATTCGATACATAGTTTCCAAACTTCCTCATTTGGCTACGATTGTTTACAATAATGTATCTGGACTTGTCTCTTTGGTGTAGAAAATGGGCATACAAACATTCATATTCCCCAATCGCATCATTAATTCGAAGTCTACTTGACTATTTGATGATAAAAACCATTTTTAAAAAATGTTAGAATTGATATTTTTCTTCTTATTGATATGAAAAAGAGTATGTATCTGAAAGGAAATGGATTCAGTTATCATGCCGTTATTGATTAGTCATGCAATCATTATATTTAGATGGACTAATTACAAGATTCTGCAATCATGAGTTAAAAGAAGATACTTTCATTACCTGTAACAAATTTCATCTTCAAACAGTCTGATTGAAATTTATGTTTGACCATAAATGTAAAACTTCACTTACGTCCGAATACAGCCTTATTTGTGAAAAAGGAGATATAAGACGCGCGATAATGATCTTACCACTCAAGTCCAGCTCTAAATGGTTTAATGGAACCTTAATCGCTTTACCTTGGAAGGCATGAAATTCAATAGATTTTTGTCTCTGAAGAAATAAATGACATTGATGTAAAAATTAAAAAAAAAAGGAACAGGTTCAGGAATCCTCAGCCTGATACAAGAAAGAAAGTGAATACAAGATCTTAAGTTCGAATCTCGACAGTAACATGTTGGAGCTTATCCAATGTGATGACTCCTTGTATGTACCAAACATTAAGCCGCTTTTTCGTGAAACTAGCTGGGATTAAACCATGATCTACCTCCCTCATATAATATTAGCCCAAAACGTAGGGCACTTAAAATGGACGTTCCATCTTTTGAATACAAGAAGGGTAGCAAACTAAACTAGGGAGCCAACAGAAGCCTAGCCTCACAGCAATAGACTTTGCAGGCTTTCTTAAGCTACAAGATTGCCTTTAATCAGTCCTTGCCTTCCAAGTTATCTAACTGAGGGTACAATTACAATACAAAATACAATTGTTTGTTAATTATATGGTGTTAAGTAATTTATCTACCGATTATAAACAAGTCCACTTATACTTTTGATAACTGGTAACAATATATTAATAAGTTATTTACTTTGTCTTCTTTTCCTAAAGTTTTCTTTCAAGTTTTAATTCTTCCTTTCGCTACTTATACGTGTATGCGGTATTCAATCTCTTGGGTCCCACTCCCTTGCACGAGTCAATTCCCTCCCGACGAGTGAATTGACTATAATATAAAACATCATCATTTTATTTTATGAGAGTTTGGTTGACTTTAATATATTATCATTTCTAACATTTGTTTTTTTTTTAATTCGAATAAATTTTATAGACGGGTAAAACGGACATACTTTTTTGAGGATCCAATTGGTGCACCATCTCATAGGTGAGTCAAGCGGGTACACCTCATCATTGAGGGACCAACTAGTTTTCCATCTATAGGTAAAAGCCACGCCTCTGCGCCTATGCTGAAGTTTAGCATGGAATCGAACCCAAGACCTAACTAAAATCAAGTTCCGCCTCAACCATCGCCACACTTTTAAAGGCAACATTTGTTAATTTGCTAACGTCAAACTATACTTTTCTTGTGTATTCAGATATTAGTGCTTTTAATTAAAATTATTGATTATAACATAATAATAAGTATCTAATTATGCATACGTGGCCATGTCAAATTAAATAAAATTTAAAAACTAACAAATAACTTATAATTATTTTTTTTATTGAAAACAACTCTCAATCTCTTAATTAAAAAAGATATCCCTTCTTGATTGTATGTGAGCATTTTCTTCTTCATCTCTCAACAATTTGGACTTTTGTTATGCATTATCCAGTTTTTAAAAAAGGGGGTAAGGAAATTATTCAAAAATAAAACCGTAAATTTAAAATTACGAAAAAAGAATTTAAGGTGAGTAAGATTCATAATTTGTGAACCGACTAAAATATCCATTCTTGTTAATGATGATTTTGACAAAAATGAGGTGAACGTTTACTCTAATTATAGGTGAAACTCTCTCTGTCCTGTTCCCCTCTAATTGTTAATGCATTTCGGTAAAAGGACAGAAAAGAAAGCCCAATTGTTAAGGAGGAAGAGGGAAATTAGAAAAAGTGAAGTGCGTATGATTTTAGGTAGATAAATAATTAATTATCAACAAAAATTAAAATAAAGATTATAATTTAAAAACAATTTCATTTTAAAACTAAAATTTTCATGAAATTCATTATTTTTCTCTAATTAACCTTAGAATATCTTATTGATAAGCTAGATAAAAAATTAATGGAGCGTTAGTGACTCTCACCAACATGCGATAATATTATAAAATTACGTGATTTTTAGTTAAAATAATTTGTTAATAAAACCAAAATTTATATGAATTTTAAGTAATTAATAGTTCTCAGAAAAAAATAACACTCATCTAACGGTTGCCACGCTCAATGAATTTGAAAAGAACGACGTGTCACCCAGAAAAATTAAATCCCACCTCTTCAAGCGCAGCTTAGCATACACAATCATAAATACCCCCCGAAGAGCGTCAAAACTCAAAACCGCCCCCCTCTCTCACTCACTCTGCCCTTCTCCTCCATATATATACTCCGTTTCGCGGCGATTTCCAAAATCCAACACAAACAAATAAAACCGAGACCCTCTTTCTATAACTTTCCTCGCGAAAGAAAGCAAAATAGAGATTTGCTGAGAGAAACAATCAAGGGCAGAGCGAAGAGAGAAATTGGAGGAACTTGGTGATTGATTGATCCCAGGTCTATCACATTCTTGCTGTTTGAATCGATTCAAATGGTGTTTTCTGGAGATAACGTGAAAGAGGGTGTTGTTGTTGATAATATGGCTATGGGACCTGAGAAATCCAAACCACCACTTCACAACTTCAATCTTCACTTGAAGTGGGGCAATCAGAAGTATCTCCGTTGTAAACTCCCCTCCGCCGGGGGAGGAGTTCCTGCCGATCGTCACCGGATTACCCGATCTCCACCGGACAAGCTGGTCGCGGCAGCCCGGAGTTCTGACGTCCACCGGTTCAAGCCCTTGAAGCAGCCGAGAGTTGACGGCGGCGAGGAAGGGATCGAGGAGCTTGGGGAGAAGATTATGTTCGATCTGAAGACGTCGGTGGAGAGAATGAAAGACGCTTTCTTTAGGAAGGAAGCGGCAGAGGACGGTGACGGCCATAATGATATGGATGTAGAGGAGGAAATACCTGCCCGTTCGCTGAAGAAAGTAGCGACATCATCGTCGACTGCGGTGGCTGCGGCAGCGACAGTTGTGGTGGCGAAGGACGCCGAAGTGAGGCCGTGGAATCTGAGGACGAGGAGAGCCCCGTTTAAAATGCCGATCGGTGAAAATTCGGTGGCCGGAAACGGTTCAAAAGTTGAGGAGAAGAGAGTGGGTATCAGCTCGCCGTTTTACAGTGACGTCGCGAAATTTCCAATGATAAGAGGAGAGAAGAGGGAGAGGGGAGCAGGGGACGAGAAGGAGAAGGAGAGACCAAAGTTTTCAGTTACCTTATCGAAGAAAGAAATAGAAGAAGATTTCATGAAGATGTTAGGGCACAGACCTCCTCGAAGACCCAAGAAACGGCCGAGAAATGTTCAAAAAGTGATGGATGTAAGTCAAACTATGGAACTTTTTTATTAAGTTTTGTATTACAAAATCGGGTTTCGGTTTGAATATTAATGGCGTCTTCTCCTTCGCAGACTATTTTCCTGGATTGTGGTTGACAGAGGTGACTGGTGACATGTACAAGGTGCCGGAGTTTACTGATAATGCAAAGGTAAATTCCTTTTTCCTTATTCAAAAATTGTTGCTGACAAAAATGTGGATTTGGGTGGAAAAGATTTGAGCTTTCGTTCTCTCAAGGCTTGGTGTTTTGTGGATTTAACGATCGTTTGTTTTGGTACATTGATTGATTTTTTTACTATGCTTAAGTGAATTGTGAATTCTTTTCCTGATTCAAGTGTTTGCGTCTTGTTGTTCGCAGAGGTAGCAGTCCAGGAGGTCGTCTAATGCGATTGAAGATTATCCGTTTCTCTTTTAACTTGTAACCTGATGAATGGTTACCGGAGTAACAGACCATCTTTGTGACTTGGGATTTCGATACTCCTTTTTTTTTAGCTGTCTAGAAAGAATTTGATGGTAGTTGTAGGTGCTGTAAGTTGAGTTGGTCTTAAATTCTAGTTTCGTAATAAAATGTTTGTTTCGTTTATCTCCATCAGAATGATGGTGATGTGGAATGTAACTTTGTTGGGTGTTTGTTTCTACAGGTTGTTTACAGGGCATGTCTTTTGTGGATAGAAGAATTTCCCAAGATTTCAAATTCATTTAACAATTTTTTTTCGACTAGATCAAGAATCAATCTCAGAGCAATCACACAAAAAAGTATTAGATTCTGACGGTTTAAAGAAACATCTGCGAGGTTTAAAGGTCCTCCGTGAAAGAAACGTATGCAACAGAGTTTCCAACTCACAGTGACAGAGAGATCAGACCAAACCTCGGCAACATCACCCACGTTACGTTAACAGAAATCAGAATTTGTCTAGAATTATAGCTTTGCTAAATGTCTTTAGGAACTGCATCAAATATATATTGGCAATCAAGTGGTACGCAGATTTCACCCTTTAAAATAGAAGCTGGCCAAATTTGTAGGCAGTAACTGATTTATATTCAAATCTGCATTGCCATCTATCTGTTACGACTTCATTGGGTTGACAACTATAAGGACTGGGTCCAGTGGGTGGGTCCTTGCCGTTTACTATTGGGATGCTGCGTCTCATGTTCATATGATTCACGGCAATCTTGAATATGGAACTTCATAATTAGTAAAGAGATCCTCAGTTCAACTTGTGCCTTCTGGGTCAAATTAAACCCTTGGTAGTTGGTTATCGGTCGGACCGTGGATGCCTTCTAGGAATAGGACAGGAAGCTGCTTTGTTACTGCTAAGTGTGTCTCGGACACGAGCCTAGGGAGAATTAGTTTCTCTGTTGATTTGGAGTGTTGGTAGGGTAGGATCCTTTCCTTAAAAACTAGAACTTGGTCCTCTAAAAGCAACCAATCGTAGGCAAATGGGTGGGGTGAATTCAAGTCAACTATGCCTACATGGATAGCCAGGACTTTCATTTCATTATAAGCAAGTCATTTATTCCAAGGAAACAGACCTGTTCCGTTACGGTGTGTTTGGTTAGCGTCTACAATGTGAGATAAGAGAAAGACAGGCGACAGACGAGGGCGACGAGGTGAAAAGCAATGAGATGTTTGGTTGCGGTGAGCGGACAGAAAATTGTCTTCGCCCCATGGATGAAAATGTGTTTGGTTGCAGTGGGCGAAAAAAACAATGTTAAATGTCAAAATGCCCTCGCAGATAATGTATTGGAAAGATGTATTGCAATGGTTATTTCATAATTGTGTCGATAGTTATATTAAGCGTATTTGCAACTATACTAACATTAATTATCTTATTAATTATCTATTTTTTGAAATTAATTATTGATACAATTAATATTAATTTTTGTATTTGTTGTTAGTATAATTCATTGGTCTTTTATAAGTGTAACAATATTTAATTTAAGTTTATTTGCAACTCTAATAATAATTATTATGTTATTATTATAATTTCGTAATCACCAAAATAATAAAATTAATATGAATATTAATATTAAGTAAAATTATGTCATCATCATTATCATTGGTATGGTAATAATTTAATGATTATTATAAGTATTATTATTAATAATTTTTGTTATTATTATTATTATTATTATGAACATTATTTAGAGCAAAATAATATAATAAAACATCTAAGCATTCATATAATTGATTACATAATAGGTTCAAGTAAGTCAGACAAGAAAGAAATCCTAATACATAGTATTTTAATTAAATATCTAAGCATTCATAAACATTAATTACATTCAAGTTTTAAAATTTGTCCAGAATGTTGTTGATAATGTTTCCTTAATTACTCCAATGGCAATTAGTAACAATGCTTGTAAAATAGCCATTTGTTGCTTTAAAGTAGCAACTTCATTTGATTCTTCAGTTGTTGGTTGTGGTAATTGATGCGGGATTGATGAGAGGTCATTGGCGATAGGAACAATTTCTTCATTTGAGCGACTGCGCCTACTTTGATCGATGACAAAAGCATTTTCTGCGTCGAAATGTCATGAACCCTTGAATTTAGCATTAGGATAACCATCAGTTACCAATTTAACTTCATCCCAATTTGTGAAAATTCTAACTTCTCGTCCAACGAATACAACATAGAAATTGTATCTGCCCATAGTGATGTACTTGTAAATGAATCATACTCTAATCATTCATAAACGTGCAGAAAAGAAATTAATTAAATATTTAATAAAACAACAACATTCATCATTGATAAACATGTAGACAAACACAGTCAAAGGTATATCACAGCAGTTAACATCACTTGGCAGTACCACAAATAAATAAAGTTACACGCATAGTTATCATCAGACATGACCATATAATAGTTGAGATTCACAGACATGTTGACGAAAGAAACATAAAATCAGATATCTTGACGTAAGAGCCTCCGCACATAAGCCTGCTTTTGTTATGCTTTTAAACCCCAAAATAGATTCCCGGATGAGGATTCTGCGAGAAGATCATTGTAATCGTAATAACGCTCTTGGTCTTTGAAACCCAAACTCTCAAGCTCCTCACCTAGTGGGAATTTGTTGTCCCCGCTTCACCATAGCATCTGCCATAATTTGTGCACTCCTAACATCTTTGTTGTCGTTACGCGTGCAAGTGTGTCAGCAATGGTTTCTAGCACTTCACTGTCCCTCATCTTCCTTCTCGCTTTAGTTGCTCGGTTTGCGTCAGTGTTGGAAGAAGAGGCGACAGAACCAGGTACATGGACGGTTGCAGTTGGTGCAGGGTGTCTCGCTTCACTGGTTCACCAAAGGGAAGCATGAACAGGTGAAGCTACTGTCCTATCGGCTTCCATGTCATCAGCTTGAAACTGAGATTGAGCTTCGGGCCCGTCTTGAGCAGCGACCCCTGTGGCTCTGTCTTTCCCAAAGATAAACTCTAGTCTTGGGTACATTGGAAACGGCTTCCCAGGAGTATATAACTTATTAGGTTGCTTCTGTAAACCAAATGCACCCTGTTGTTAGCATGTCAAACAATAACTATTGTCATGATGCGTGTATTAACAACTAACCTTCATCCATTCCTCCAACACTTGCTTGCTGTCAACCTCAACGCATTGTTTGCTTTCATTCCACCCAAACCCGCTGCAGTTCAGCATGTCATAGGCTGTCTGATATTTTTCCTTCAACCTCTTCATTTTATTTTGTACATGCCTCTTGTCAATGCCACACCTGTGAAACTTCTCACCAAGTTGTGTAACAAGAAGTTGGAAAGTCCAGCTTAAATTGGTCATTATCGGTTCTTTGTCCAAGAACTACCGCCTTCTTCCACAAAGGTAACAAATGCATCTGTTTCACCATCGGTCAAACCCGTGACATTGCACCTAAACCATGCAATGTCATACCCACACCATTACAAATCATAAGTAACATGAACAATTAACATGTAATTTGAAATGTGCATGATATGAAAGAAGACAACATTAACTTAAATGAAACAGTAATTCAATACAAAGAGAGTCAACAATATCAAGAAAAATTTAAGCAATGCCTCAATTCAGATTCTGATGAAGGCCATCCAAATATACGAGTATACAATTTAATGATTCATTCTCCGGTCATCAAACATGTTGTTAGCTAAATCCGCTCTCCATTGGCTCCATTCATTACTTGTCTCAACACGATCAACAAATTCGTAATGTCAGATCTTCCCAATTGGCATATCCTCATCTTCAAAAGGACTCTACTCACTGGATCTTCACCATATGTAACCTAATAAAATTGTGCGAATAAGATGCAAGAATGATGTGCACATGAGTAGTGCAGGATAAAAGATGGATTTCGTAGTATTTTCCATCTTTTTTCAAGAAACCAAATGCACGCTCAATCACATTTCGCGCGAGATAAGTGTCTCTTATTAAAAAGCTCTTCTGCATTTCTAGGTGCCCTTCCATCTCTTGCCCACTCTTGAATATGGTATCTTGTTCCTCTAAAAGGTGCAAGAAAACCAGGACCATTGGTATAGCCAGCATCTACTAAGTAGTAATTTCCTATAACCAACAAACACAATTACCTTTGGAATTGCAATCATGCCTTAAATAAATAAATTGCAAATTTCTAACAATTCGTTTCTTACATACCCCTCATACTTGAAGTCCATTCGCCTACTTACAAGATCATGCGAACCCTTGAATCTGCTCAATAACCCTCCCATCCAAGAAGACATAGACAAAGTTACATCCTTGTCACATACTCCTAAAACATTAGTGCATATTCTTCCTTTCCTACCTCAGATTGGTTTGTCTGCTAGCGGAACTATTATGTCTAAATAGGTTCCATCTAGAGCACCAAGGCAACCCTATGTTTAAAATGCCATCATACAAAAGTTCTCGTTAACTAATTGAATAGAGTTAAATCGCATACATCGTATTGTAGCTAAGTTAAGTTATTAAATTAATCGACCTTAAACCATTTCCATCTATTGTCTCATGCAATCCTCAGGAATTGGTATTGGCTTCACAAACAGGAGATGTTGAAGATTGATTACAGCCTTCAACACATTATGGAAGACCCTACTTATTGTTTCTCCTGACCTCATAAACCGCACTTGTAATACTCTATTGATTCATTTTGTGCTAATATTCTTAGGAATATTAAAACTTTTTCTTCAATGGGCACATGTCCAGTATTTGTCAACCCACCATGGAGCTGAAGCATTTCACATAACAATTTAAATGCATTCGTGTCCATCCGTAAGTCCCACAGGGTATTCCTATCTCCCTCATGCAAAATCCTATATATATTGGCTTTCCTATTTGGTACTGCCAATGCCCTACTTCCTTCAGCATTTTGACTTCTACGCTGTTTTTTGGTGTATATATATAGCATAACAACACACTAATTCTCATTATATCCAATCACGATTCAAATGTCATAAAAAGCCAAGCAGTTTAACATATCATCATCATCCATTGCCTCCAACTTTGTTTAAAACAACACTGTCAACAAAGCGAAAAAAATTTCTTGATCATATACTGCATTTGTATATATGTCTTGAATAGTAACATTTAGAAATTAAAAAGTCGAAGAATGGAAATACAAGTAAATTACAAGTCATTTATCGAGTAGTCAGTACATCTCATAATAATTGAACAATGATATGACTTGGTCAGATATACCTTCAATTAATATGTATTTGACTTGATTTGAATAAACTTCTAAGTTTGCAGTGCATCACTCACATCAGATTCCATTTGCAATCACAATTAATATGTATGCTTAGGTCTTCAAAGTGCAGAATGCTAAGTTAACATTTTACAACATTAAAGTGGAAGTGAATACAAGTTACTTTCATCAATTTAAGCACCAAGTTACTGTCACTGTTCTTCCGAATCATATCAATGGTAGAAATGAAAGTTACTTTGAAATTTACTTTGTTTCAATGGTTAATCATCAATAGCAAGTGAATGCCTCTGCTCATTGGTTTCATGACTATAAAATCACCTCCATAAATTCAAAAATAGAAAGAAATATAGGAACCAAGTAATCCACAATAAACTATTATTTCATAAAATGTTAGAAAAGGAAATGCCAATTTTTTTTATTTAGTGAATATTTAAATCTGATATTCAACTAAAATGTAATGACTCACAACCGACATTTTCAGATATTAAAATCTCCATAAATGGATCAAAATAAAAAAAGCAAAGCTAATTGCGAGAAAGTACTCTCATCAATGGTTCATTAGTAAAGAGTCCCACAAAGCATACAACACTTCATTCCTACAATAAAGTAGATAGTGTACACATGTATTCTGTATACATGTATATATAATTTGCTATAGGAAAAGTAGAGAGCATCAAAAGCCAAATGTCTAGTGATTTTCAACTTTTCACAAACAGGTCAGCCAAATATCAAGTTATTTTAGGTCTCTGTACCTCCGTGATGTTGATATTCAAGTCACTTTCTTCCAATTTCAACATCATTGTTAACTTTCAACCATATCACAAAGGCTATTGTTTCATCTAATTAAACACTACTTACTATTGTTTCATCTAACATTATGTTTTTTATTTCACATTCTATACAAATCAATTGTATTCTACTTAAAACCGAATTGATATATGCTATCGTAATAAGATCATATTCTGATTTCTAAGATCATCACAATGTAAGCATAAGGACTTAAACAATAAGCATTCAAGACATAGAAAACTAAAAGAAGCATAATTTGCAAAACAACAAATATCATCTACATCTCGCAAAATGGTTTCATACCAAAATGTGAAAGCTATTTATCACTATAAGCAAAATAAAATTTTAACAAACCAGTTTAACTAAAAACTGCAAGTTTAGTTCAACTATAGCTCCTCAACCCTGGTAAGTTCCGGATAAGGAAGTGACTGAAAAGATGCAATTAGATCAATCTATGAAGAACAAAAAACCGTATATGGGAACAGAAAATTATTAAAGTCCATCACTAGATTATTATTGGCAAATCCTAATAAATAACTTGCATTCTACACCTATTTTCCTCCCAGAGACACAGAATAAAGAGGAAAAGGACTACAAAGAAATGTAATTGGTAGACAGAAACTCACTTTCCAGCTGATGATATCTAATAATGGCGATCTGCTATAATTCTTCCTAACTTCGCTTCATGAATAATGAATTTGCAAAGCTAAAACAGAAGTATTGAAGTTGGTCGTATCTCAAATATCACAAGCATCATTCATATATAGTAATTGGTCATTCTATTTAGTGCTAGTCAAAACAACACAGACTCTGAAAAATCAACTTATAAAGAACACTTTATATAAAGATCAATGAGCTAGTCAACAATTTAGAGTCACAAACAATGCCTACAACACAAAAGGAGAAAAAGATGTATATATCTATGGATCCCTCGACGAAGATGACATCTTCCCCATATGTCTTGAAGGTAAAGTACCATTATGAATTCAGTTGAGTGATAGAAAATAGAACAAAGAAAACAGAACTAGAAGAATGACGCAGATCCCATCACCCAAACCAATCAAAAAGAACAAGGAAGAGTTCCAAATTGAAGTCTAACCTTAAATATTCCTGACGATGGTAGCGAAGGGGGTTAGCGAAGACCGGATCTGAATCGAGAGATTCCAAATCAGCTCTGACGGTAACGAAACACCCACATATGCGTTGAAGGTGTCCACAAAGATTGGGGAGGAGGAGTCAAGCATCCTGAAAAAGAAACAACAAAAGCTTATTACCGTGCGTGAGACGAAATGGAGACGAAGACCGCGGAGACGAAGACCACGGAGACGAAGACGGCGACCTACGTTTAGGTTTCAGAGAAACACATATCGCGAAGATGAAGAACGAAGCGAGACGAAGACCAGCGGGCTGCGTTTTAGGTTTCGAACAAACACACACAAGGTAGACGTCTTTACAAGCTCGTCCGTTGGACAACGTCGTCTGTACTCACCGATTTCGACCGGACAATATTTTATGTCCATGTCCTTCGGGCAGATAAGGACCATCGTGGGACGAAACCAAACTTCATATGGGACAGGACTTTTGTGCCCTTGTCCATCGCTCCGCTAGGCTATGGACCGTAACCAAACGTAGGGTTACTCTGTTCCGTTACTCTGTCCCTCGTGATTATTTGGAATATTGCTGTAAGAAAACTTTCAATCAACATAAGATAGAGTAGTATACTAGTATGGCATGTTAGAATAAGACAATTATTTTAAGACTTATTTGATAATCAGTAGATTGCATTAGGTATTAGCTGATTCTATAAGTGATCAGTTGATGACAGATTATATCAACTGATTTGATCAACGAATAACATCAACTGCTTATTAGGGATGTTTGATAAAATTAATTGTTTAGTATTAGTTGTTTATGAGTAAAATGACTTTAAAAATTATAAAACATGAATATTATATCTTAATATTTCATTGAATATTTGTGTAATGTAATTGAGTAAAAAAGTAAATTAATTCACTAACAATAACACAAATTTCAATTTTTTTAAGTAGTTAATCTAAATTATATAATTTTTGAATTATTATATACATGTAAAAAATATAATAATATATACCAATACATCTTAGAAATAATGAACATTTGTTGGTGAACTAACAGAAATTGAGAGGGACAGAGAGTAAAAGACTAGATTGTAGTGTGAAAGAACTGAGTATCATCATTGTCAAAAAGCTAAAAGTCTTCTTCGAAATTCCAGTCAATGCAAATAAAGACAATGACGCCTACACCAGGAAAATTGTTTAGCAATAGTATTCATGAAAGCTGCAATTTTAGGTTTGGATATGATTTGAACCGAGTAGAAATATACCTGGTTCTGTCGGATTTTGGTGGGGCTAGGCATTGTCACTTGGACCCATGAGGTTGGCTGGTTCTGATTCGAAATACCGAAAACAATAAAGGTGCGGGGGTTGATTTCGGTAGTCCTTCGACGCCAAGTCAAGATATTTTATGAGAGTTTTGGTGGCTAGTGAATAATGAAAAATAGGGTTCTTGGAATTCGTACCTTTTCATGATGAGGTAACGAATTTATATGATTATTACCTGTGGGAATTAGGTCAATCCCCAAGGGATGGGCCGATCGGCCCATGTGCTGTTCTGCGTCTAGGCTTGGGCCTAGCACGACTGACCCAACCATAAGCCCCCTACTCCTCGAGTCTGACCAAGGAGAATGGTCGAAGGAGTACATGAGGATCGTGCAGCTCGTCTGCTAGACAGCTCGTGATAGGCCCGGTCGATCGGACATCAATTCATAACGTATGACAGCTCGTGCTGGGATCGGTCAGTTGAATGTCATGATCGGTCGGCATTGATGTTTCGTGCATGATAGCTCACGCTAGGATCGGTTGATTAAATGTCAACGTCGAGCGCGTGAAGGCATTTGGTTTAATCATTACTAACGGCACGTGTCCTCTGACAGGCTTTCAAATTTTGAAATGAGGTGTCTTTTAAATTGCCGCAATTGTCACGGGCGTCTTTTCACCGTGCGTCATTATGGGTCATCAGAATTGAACGAGGAGTCTTTTTAATTGCAGCACTTGTCACATGGCGTCTTTTCATGTCAACTACGTTATGGGTCATCGTAACCCTAATTTGACGGCCAGATTTCGCCACGCCATTCAAATCCTATCCGTGACGCCGCTCAATATCTTGTTATAAATGCTCGTAATTGATACCTCTTCACTTTCAAATGTGTTTGATTCTTCGATTTTTGCTTTCTCTCTTCATCTCCTTATTTGCGCCATTGAGTTCCCTTTTTACCGTCGTCCCAATTCTTAATTCCAGTCATTAAACTAGGTATGTCCTTCTTCCTTTCCTCGCCTATAAGTGTGATTTTCCGTGACTATGTCGTCAACTAGCTCTAGGAACGAATCTAGCTCCCCCTCTCCTTCTCGGTCGCCTGCTCGCCAACCTTCGCCACTGGCATCCCTAAGTCCTAGTGGGTAAGTAATTACGGTTCTAAGGGAGCTCCATCAGGAACTGGTCGCCGAAGGAGCTTTACAGGTTGTTGGGTCGCTGGAGATAGCAACGAAAACGGTGGAGGTGCCGGAAGCCGACGGAAATGAGGCGTCGGAGTTAAGGGAGAATGAGGAGGTTGGAGCGAGTGCCCGGAAGGATGGGCAAATTGTTGAGAAACCACCGATCGACCCTTGGACGATGACCGAAAAGGAGTTGAATCGGTCGGTTATTAAGTATAATATCCCCTCGTCTTGGGGGCCTAGGCTGGCTGGCCAGAACGAAAGGATTTATAGCAGTGGGTGCGGCTACTTTGCGGTGACAAAGAGCTTTTTCTCGGTCGGTGATATGAGGCTTCCGTACGCCCCGATCATCGATGAAATATGGCGTGCCTACCACTTAGGGCCGAGCCAGATTCCCCCAAATGGCTGGAGGTTCATCAATGGTCTGGCTCTGTTGTGCCATAATTTCGGGTGTCCTCTGCTCGAGCGTCGTGGCTGGGATTCCTCACCTCCAATATAGGGATGCGAGGTATCGTCCCGCTGGAACAGCAGGATCGATCAAAGCGTGGAAAATGAAATATTTTTTCGTGAGGCCTCCAGGATCCACTTTTGAGTCCCGACCATGGAGGTATCCTCAGCGAGCAATGGAATGACATTCCGACCTTCATCTATCTAGGAGGAGAGAAGTGATCGGTGGATCAAGGCGCTCGGTCGGTATTCTTTCGACCGTCCCATTCTGGGGTATCATGGGGGGTCGGTACGATGCCTTTTGATTGATCCCCTCCTCGAATTAGAGGTGGAAGAGAGACCGCCTCCTGGTTAACTCCTCGTAGTTTATTTATCTGCTGTATTCACAAGTATTAATTTCGATTTCTAAACTGCTTCTATAATTGTGCAGCCATGGTGAAGGTCAAGGAGTTCACCGGGTCCTCCCGTCTCCCTAAATCCAAAAGGCAGGCCAAGGGGCTAGAGCTTCTTCGAAGGTGAAGAAGCAGAGGAAGGAGGCTGAGGCCAGCGAAGACGTCGCTCAGCCAATGATGTTGGACCAACCTTCAGCAATTCTGGCCCTTCCGTCCACTGAGGACCGACCTGACGTGTCAGCGTCGTTGCCAGTCTAGCCAATGAGTGCGGATCGAGTGGATTCGAAGGAGGAAGAGATGGAGCCGCCCCTCAAAAGAAAGAAGACCGCTCGGAGCGGTGGTCGATCGTCCTGTCAATTGGACAGAGGAGTGGGGGAAGAGCAAGCACCCCGATTGGATAAGGGCAAGGGGAAAGAGCGAGCTTCCAATGGTCGGAAATGGGAGCCCATAATCAGTCTTGATAAGACTGTATCGCTTAGGGACGTCAACATCGCTCTGCACATTGCCCAAAAGACTGTTCCTCCTGCGGACGAGAGGTTTTTGGATACGCTGAACAATAAAGAACTGATGGCTAATCTCGTCTGCGACTGTGCCAGGGATATGGCGTTCGCCTCTGCGATGTATCAATGTCTTGATCAGCTTGATGAAGTGAGGCAAACAATGGACCGGGAGGTTCATGACCTTCTGGAGAAAGTTAATACACTAAGAGCTGAACTTGTAGAGGCGAAGGAGGGACAGGACGTCTTACGAGTTCAACTCTCTTTTTGGAGGAGGAGAAGAGCATTTTGGAGGAGGAGAAGAGCGCTTTGAAGGCTCGGCTTCGCTTGGGGAAGAGGAGAGGGTAGAGTGATTGCTTCCAAGGTCGAGTTGGAGAGTGAATACCGAGTGTCGCAGATCCTCATTGAGAACCTAAGGAAGAAGGTGCTCGATGCCACTTCAAGGGTGCGACTGGAGGAGGAGCTTCGTTTGAAAGCCTTCCGAGAGTGTCACGAGGCGGTGACAGAAAAGATAAAGGTCGAGAAGAAAATGCTGGAGCTGCAAGGGTCCGTCAAGGAGTAGAGGATTGATGCAATCAAGCGATGGAAAGAGCGGTATTTATAGGAGGAGTATCTAGAGTTTGCCTATGGCTTGGCTCTTTCCATCTTGAGGAGCTTCCATAACGTTTGCATCCCTGACGGGTCGGAGGGTCCTTCATTCGAGGACTACGTCGAGCTGATGCTTCCCTCCGAGCTTGGCCTTTCACTCGAAGAGATGAGAGAGATAGCCGAAAAGGAAAAAGAGGTCCTAGCGGATGAGATGCTGGACCTGAGTTCAGACGAAGAAGAGGATGTCTCTCCATTGTCTTCTCCTACCGATTCGGCTGCTGGCCCTTCCTCTCCCCCCGAAAGATCAACATGATGATGATTTTTTTATTTTTTATTTTATATGCTCACCTGGTCGGGCTTGTGACCGGAACATAAATTTAAAGAAATAGAATTCTTTTATTTTTCATCACCTTCATCTGTCTTGTTAAGATTGGGCGATCCTCTCCAATAGCAGGTAGTGAACGAACGTACTCGATGTGTGTCGATCAGTTGTAGGGTCTGAGAGAGTCATGATCGACCGAGACGAGAGGACTTGGCTGGGCGATTGTGAGGTCGAGCGATCCAAGATTTTGGCTCTTGGCATCGCCTGGTTCCAAGATCCCATTTTGGCAACCTGGCCGAGCGATGTAGAGGTTGAGTGATCCAAGATCCTGTCTTGACATCGCTTTGTTCCAAGATCCTATCTTGGCAACTCCGCCGAGTGATGTAGAGGCCGAGTGATCCAAGATCCTCTTGGCATCGCCGGTTCCAAGATCCGCCTTGGCAACTGGCCGAAAGCGATGTAGAGGCCGAGCGATCCAAGATCCTATCTTGGCATCGCTCGGTTCCAAGATCCCGTCTTGGCAACCTAGCCGAATGATGTCGACGGTGATTAGTTGGTGGAATTTTTTTTTCTTGCCGAATTTAAAGAGATTTTTGTTGCCAAAAAATCTGAAACCCCTTTATTGACGATGACAAGTATGCGTCGTTAAAAATCAATCGACAGGGGCGGGAAAAAGGTACCCACTAGTTGTGTATATAATAAACAATAATAAACAAAGAAATGAGAACTAAAGTAAAGCTTATCTATTGGTAGAATGCCTTCAAGTTTTGAGAGTTCCAGGCCTCGGTAAAATTTTTCCGCTCATCGCTAGCTAGATGTAAAGAGTGTCCGCTTATTTGACCACTGATAGGTCCTTCCCATGTCCGACCGAGCTTTCAGGGATGCTTTCCGGTTACCGACCTTCGCAGACGTATCCACCAACCTTTATGTCCCTCGACCTTACCCTTTTGTTATAAAACTTTGTTGCTTTTTATCCGACGGCTTCAACGAGGGGCCTCCCTATCTCTGTCTTATTTGAAATACTAGTTCGCTCTGCGAACTTCATCATTCCTCTCTTCTTCGTAACTCGAAACCCGTTGGTTATACAGCACTACTTCTACTGGGACTAAGGCCTCTGCCCCGAAGGTCATTCTGAACGGTGTCTCACCGGTGGCCCCATTTGGGGTTGTTCTGTAAGCCCACAACACTTCATCTATTTCGTCCACCTGTGTCTTGCGTCCCGTCTGGCGCTTCTTCGAGAGCACTCATTATCTTCTTGTTAGTATTCTCCTAGACCATTACTTTGAGGTGAGCTCATCAAGTCAATCGGAGCCTTATCCTCGGTCGTTCTCAAAATTCTTTGAACTTGTCGTTATCAAATCGCCGACCGTTGTCCATCACCAAAATCATAGGCATCCCAAAATGGCTCAAGATATTTTGGCATTTGAAGTTTTCGATTTTTGCTCATGATGGTGGCGACCGCTTCGCTTCTACCCACTTAGTGAAGTATTCGAATCGCTACTATTAAAAATTTCTTCCGCCTGGACCAAGAGGAAAAGGGCCAGATGTCCATTCTCCATTGAGCAAAGGAATGGATGGCTCAATTTTCAGCCGCTTCGATCTTCGGTGAGATAAGTTCATCGTTCTTCCGGCATGCCTCGCGTCGGTTAACTTTCCTTGAAAATCCTTCTTCATTGTCGACGAAGAATACCTCGTTCGATCAATCTATGAGCCAACATTCGCCTCCTAATGATTTTCGCACATTCCTTCATGAACCTTAGCCATTGCTTGTTCTCCTCTTCATTCAAGCAACGTAATAGCGACGGTCGTAGAAGCGCTTATCTGAGAATGTCATTGATGATCATATATTCAGCCGCCTTTACCTTAGTTTCGGCTCCAAAGCTTCCACCGCTATATTCCTCGAGAAGGTATCGCTGTCGACTCCATCCAACTTGCCCGATCATCTACTTGAAGGACTTGAGTGGCCTTCTGGATGCTGGGTTGGTCGAGCCACTCGACCAAGATGTTGTTCCTAACATTTTGATCGGAAGCCATCTTAGAAAGTGCATCTGCCTGAGCATTTTGAGCCCATTCTATCCTGCTGACTGAGTATCGCTCGAAATTACTCAACTCCTATTTCACCAATTCCAAGTACTTGATCATGTTGTTCCCCTTGGCTTCATACTGTCCAGTGACTTGACCAACCACTATTTGGCTATCGCTGTACACCTTTAGATGCTTTACCCCCATCTCTCTTGCCATTTGGATGCTGGCTATCAGAGCCTCGTATTCTGCTTCGTTATTGGAGGCTCTAAATTCTATCCAAGAGCATACTCTACCTTTTCTTCCGGTCTTGGCTGATCAATACTACTCCCCGCCCGCGTCCCTCGGCGTTGATCGACTTCCATCCACAAATAGGCTCCAGTGCGGTATTGCCCACCGCGAAAGTTAGGTTGACTCATTTCGCAGCGAAGTCATCAACACAGGGCCTTGATCGTCGTCGCAGCTTTATAGTGTATATCGAACTCCCCTAGCTCTACTGCCCATTTTATCAACCACCCAAAGGTCTCGGGCTTTTGGAGGCACTGCTTGAGGGGTTGGTCGGTCCATACTTCGATGGTATGACTCTGGAAGTAGGGCCTTAGTTTCCGTCTTTGCGATTATCAAGGAGAGAGCCGACTTTTCTATGGGCGATACTGCGTTTACGGTCCGTTCGATTACCTTCTTGGCGTGGTAGATCGAGAATTGCTCCTTACCATCTGATCGAACAAGGACTGCGCTGATCACCCCTTCAGTAACTGCCAAATAAAGAATCAGATTCTCCCACTCAACTGGGCTCTGCAAGATGGGTGGATCGTCATATTGCTTTTAAGGTCGGAATGCTTTTTCAAGGCTCATCCAGCTCTAAATCAAATCGGTCACATCCGCTTCCTCAAAATTTGAAGAAAGGGAGGCACATGTCCTCCATCCTAGAAAGCGAATCGCTCAGAGAAACTATCCGTCTCGGCCATGATTCATACATCCTTCAAGCATCGTGGTGAGGACATTTGGAAAATGGCTTCGATCTTTTCTGGATTAGCTTCGATCCCCCGCTGAGTAATCATAAATCCCAAGAACTTCCCAGACGCTACACCAAAGATGCACTTCTCGGGATTCAACTTCATTTGGAATTTATTGAGGGTCAGGAAGACTTCTCTAAGGTCTTCCATATGTTCGACAGTTGTCTTGCTTTTGACCACCATGTCGTCCACATCGCCTCGCCCGATCGCCGATCTTTTTTTTAAAAACTTCCACGACGAGCTCTTAGTAAGTAGCCCCCGCATTTTTCAGACAGAACGACATCACCTAGTAGCAATATGTGCCCTGGTCGGTTATGAAAGCTGTTTTTTCTTCATCTTTGAGGCTCATTTTTATTTGATGATAACCAGAGAAGGCATCCAAGAAGCTGAGGAGCTCATGCCCTACCGTGGAGTCTACCAGCTGATCGATCTTGGGCAGTGGGAAACTGTCTTTCGGGCATGCTTTGTTCAGGTCAGTGAAATCAATGCACATTCTCCACTTCCCGTTCTTCTTCTTCACCAATACCACGTTGGCTAGCCATTCGGGGTACTTGACTTCCCGAATTAACCTGGCTTTAAGTAGCTTCTCTATTTCTTTCTCGATTACCCCCTGTCGCTCCTTGCTGTCATTGCTTCTTCTGTCTGACCGGTCTATAGTTTTTCTGAATACCCAGGGAATGAGATGTTACCGATCGGGAGATTTCAGGCATGTCGCTCGGTACCCAAGCAACGTCTGATCGGTTCTCTACCAAACAACTTGTGATTGCTGCGGCCAATCCTTGTTCGAGTTCGGCACCCAAGTTTGTGAATTTGGATCGGTTTTCTTCATCCAGATGACCACCGAGTTTCTTCGCAGGTTCATCCTCTCTCGCTTCTTCATCCGCTCTTACATCCGAGAGAACTCGCCAATACTACCGCTCCTTCGAGGGTTCTTATTTACGCCAAGTAGCATTCGGCGATTCTTTGTTGACCCTTGACAATGCCGATGCCATGGGGTGTTGGAATTTCATCGCGATAATAAGTTGAGACGATAGCTCACGAGGCGTTTTGTGTGGCTCTTCCAATTATTGCATTATAGGCTCCCCGCAAACTTCACCACTAAGAATTCAACATTCCTCACTACTTGAGCGGATTTTGTCCGAACTTCACGTTCAACAAGACTCGAGCAAATGGATAGGCGCAGCTCCTGTACCCCTTTGATTGGCCCTTCTCGGTAGTAGTTGTTCTTCCGAATCTCCATCTCGCTTAAAAGCATCGTAGTATAGCAGTCGTGTCGAGCTACTCTGTCGATCATTACACGCTTCACCTCACTACCGTCCATATTCAAAGTAACTAAGTGCATCATCGTGAGGACGGTGACGCCACCCAGTCGAACTTGTCAACAAGATTGCCTCATTGACTTGACTTTTTGTCTTTGTGACTAACCTCGTTGATCCGCACGGCATACCGCTTCCTTCCTTTGCCGTGGACCCCCTGCTGCGCTATCGCTAAAAATCATATTGATGACCCTAACCGGCTCGGCCGCCTTGCGCCGGTATTTCTATCATCTCTAGCCCGGACCGTCTCGTCGTGTCATTGGTCGTCCATATTCTCGGGTACGCCTTCCTCCATCGCTCATGTTTTGTCTCCGTGGTTCTT